>CM044551.2:29247484-29692484 GCA_024416835.2 Perccottus glenii
CCTGCAAAAAAGGCCAACATCCCACATAAGAAAGATTTGGAGAAGTGGTCTTACCTGAGTCGAGTTCATCTTCCAAAACTTGAAGCAGAAGTTGGTTTGCTCATCGGTGTCAATGCGCATCAAAGCCATGGAGCCATGGGAGATTATTAATAGTCAGAACGACGGACCATATGCTGTGAAGACAGCTCTTGGCTGGGTCGTCAATGGGCCAATCAGCAGATGCCAAGAAAAGGAGTCAGGTGATAACAAAAGTCAAAGTTTCCTTGTCAATCGTATTTCTGTGATAAGCGTTGAAGACATGCTGATGAAGCACTATAATGCAGATTTTCCAGAAAGAGGATGTGACGACAGACGAGAACAGTCGCAGCATGATAAACAGTTCATGTATACGGTGACAACGCTCAGCTCAACTCGTGGATGGTCATTTCTGCATTAAGCTGCCTTTGAAGGATGACAAGGTGAAGATGCCATGCAACCGTGGTATTGCTAAACAGAGACTTAACTCTTTGAAGAGAAAGTTTAGAAGAAATACAGATTTCTTTCAAGAGTACAAAGCTTTTATGGACAACATACTGGAAAAAGGTTACGCAGTAAGGATTCCAGAAGAACAGTTGATTCGCAATGATGGAAGAGTATGGTTCATTCCACACCATGGGGTTTACCATCCAAAAAAGAGGAAACTCAGAGTCGTCTTTGACTGTGCGGCAACTTACCAAGGTGTGTCGTTAAATGACCAGTTGTTGCAAGGGCGCCTTGCGCCTACAGGAGCCTGTAGCCATGATGGCAGATAGAGTCCATGTTTTACCAGGTGCGGATTCCAGACACAGACGCAGATTTGCTACGCTTTTTCTGGTGGCCAGATGGTAATCTGAATGTGGAAGCAGAAGAGTACAGAATGTGTGTGCATTTGTTTGGTGCTACGTCATCTCCTAGTTGTGCGTCCTATGCATTAAGAAGAACAGCGGAAGATGCAGCATCAAAGAGTACCACAGAAGCCACACAAACAGTCCTCAAGAACTTTTATGTGGACGACTGTTTGAAGTCAGTAGCCACAGAAGATAAAGCCGTTGCTCTTGTGAGGAGCTGATGAGCTTGTGCGCAAAAGGTGGTTTTCATTTGACCAAGTGGGTCAGCAACAGCAGAGCTGGGCTCCATTCCTGACCATGAACGAGCGGCTGAAGTCAAAGATCTTGTTTTGGAGCATAATGAGTTACCAGTGGAACGGGCATTAGGCATGCAGTGGTGTACAAGTTCTGACAGCTTCAGGTTCAAAATACATCTGCCGGACAAGCCATGTACAAGAAGGGGCATTTTATCTGTAGTCAGTTCAGTGTATGACCCAATGGGTTTTTTGGCACCACTCTTGCTACCTATCAAGCTCATTTTAAGAGATCTCTGTCAAGAAAAGAAAGGTTGGGACGAAGAAATAAATGAAAAGGAATGTCGGACATGGATGCAGTGGCTGACAGACTTAAGCAAGCTTTCAGAACTCAGTCTGAACAGATGCTTCAAACCCCCCGCATTTGGGCCCACAAACACCGCTCAGATACACAATTTCTCAGACGCTAGTCAAGATGGATATGGCATTGTGTCGATCTCTTGCTGACAAATGACCGGGGTGAGAAACATGTATCATTTTTGATGGGAAAGTCTAGAGTCGCTCCACTCAAACAGATCACGGTCCCGAGAATGGAGTTGACAGCAGCAATGGTTGCAGTCAAAATCGATCGGATGTTGAAAAAAGAACTTGAGATTCCTCTGATGGAGTCAGTTTTCTGGACGGATAGTACAACAGTACTAAAGTACATTGAAAACGATGCTCGCTTCAAGACGTTGTAGCCAATCGTGTTTCTTTCATTAGAGAAGCGACTATACCTTCTCAGTGGAAGTATGTCAATACATTGCAAAACCCAGCAGATCAGGCTTCCAGAGGTTTGAAGATCAAGAGCTTCATGGAAAGTAAGAGCTGGTTTCAGGGACCTAGTTTCCTGCGAAAAGAAGTTGAATGGCCGAAACAACCTGAACAGTGGCCTTACCTGAATGAAGATGATGTTGAGGTGAAAACATCCGCTGCAGTGTCAGGCAAAAACTCTAACGAGTGCATAAATGCACTGAGTCCGCTCTTTGAGTATTACTCCAGTTGGTATAAGTTAAAAAAGGCGGCAGCCTGGATTTTGCAAGTGAGAAAGCAATTGCAGCACCTGAGCGAGAAGAGAAAGGAGTTTGAGCAGAACATACAGCAAAATGACTATGTTCCAGAGAAATGCAGAGCTATAGTTGAACAGCAAATGGTGATGTACAAGAAAAACCTGGAAAAAATAATACTTACCGTGGAAGATCTATCCAGAGCTGAAATTGAACTGGTTAAATATAGTCAGAGACAAACCTACAAGGAGGAGATACACGCTTTGCAGTCGTCAGGCTCCAGTGTGAAAAAGAACAGTCCTATTTTCAAACTGGATCCATACTTGCAAGAGGATGTGTTGAGAGTAGGAGGACGTTTGAACAGATCGGCGATGCCTGAGGAGGCTAAGCATCCTGCCATTCTGCATAGACAGCACAGAATCGCTCACCTCATTCTCCACCACATTCATCAAGAGTGTGGACATGGAGGTAGGAACCACGTTTTAGCCATATTACGACAACAGTACTGGATACCAAGAGCCAATGCAGCAGCAAGAAAAGTAATTTCAGAGTGCAACCTCTGCAGAAGACTGCATGCCAAGGCAGGAGAGCAGAAAATGGCAGATCTGCCTCAAGACCGTCTGCTCCCTGACAAACCACCCTTCACCAACACGGGTGTAGACTATTTTGGACCTTTCGAGGTCAGAAGAGGACGGTAAAGGTTAAGCGTTATGGAGTGCTCTTCACGTGTTTAACTGTCCGGGCAGTACATATAGAAGTAGCCCATTCTCTTGACACTGATTCATGTATTAATGCCATACGGCGTTTTTAAGCCAGAAGAGGTCAAGTGTCAATTATTCGTTCCGACAATGGCACCAATTTTGTCGGCGCTGAACGAGAGCTGCGTGAGGCATTGGCAGAGCTGGATCAGTCTCATCAATGAAGTCTTGATGAGAAAGGGTGTGCAATGGATTTTTAACCCTCCTGCTGCATCTCACCATGGCGGTATTTGGGAGCCGCCAAACGCATACAGTGAGAAAAGTGCTGAGCTCTGTTGTGAAACAACAGCTCTTAGAAGATGAAGGACTACACACTCTCTTCTGCGAAGTTGAGAGCATCATCAATGGAAGACCTTTAACCACAAACACAGATCAACCCAATGACCTTGAGCCGCTGACGAATCATCTGCTCGCATTGAAAACGCAGCCTAGTTTTCCACCTGGTGTGTTTACTAAGGATGATGTCTATGCCCGCCGGCGCTGGAGACAAATACAATATATGACGGATCTGTTTTGGTCAAGGTGGACTCACGAATACCTACCACTTCTGCAAGAACGGCAAAAATGGTTAGGCCTAAAGAGAAGTTTCAAGGTTGGAGATGTTGTTCTTGTCGTAGATTCATTCCTGCCAAGGAACTCCTGGATGTTAGGCAGAATTATGAGGGTGATGCCCGACTCCAAAGGCATTGTCAGAAGTGCTGAAGTTCAGACAAAGACCAGTATTATTCAAAGACCCATAACTAAACTTTGTTTGTTGCAGGGAGAAGACTGAAGATAGAAGAGAAAATATAGAATAGAACAGAAATAATCAGTTGAATAGTCTGTGTACTAGTATTGAGTATTTAGGTGTTAATACTTACCAGTTAATGTTTATTTTAAATACTTTCCTGAGAATAGAAGATGTTTCTTGTTTAAAAGGAAGTAAGAAAGTGTTAAATGTAATTGTAAATGACTTCAGTTTAAATTTAAGTTGATAATTGATATGTTATAACCTAGTCAATTAGGGACCGGGATATGTTGAAGCCATTTCTATGGAAATAATAATATTTTAGTTTATTTTGTAAAATCTGAGAAATACCTGTGTTGCAACTGAAACGTAGAAATTGGAATGTAAACAGTTAACCAGTGATGTAGCATATTGTAATTTGATGCTGTTAAACTTAATATGAAAGAAATAGAATCCTGTTAAACAGCCAGAAGCCATTGGATTTTGGAGCAACACAGTCTTTTGACCTATGCAAAACAACAGTAATCTATAAGAAAAGTAAATGTTCTAAGTTTTATGTTTTATAATTTATAATTAAACAGTCAAACGAAGAACTTTGGATACACGACTTTTATTCGCTGACGTTTTGTGTTGAGTACAAAAGAACTTTGAAATCCTGTGCTAGTGAGTCAGCTTGTTGCACTCACAATTATCAACACTTATAATAATTTCCATTGTTTATTTTTATTGTATTTAATAGTGATAACATCTACATATACTCGGGCTCCGAAGGCTCGGACATTGATGAGATTCTGCTGTCGTCACCACCCAGAAGTGATCCAGAGGTATACAGTTACAGAAGATTTACTGTACCAGTTCACCATTATCTGTCAGGATTCATGTTTTTCAGTGTCTTTTTTGGTTTGTGTTTTAAGTTTTAGTTCTTATGTAATGTTCTTTGTAGTTTCTTAGTTAGTTATTGTATCTGATTTTGGTTTCAAGTTTGTATTTTTGTTCATGGGTTTTATTTTTGATATGTCTTGCCCCTGTCTGTGTCTGTGCTTGACTTCCTGCCTTGTGTCTTTCCCTCCTGTGTGATTACCTGCCCTGCCCTAATATGTTTCACCTGTTCCTTGTTCTCTCTGTCTATTTAAACCTGTTTGTCTGTTTGCTCAGTGCCAGGTCATCTTCTTTCCCTCTGTTAGTCTGTTCTGTGGTCCTTGTCTTTGTAAGTATTCCTAGTCTGCTTTTGCCTTGTATTTTGTTACCCTGGATTATATGTGCAAGGACCTTTTGTTTTACCTGTTTCTCAGTTCGTTTTGTCGCTTAAGAAAAAATAAATCTTATGTTAATGCTTTTCCTGTGTCTGGGGTTATGCGTTGGAGTCTTTCTGCTCTTGGGCCATCCGCCGTGACATTTATTGTGTATGTAATGTACATCTTAAAGTAATTTATCTTTTTTCAGGAAAATGTGACCCTGGAAGAAGTCATCCAGACAGAACAATACTGATGCCAGCTCAGTGGCAGTGATTGCCAGAAGAAAAAATGTCTTGCAGAGTGCCTGCATGGCATTGGGGAAAAATTACTTTGCATGGCACAAAACGCCTTCAATTGAATTTGTAGGAGAAGAGGCCGAGGACTACGGAGGTCCAAGAAGAGAGTTTTTTAGGTATGTTGTCTATTGATAATTATTTAACTTGTGATAATGTCTGTCTATAATTATGTTCTCGACATTTTTGCAGACTACTCATACAGAATCTTGTAATGTCATTTGGCGTATTTGAGGGAAGACCTGGGGACTTGATTTGATTTTTGCTAACGATCTGCGGGCACTGGCAAACAATCGCTTCTATACAGCCGGGAAAATAACTGCATGGTCCATTATGCACAATGGACCGGGACCAAGGAGCCTCAACCGTGCAGCATTTGAGCTGCTTTGTGGCCAAAAGCCTGACTTAAGTCAAGTGGAGGTTGAAATTTTTCCTGACTTGGAGGTCAGGGAAAACATCCAACAGGTAAAAAAAAAAATAGGGAAACAGGACTCAATAGCTTTGAAATTTTCAATAGTCTGAGAACTAAGTTTTTATTACTATCTTTGTATTTTCAGCTCAAAGAGTGCCAAAATGAAGAGGAATTGCTTGCCACTAAGGAAAAGATTGGGGACTGGGTGGCAGACTGTGCCCAATATTTATGCTGCTAACTTAAGTGACCTGGAACAAATTAAATACAATATAATCTCATACTTTCTGCATCATCGGTAAGATTTTTTAATCAGTTTTCTAATATAATTTCCACATTTTATTAGTTTAAAGTTCAAATTTCTATTAACTGAACTATGTTTTTTGTTTTAGGGTTGCAAGCATGGCGCAACAATTTTTGAGTGGCATGGATGCGTGTGGCTCCTTTGGACAGTTAATTGTAAGATTCTGGAGGCAGTTTGTCCCAGTATTTACAAAGGCAGAGGAAAAACTTACAAGGACAACCCTCCAGAGCCTCTTTAAAATTAACTGGAGTCCTGCAGGCAGAAACAGGAGGGAAATGGAGGAGGAGACTATGTTCCTCTGGGGATGGTGGCTGATAGCCATACAAGGTAATTGTCTTTCCTAGACCAATTGTCACGTTTAATTATGGAATAAAATGTAATTAATGTATCAATTTTAACAGAGGGGGAATTGGACATCCAATTTGAGGATGTCCTCATCTTTACAACTGGGGCTGACACTGTACCTCCTCTGGGATTCATGGACCAATTAAAAATAGACTTTTATGACCAGGAGCCAGGAACCAGACGTATTCCGTTTTCTTCTACCTGCAGCCTCACACTATCTTCCTCGAGGTGTCCAAGAAGAAGGAACTAATGGATCTGGCAATTAGGGGTTCATATGGCTTTGGAAAAATATAAACAGTTCAGGTTAAAGTTGTTTTGTTATATTTTGGAATAAAAGTTGTTAATGGTTTTGTTTTCAGTAAACGAGTTTATTCAATTTAAATCTTGTGCAAGTTATTACATTACATTTAATAGTTTCACTGTATTGAAAGCGGCAGTTTTTAAATATACAATTTATTGTGCATAGCTATATATAAGCCACTGCAAACATTTAACCTACATATAAATACCTAATATACATCTATAAAAAAATATATACATATATATTTATCAAATATTTTTTGGGATTTTATTTTTTTTTTAAGTTTGGATTGTGAGTAACTTGATTTTCTTTGGGGGAAAAGGTAAGCCTACAATTTAGTGTATTTCAGTCACACACTGGTGAATTGAAGCTTAAGTTTTGTCTGCGATGCAATGAATGCTTTTGTGTTGCCACCCGCTGTCATCAAATGGTAACTACATCAACCTGTCCAAATACAGTTGTGCTGTGCCTACAAGACCAGCGTATAGGCATATACAGTATGAAGGTATTCTGTACAAATAGAATGGAAACTCATAATTATAAGGTCAAAACTATAGTATTTGCAGCAACGCTACCATTTCTCCAAACCCACTGCAGGTTAGAGTTATGCTTTATTGCTACTAGGCTTACAAAAACCATACTCACAAAAGGTGATTATGTAAAATTACTTACAAGTTATAATGCAATGCAATAGGATATTCAGGGCGGCAGTAGCTCAGTGGGTAGAGCGGTCGTCTTTCAACCGGAAGGTAGGCGGTTCGATTCCCGCTCTCCCCACAGTTCATACTGTCATTGTGTCCTTGGGCAAGACACTTAACCCACCTTGCCTCCAGTGAATGTAACACTGGTAATGTAATGTAATGTAAGTCGCTTTGGATAAAAGCGTCTGCTAAATGAATAAATGTAAATGTAAATATTCACATTTATAAAGAGGGGAAGAAAAAAGAAAAACAGGTGTATGAATACTGTAACTAACGTGATGGACTGGCATCATTTACTTGGGATCAGTGATCACCCAGCCATGTCTGCTTGAGCTATGTGCTCATTGGGTGAACTGCCTTCAAACTTAGTGGCTGCTAAAATTTTAGGGTGGGGTTCATTATCATAAAATAAACAGAACGCCATGGCACGTTATTTGCGCGATGGCACGCTTTAAACGCGCAACGGCGTGTCACGTAAAATCCGCCAGGTGGCATTGCAACGCATGACGCGTAACACGTGCGGCGTTCAGGGACAATGGAAAACGGCGTGGCACGCTTTTTACGGGCGCTTACAGTTTGAACGCCGCTTACGTGCGTTTTTCTGGTTTAACGGCGTCGGCGCGCTTTTAAAGTAAAACGCGATTCAAAAGGACGATTTTGGCCCTTTGGGGCCCTGACGCCCACGCAATACGTGAAACGCCCACAGCTTCACCTGCGCACAGACATGCAGACGTGATCACACTATTTCAAACCACGACCAGAGTGTAAGGGGTCGTGACAATGACGTGCATTGACGAGTGGCTCACAAAATCATGTCTTCTGTTAAATTCTAAAAAGACTGTTTATATGGTATTTTCAAAACGCCCAACAGCAAAGCCAAGCTCACATGTAATCTTAAAAGGGGAGAATTTGTAGACGAATTTAAATATCTCGGTGTGACTTTGGACTCAACTTTGTCTTTTAAAAAACATGTAAAAACACTTTGTAAAATTTTAAATTTTAATATCTGTAATTTTAAACAAATTAGATTATTATTGCCAGTAACTGCAGACAGTCAGACATTAAACACATTTAAGACAAACCTGAAATGTTGGCTCAAGAGGAACCAGGTCTGTGAGCATTACACCTGAAATGTTAAGTGTTGATTAAATGTTGCTTAAGTGTTGTTTAAGTGTTGTTAAGTCTAATGTTGTCATTTGTATTGAATGTGTGTTTATTGTGTTATATGTTATCTGTTATCTTGTCCTGACCTGCCAGGGACTACAGATGGAAAGTAGCCACTGTGCTAATTCTGGCATATTTACATTTTTTAAATAAATAAATAAAAAAAATAGGTCTACAGACTGCTGCAACAAGCTAGCTCCTGTAATGAGACTGACACTGAGATTGCCAAGAAATTGTCATGTGGCTGTACAAAATCTACGACCATAACACAAAATATCCCTGCCCTTTTGTCAGTGGAAAACTATACAAGAGCTGACAACACCCATGTCATCTGTCACAACAAGCACACACAAATCATGGCAGCACTAAGCTTTTCCCTTTGGCTTTAAGATGGTGGACACCAGAAATAGGGTTGAGGTCTATGACTTCTAAGGTAAATAGTGTGTAGGGGAGGGAGGCTACTATACACATGGCGCTCACAATCCCACTGTCTTGGCCCAAGGACAACAACGATAGTATGGAATTGAACCACCAATCTTCTGGTTACAGGACAACCGCTCTACCACTGAGCCACTGCACCATGAGGATAGTGAGGAGACGGCTTTAGTGATTCATTTACAGAGGACTGACAAACTAAAGAGACTGAAAATGATTTCTGCCTACACAGCTGATAATGCTAGAGTGAATTATGGAAAATATAACTATACAAATATAACTGTATCAAATGTTGAAGGCAGATAATCCTTGCAATCCTTATCAAGGCCTTCTTTTTTAACAGATGCAAGATTTTTGTATTAACCCATGGCAATTTATTTAGCCCAATATGCAATTTACAGGTCGTGGTAAATTAAGCATTTCCATCCATCCATTTTCTGCTGCTTATCCGGGGCCGGGTCGAGGGAGTTAGGTATTTTTTTAGACATCTTGGTTGTATAAAACGTTTCCTGATGGCATGAATAAGATGGCTGTGTTTATTACTCCAGATATGCCATATTTATGGGTCTGATTTGTGAAAATTATTCATTAATTTCCCATTCTTCCTACCATAACAACATATGGTTAACTTGTCGTACCTTAACTTAAGAATGTTACAATTGCAATATAAGATTAGTACAAACATTCCTAAAATAATATACATGTCATCTCAGTTCTCCAATCTTAGAACTGGTATTTCCTCTTCAGAATCAGAATCCCCCCTTATGTTCTACTACATCTCCGAATCACATGTATGCCCACATACAGGAATTCCTCCTGCAGTCCAGGAAACAGTCCAAGAGACTAGTTTTTCCCATCATCATAATCACACTGGCGTCTTCTACTACTATGATGCATTGATATGGCAACTTTCTTCTCACACTTTGGCTCTTCCAACATCCTTGCCTTGCGTCACTTCCTCTGTCTTTGTCCCCTCTGCCACTAACCTGGAAACTTCTCCGCCATCGGCTGTCCAAGTCGACGTTCACTGGCCTTCATCCGACGTGGTTCTCTGGCCCCGTCTCCATGTATCTCCTCTGCTCTCTCCAAACCTTTCCGTTCTCTCCAGACTCCAAAACACCAGGTAAGCCTCTGATTTCTCAAAGCATTGCTGGGAAACCCTCATGATGACGTAGGTGGCGACCCCGTGCACCTTGGAAAGTTCCCAGTGTGGCACCAGTCCACATCCTCCTATTGGTCCGTCTGGCACTTCTCCCTCTCAGCTCAGGTTTTAATTGGTAAGACATGTCAACTGAGAAGAAGCCACAGAGATTACAGCAGATCATATCAAAACCATTTAATGCGGCCTAAACTCTTTATGAATTTCCCCTAATTATCCTGTTATTAATACTCTACTATTAATAGTCAGTCCGCAAAAAGTCTATTTTAGTCTCCAATTCTTTTGATGTCCTTTCAATTTGAAGTTTACCTATATTTTCTTCAGTGTTGCACTTAATAATAACATGTCAAGTCCTAGTTACTGTCAATATTTCTATTTTGGTTCTTCATTTTAACACAGGAATACATAGACCTGCAGCAGAATTAACCATATTATATCTGTACATTAAGAAAATTCCTCTTCTTCAATAACTAACCCTCTTGATAATGTATATGTTTTAACCACTTTTACAATCTACTAACTCTATACGTAATTCTACTAAAGGTGCGGGCAAATAACCTTGAGTTTGCCCTGAAACTACATAATATCTTACAAACATAATAAAATAGGCCCTTAAGGTAATTTATTCTAAAACTTTTCACAGTTCCTCGTTAAACTATCCAAAAACTACTGTATGTCTGTCACACAACTATTATTTAATAAACGGCAACGCACAACACAACACAACCATTTGCCATAAATAGAATTGCCAGACCTGTCATTTGAATTAATTTTGTCATAATATCCTCTAAACCTGAATACAATCCTTACGTGTGACTTGTCTAGCTAAAATTTCATCCATTGATAAATTAAATTATCATATGGACGACTTTTTTCCAGCTTCTTCCCTGACGTATTGAATTAACCTCTCTTTTCTTTCTATTCTATTTTGATCTTCACTAATTTTATTGCTTCTTCACTCTTGTCATTACGTCTGTGTGTTCAGACTTTAAATAGTAAATAGCCCCTTCTTTTATGCATTTTTATTTCATTTGGTCCCACAATCCAACCTCAATTTAAACTGTTTGATTTTACACAAGTTACATTTAAATCGTTTCCTAAAGGTAAATCCTCTGCTGCAGTTGTATGTATGCTTAAAACTAGCACACATCTACTTTGTTCAAAACCAGTATAATCTTCCTTATCTCCTACATTAATTATCGTTTAATATTGTCAACATTATTACTAAAGTCAGAAGCGGCTTGTCCATTAAACATCCTGGCCTCAGCTAACCAACAAAGTAAACTAAGTCGAGTTCTGACGAGACGACAGCAGCGTGTCTCTGAGCTGCTCACTCACAGACAGTACTGCACTCTCACATCAGCCGACTGTCCCAGATCTGAGCCAGATAAAGTCATGGGAAAGAACATATTCAACTGTTTGTCCCATTTTAAGTTGTTCAGACAGTTGTTAACGATACAAACTGATTCATACAGTTTATACGAGTTTCACAAACTTCTCTCTCTGAGCGTTACTATGGTGATCCAGCCTTTTACTCGATCTGTATCAGATGAGCTTTGATATAAGCTGTTGTTGTATTAGTACTGTAGAGTTTTATTCATTAAAATAAAACCCAAATAAAAGCCTATCACAAAAAATTATCTAAATAATTATCCATCTCTTCTGTTGATATTTTACAATCCACTGCACAGATAAGCTTAATAAAATCTAACTTCAAACGTATCCCATTATATAGCCTACCTCTTCATCCCCCCTTTGATTCTGTTTCAAGAATCAAAGGAATCACCAACATTTACACTCTCAGTTCTTTCGTCTTCCTTCAGTCTCTAAGAGCGTCTCTAACACCTCTGAATTCACTTGGCATTGTATTTGCTTCCTTAAAAGTTGTAATAGTTTATTTTTTACCTGATTTGATGTGTACAGGTCGACAGTGTGAAAGATGACACCAGACCTTCTCATGAGACAGTCACTGTTCTCCTGTGAACCTGAGGTTTTGAACACTTTTGATGAAGACTCCATTCTCAGACCTGATCCAGGAAGTGTTGTTTCTGTAGAATTCTCCTCAGCACCTGTTAGATGTTGTCTAAAGCAGTATCTGATCCATGACTCGTTTTATGGCTTCTCACTAGAGTATTTTCAACACTAGATGACCCCATGACCATCTCCATAACTCTTAGTGTGAGGCCTTCCTGAGTGACTTTAATCACCTCTCTGTGTTTATTCTGATTTCATCCAGGCCTTCTTTTCTCTGGACAAGGATCAACATAAACCTTTGACCATTCTTTTTGAGCCTGTGCTGTAAAAGTCTTATCTGTATTCAGTATTACAATGCCATAGCCTTGAGTAGCCATCTCTCTCCGCTACAAGTAGATGGAACATTTTTATAATCAGGAGTTTCAAGCGCGCTCGCAGACTTTCTTTTAACGCAAAAAAAGGCTTTGTCTGCCTCCTCATTCCATCTTTGCTGCTTGGTCAGTCGACAGATCCATTACATTCTGGATCACTTTACTCACTACGTTCAGATTTTGTAGATCATGAGTCAGCACCAGGTTGAATTTAGATGGAGATAACTTTAGGCCTTCAGGAGTAGACTGTAAGACTCTCGTCCGTTTCAGTCATAATATGTAAAACAGAAGAGCGTGAGTCAGGAAAAATACAGAACATAAATCTATTACCGTAAACAAATTTCAAGTCAGGCAAAATATTAGACAGTATCAAAACCAGACATTTCATTGTCTTGGGACATTTTATATCTACAGTTACTCTTTCAGCCTGGACTACATCACGCTCTTAGTGATATTTTAAAATATTGATTAATCTTTAATTTTTTAATTTTTTTTTTTTAACAGTACAGCTGTTAACTTTGGTTTAAGTGCACAAGACTCCAGTCCTTCTGTCACTATTAAAGCAACATTAGGAGTCGAGTCCATGACCAGAAACCAAGTCTCAAACTGGGTAATAAGAGGTACCACCATAGCTTCTTGCATTTCCAATTTATATATATTGTCTTGTAATAAAAAGCATTTTGCTATTCACTTGCTTCTTTCTAACACTCATAGTCCATATTATCTTGTTTATTTCGTACGTCATTGAACAGTGTGATAACAGGTGAAGTTTTAAATACTATTTGTATCCTTTCCATTTTAGTCCATCTCTGTATTAGTTCGGGATCCTGTGGTCATCTCAGCCAGTACATTACAGGTTGAATTTCCATTTCTCTTCTGCCCTGCTGTTATGTTAACAAGGCACTCTCTCTCTGGATGTTATGTTGTAATGACAACTGTAGTTATAACTACGTGTTATGTCTGTACATTTGCAATACTTTCACTTTCCTGAAGATCATTGCGCCTGAATGAAAATTTGGGCTGCATGGTGTGGCTTGTTATTTGTGTTTTTATTTATGTATACATGTAATATGATCAACATGAAATAATTTACCCTTGGGGATCAATAAAAGTATTATCAATCAATAATCCGTGTTACTGCTGCCAAACTCTGCTCTTGTAGCTGCTGCGGGCACTGGTGTTCTCTCACACACACACACACACACACACACACACACACACACACACACACTCAGTTGCTCTACAGCAACTGGTTCAGCTTCTCTTTCTAGAGATTGCTCTGAACACTTAATCGTATGTTTTCTAGCTCATCTCAGCACCCAGCTGAATTTTAAGATAGAACAGCGTGTTACTACTACATTAAAGCAGGCCTTAGTCTTTTTTTTACTCTTTATTGGGTTTTCTGGTTGTTGCTTCTTTTTACAGATCACAGAATCACTTGTAAAAGACGAGAAAAGAAGACATGATGATGTATCCAGGCTGATGCGTTGGGTTAGGATTGCGGTCCTCAAACAGTCCAAAGTACAAGAGTGTATTGGAGACACTCATGTTCACCTGCACAAAGACAATAAACTGTATATATGAAGTCTAAACATAATAACAAAAAGTGTGTATTAGGCTACTTGATTTACTGATGCCAAAGTACAATTTATGGTGATCAAGAAAATTTCAGTTTTAAATGTTTGATGTCTGAAATGTTTTCTGAAATATACAAGTCCTGAATTTAGTTTGCTTTTCCCCAAACTTCTTTCTAGTGTATTCAAGTATACTGACAATTTTTGTTTTAATGCAATATGACATGAGACACGTCTTCTATCAGATGGGCCAGTGAGATACAACTAAAAAAAATCTATTTTGATCAAATATTCTTTGATTTTTTGGCAGTTGACTTGTGGTTGTTGTAGTTTTCGAGGCACACCTGTTTAGTGAGGTCGACCCTCCAGGGGTCGACCTGGAGCCCGTCACACCAGCCTCCGCGCCCATACAGCCACGTGCCATATTCGTTGGGTACAGCTCCCTCTGGGACTCTCATGGCACATCCCAAAGGTGAATCTGGGGAAAAATAAAAAAAATAAAATAAATAAAACCGAACAAACATTAGAGAAGTACTTGTACAAATGTGAATAACACATCAGCCACTTAATAGGAACCAAACAGAAAGAATAAAGAAATTATAGAATTGGTCTGCACATTCTGTATTCAGTGTATCCCAAACATTGTTCATGAAAACTATATATTTCAAAAGGCCAAAAGAATTATAACCCAACTTCCATTTTTTTCTCTCACTCTTTCGGCTTTACCCTGCCAAGCAGGGGTCTGATTTGGCAGTGTTTTTTATGCTGGATGCCCTTCTTGCCTCTCCATTTACTCAGGCTTGGGACTGGCACAGATAGACTGTGGCTTGAGTTCACCAGTGCCACAGACACTGGAGGCAAGGTGGGTAAAGTGTCCTGCCCAAGGACTCAACAGCTTGGGGAGAGCAGAAATTGTACCGCCGACCTCCCGTTTATTAGTTAACCCACCGCATCACCTGGTGCCATTGTCACCCTAACGTCCTGCTCAGGTTAAACTATATTTGGGATTTTATTTTTGGTAAAAGGTTTGGCCTTTCTTTAATGCTTAGCCTCATTTATTCATAAACATTCCCATTTAAAAATGAAATTGGTTATTTACGTCATGATTTCATTGATTATAAGTATTACTAGATTTTTCTTAAAAAGACTAGATTACTTGCTTTTATAATGTGCTGAATAGGATCAGGAAACATCTTTTGATCCTGGATCAGCAACAGACTACCCACTACAGCCAACTGGCACAGACTGGCCCACTCTGCTTGGTTGGGGCGGATATAGCCTTGGTGCTTTAAAATTTTTATTATTTTGTTCCCCTAGACTTTGTTCATTTCTTTGTCGTTTCAAAATTACAAAGAATACTTCAGGTGTTTTAAATGTTCTGGACACCATTGCTCCTGTTAAGGTTAAAGGGATCAGGACGAGGCAGAAGGCTTCATGGAGCAATGCTCACTCTGTCAGGGCACAGAAAAGGGAATGCCGAAAAGCCGAAAGAAAATGGCGTAAATTGAAACTCTTAATTCATTTTGAGGTATACAAAGAAAATTTGTTTTCAATCAAACTTTGCAAAAAGAAAGAGAAATATTCTTCTCAGAGATCATCAACAACAGCAGCAACCACTCACGTGTCCTGTTTGCTACAGTGAACAGATTAACAAACCCTCCAGCTCCATTTCCTCCAGAATTAGTTTCCACCACTAAATGCAATGAGTTTGCATTTTTTCGATGACAAGGTTCAAGGCATTAAACATGCTACAGTCCAAAGGGCATAAAACAACACTGCAGCCACCTAGGAGACACTTGGTTGGTTTAACACATTTTACACAAATTAATGTCAGAACAATTGAAAAAACTGTCTCCAGCCTGAGTTCATCCACCTGCTGCCTCGATGTTTTACCCACTAGATTTCTAAAATCAGTACTAAGCAGTTTGTTACCACAACTCACTGATATAGTCAATAATTCCTTACAGTCTGGAACATTTCCAAGGGCCTTAAAAACTGCTGTCATTAAGCCTCTCCTAAAGAAGAGCAGTGTTAATGCTGCAGTGCTCAACAACTATCGGCCCATATCAAACCTGCCATTTTTAGGGAAAGTCATCGAAAAAGTTGTATATCAACAACTTAATGACTTTCTATTACTTAACAACTGCTTTGATCCTTTTCAGTCAGGATTCAGGCCCCATCACAGACTGAGACTGCACTTATCAAAGTCACAAATGACATCCGTCTGAACACTGACGCAGGCAAAGTCTCTGTCTTAGTTCTGTTGGACTTGAGTGCTGCGTTTGATACAGTGGACCATGAAATCCTGACAAAGATTAGAGGAATGGATAGGTATCACTGGAACTGCCCTTAAATGGTTTCAGTCCTATCTTGAAGACAGGAAGTACTTTGTTTCGGTTGGTAACTGTGTGTCAGACCAAATGGCCCTGACATGTGGGGTTCCACAGGGGTCTATCTTGGGACCTCTATTATTCAATCTCTACATGCTTCCTTTAGGCCAGTTAATACGCAGCTGTGGTGTATCCTACCATAATTATGCAGATGACACTCAGATTTACATTTCACTCACAGCAGGTGAAAATGGACCAATCCATTCACTGTGTCACTGCATTGAACAGATTGATGTGTGGATGCAAAATAATTTTCTCCAACTGAACAGAAACAAGACTGAACTAATCATCTTTGGACCACAGAAACAAAGAGAAAGTGTCAGCAATCACCTCGCGTCTCTTTCTCTAAAATCTAAAAACCAGGTTAGAAATCTAGGGGTCATCATGGACTCAGACTTGAATTTCCACAGTCACATTAAGTCAATTACATCATCTGCATTTTATCACCTTAAAAACATTTCCAGAGTCAAAGGGATGATGTCTCAACCAGACTTATCCATGCTTTTATCTCCAGCAGGTTAGATTACTGTAACGGCCTGCTCACTGGTCTCTCAAAACGAGGGTTAAGACAGCTGCAGTTTATTCAGAACGCGGCTGCTCGGGTTCTCACCAAAACCAGAAAGTACAATCACATCACGCCAGTTTTAAAATCTCTGCACTGGCTTCCTGTTGCTCAGAGAATAGACTTTAAAACAGCACTGCTGGTTTACAAGTCTCTAAATGGTTTAGCACAAGAATATATCTCTGACATGCTAGTTACTTATGAACCTCCTCGGACTCTGAGAACATCTGGGACAGGCCTTCTGCTCGTGCCCAGAGTTAGAACTAAACCTGGTGAAGCAGCGTTTAAGTTTCATGCAGCAAAAATCTGGAACAGCCTCAACTTTAACAATGTTCAAGGGGAGGTTAAAAACCTTCCTCTTTAGCTCCGCCCTACACTACAACTTAAAGTGTTTTTTATCTGCAGTCTTCTTTTAAAATGTTTTTAATTAGGCCCGAGCCGGTGATGGCGGGAGGGCCTATTGTTTTGCTCGGATTTTTTTTTTTTTTTTTTTTGGGTGACCGGGAGGACTATTGTTTGCTCGGATTTTTATTTTTTTATTTTTATTGTGACCAAATGATCCTAAATTTGACCCAGTGAACATGCACGAAAAGTCATTTTATTGGTCCCAGACTTCAAGCTCGGCAAAAATTTATGTATTTGAAGTCCCGAAAAAAATACGAAAATGACTCAGTGGCGACCCTACAAAATCAAAATACATTGGGCCTATGGAAAGTGAAAGTAACTTTTTTCCCAACGTAGTATATCCATAGGACACCTCAGGGCAAACAGAAAAGTCAATGACAGTCACACCTAAACTTAACAGGAAGTCCGCCATGTGGGGTGAAACGCATAGCCACTAAAATCACACCCCTTGCGCAGAAAGATGCAAATCATTGTGTTTTAATCTAAATGGCCCCAAATTTGGTGAGTATCATCTAGACACGTGTGCCAACCAAAGTTGTGACTTTGTTTTGATATCTTATCGGGTATGGGTGTGGCAAGCCTGTACGAGGTGGCCATTTTTGTGAAAATAAAGCGTCTCTTAACTCTCAAACGCCTTCTCGGATCGAGTTGGACCCAAAAGGCGTTTGTGCACATTCATGACCTGAACAAAAAATATGTAAATAAAAGGGTTATCTTTAGAAATGGCTCTCCAGCGCCCCTACAAACTTATAATGGACCCAAGAATTTAGTTTGTCATAGAGACATAAAATTTTGTACACACATCTCTTATGTCATGACGAGCATAAAAGCCAATGACAACCACCCCTATCTATAAATGTGTTGCCATAGCAACGTCCCAAAAATGTGAAAAAGTCAATGGGAAGTGAAATTTTTAGTTTGTTGTAGGCAAATAAAACTTGGTACACACATCCACCATGGGCTTATGAACAAAAAGCCAATGGGGACCACACCCTATCACACACAGGAAGGCGGCCATTTTGAATTGAAAATGTGAACCGACTTAAAATACACCTCTTTTTAAAAGTACACAGAAAAAGCTGCTTCATTCCACAGACACCAAACTTGGGCAAAATGAGCTAAACACATGTATGTAAATGAGACAAGTGTTTTTCTAGACTTTTTGCTCGAGTTATATTTTTTTATTATAATTGGTATATATTTTTTATTATAATTTTTCTGCAAAATGATCCTCAATTTAACCCAGTAAACGAACAACTAAAAGTCATTTTTATTGGTCCCAGACTTCAAGCCTGGCAAAAATGTATGTATTTGAAGTCCCGAAAAAATACGAAAAATGACTCAGTGGCGGCCCCTAGAAAAGTCAAAATACATTGGGCCTATGGAAAGTGAAAGTAACTTTTTCCAACGTAGAAAAATGAAACTTGGTATATCCATAGGACACCTCAGGGCAAACAGAAAAGTCAATGACAGTCACACCTAAACTCAACAGGAAGTCCGCCATGTGGGGTGAAAGGCGGCCACTAAAATCGCACTTTTGCGCAAAAAGATGCAAATCATTGTGTTTTAATCTAAATGGCCCCAAATTTGGTGAGTATCATCTAGACACGTGTGCCAACCAAATTTGTGACTTTGTTGTTGATATCTTATCGGGTATGGGTGTGGCAAGCCTGTAACGAGGTGGCCATTTTTGTGAAAATAAAATGTCTCTCAACTCTCAAACGCCTTCTCGGATCGAGTTGGACCCAAAAGGCGTTTGTGCACATTTATGACCTGAACACAAAGATATGTAAATAAAAGGGTTATCTTTAGAAATGGCTCTCCAGCGCCCCTACAAACTTATAATGGGACCCAAGAATTTAGTTTGTCATAGAGACATGAAATTTGGTACACACATCTCCTATGTCATGAGGAGCATAAAAGCCAATGACAACCACCCCTATCTATAAATGTGTTGCCATAGGAACGTCCCAAATATGTGGAAAAAGTCAATGGGAAGTGAAATTTTTAGTTTGTTGTAGGCAAATGAAACTTGGTACACACATCCACCATGGGCTTATGAACAAAAAAGCCAATGGGGACCACACCCTATCACACACGGAAAGGCGGCCATTTTGAATTGAAAATGTGAACCGACTTAAAATACACCTCTTTTTTAAAAGTACACAGAAAAAAGCTGCTTCATTCCACAGACACCAAACTTGGGCAAAATGAGCTAAACACATGTATGTAAATGAGACAAGTGTTTTTCTAGACTTTTTTGCTCGAGTTATATTTTTTTATTATAATTTGGTATATATTTTTTATTATAATTTTTCTGCAAAATGATTCTCAATTTGACCCAGTAAACCAACAACTAAAAGTCATTTTTATTGGTCCCAGACTTCAAGCCCGGCGAAAAATTTATGTATTTGAAGTCCCCGAAAAAAAAAAAAAAAAAATGACTCAGTGGCGACCCCTAGAAAAGTCAAAATACATTGGGCCTATGGAAAGTGAAAGTAACTTTATTCCAATGTAGAAAAATGAAACTTGGTACATCCATAGGACACCTCAGGGCAAACAGAAAAGTTTATTACAGCCATATCGTAAACTCAACAGAAAATCTACTATGTTGGGTGTAATGCGTGACCACCTAAATCGCACCCCTTGTGTGTAAAGGCTTTTCATCTAAACAGCTCCAAATTTGGTGAGTATCATCTAGACACGTGTGCCAAAAAAAAATATCAATTTGTTTTTTGATACATTTATGGCTGTGGTCGTAATGAGTCTGTGAAGAGGCAACCTTTGGGACATAAATGCCATTTCCCAATTGCCAGGATCCTTCCTTTAGAGGAGGCCCCTCCAGAGCCACGGCTAGAGTCTTAGAAAACTCCTCAGAATCCTTTTACCGTGAAGTTTACGCTTTAAAGCACGAGTGCATGTGTGTCTCAAGGAGGCGAGGGCCTTTTATCGCCGCTTGCGGCTTTAATTATTTTTTATTTTTCTTTTCCACCTATGATCCTAAATTTGACCCAGTGAACATGCACGAAAAGTCATTTTATTGGTCCCAGACTTCAAGCTCGCGAAAAATTTATGTATTTGAAGTCAAAAAAATACGAAAAATGACTCAGTGGCGACCCTACAAAATCAAAATACATTGGGCCTATGGAAAGTGAAAGTAACTTTTTCCAACGTAGAAAAATGAAACTTGGTATATCCATAGGACACCTCAGGGCAAACAGAAAAGTCAATGACAGTCACACCCTAAACTCACACAGGAAGGTCCGGCCATTTTGAATTAAAAATGTGAACCACTTAAAATACACCTCTTTTAAAAGAAAGACAATCATTGTGTTTTAATCTAAATGGCCCCAAATTTGGTGAGTATCATCTAGACACGTGTGCCAACCAAAGTTGCGACTTTGTTTTTGATATCTTATCGGGTATGGGTGTGGCAAGCCTGTAACGAGGTGGCCATTTTTGTGAAAATAAAGCGTCTCTTAACTCTCAAACGCCTTCTCGGATCGAGTTGGACCCAAAAAGGCGTTTGTGCACATTCATGACCTGAACAAAAAATATGTAAATAAAAGGGTTATCTTTAGAAATGGCTCTCCAGCGCCCCCTACAAACTTATAATGGACCCAAGAATTTAGTTTGTCATAGAGACATAAAATTTTGTACACACATCTCTTATGTCATGACGAGCATAAAAGCCAATGACAACCACTATCTATAAATGTGTTGCCATAGCAACGTCCCAAAAAATGTGAAAAAAGTCAATGGGAAGTGAAATTTTTAGTTTGTTGTAGGCAAATAAAACTTGGTACACACATCCAGCATGGGCTTATGAACAAAAAAGCCAATGGGGACCACACCCTATCACACACAGGAAGGCGGCCATTTTGAATTGAAAATGTGAACCGACTTAAAATACACCTCTTTTTTAAAAGAACTCAGAAAATAGCTGCTTCATTCCACAGACACCAAACTTGGGCAAAATGAGCTAAACACATGTATGTAAAATAGACAAGCGTTTTTCTAGACTTTTTTGCTCGAGTTATATTTTATTTTATTATAATTTGGTATATTTTTTTTTATTATAATTTTTCTGCAAAATGATCCTCAATTTGACCCAGTAAACATGCAACTAAAAGTCATTTTTATTGGTCCCAGACTTCAAGCTCGGCGAAAAATTTATGTATTTGAAGTCGCCGAAAAAAAAATATGAAAAATGACTCAGTGGCGACCCCTACAAAAGTCAAAATACATTGGGCCTATGGAAAGTGAAAGTAACTTTTTTCCAACGTAGAAAAATGAAACTTGGGACACCTCAGGGCGAACAGAAAAATGTATTACAGCCATATCGTAAACTCAACAGGAAATCTACTATGTTGGGTGGAATGCGTGACCACCTAAATTGCACCCCTTGTGTCTAAAGGCTTTTCATCTAAACAGCTCCAAATTTGGTGAGTATCATCTAGACACGTGTGCAAAAAAAAGTTATCAATTTGTTTTTTGATAGATTTGTGGCTGTGGTCGTAATGAGTCTGTGAAGAGGCAATTATTGGGAAATAAATGCCATTTCCCAATTGCCAGGATCCTTCTCAACAGAAAATGTTGGGTGGAATACATGACCACCTAAATCGTACACTTTGTGCTAAAGGGTTTTCATCTAAACAGCTCCAAATTTGCTTTAAAGCACGACATGCAATCCTCCGAATATATGTGTCCCCGCGGTCTCAAGGGAGGCGAGGGCCTTTATCGCCGCTTGCGGCTTTAATTTTTCTTATGTTTCTTAATATAAATCTTGTAAATTGTCTTTTATTCTTGTAAAGCACTTTGAGTTACCCAGTGTATGAATTGTGCTATATAAATAAAATTGCCTTATATTCCTAGTGTATTCCTTGTGTCTAGGGTTTGGATTTACCGTGTGATCTGATTCTGGCCTGGTTTCTACCTTGTCTTTTTTTGATTCTGACTTTGTACTTTTGCCGGAAAATAAAACCTTGTGATCATCTGCTATTGTGGGGTTCTGCCTTGGGAGTCTCTTGGCTGTTCCGGACAGTAGGTCCATGACACTAATACTTTGGTAAGTAGCCACAAAACTATACAACAGACAGCAGTAGGGCTGGGAAAAAAATCGATTTGATTTAAAAATAGAGTTGGTCGGTCAAATCGATTCATATTTTCAAAAAAAAAATATTTTTTTGATTTTTTTCTCCCCCTCTTCAGTATAGCGTATAATACATACATTTTGCATTCGCCAAAATAATGTTCCTTCAGGGTTTCTGTAGCACACTCTCTGCGGCGCGGGCCTCTGCCCCTCCCCCGAGATCAGCGCATACATACACAAACAGTCAAACAACATGGCAGAAACAGCTGGCGAAAGAGAGCAGCTCCTTCCAAAAAAAGGCTCTTCCACTTCAGTCGTGTGGAATTGGTATGGATTTACGGCATCTGATGAGGAACAGACAACACCTCGATGCAAACTATGTCTTAAGGCTGTTGTTGTTGCTGGTAGCAGCACGACAAATCTGTTTCAGCATTTAAAGCGTAAACATGCGGCTGAGTGGGAGAAGTGTTGCCTTCTCCGAAAAGAAAACCATGTTAGTGGCGTTAGCGCTAGCACATGCAATTACATTTTTTTATGGTGAATGGTGTTACTGTTTACATGTTCAATTCAACTAAGAGTTACCTCAGGATTTTTTGTTGTTTTATTATCCAAATTATTTATACTGTATTTGTATAAATATATCTGTTTGACAATCTTTGTTGCACACTTGCACAGTGACTTTTCAGTTAGAGAAACTGGCCTTTGCCATTTTGTTTATGTTGATGCACTTTAATTAAATACAATAAATATATACATTTAAAATATATTTACAGTTCACAGTTATTTTGTTTTAAATGGGGGGGGGGGGAATCGTGAATCGAGTTTTTTATAAAAAAAAAAAAATCGCCCAGCTCTAGACAGCAGTAGAACAGTGCAGTAACAATGAAACATTTACATGTTTAAGTAAAGCAACGTTATGCAAAGCGTAGCTAAAAAAGGTTCCAAGATGCAAACTTTTTGACATTTGTTATGGCTCTCCAGATCCTTTAGCCAGACACTGCTTTTTCAGAGAGAGCCGCATTTCACTTCTAGGTCTTTGATTTGTTGGCTCTGGTCCACTGAGGAGAGCTCAAGATGTGCTCATCATGTTCCTGCACAGTTAGACATGTTTGGTCCAATTGGAGCAGACCTGTCATAAGTTAGGTTCTGAATTCTGCAGTTAGCTTCTGCTCCAGTAGAGCCGTTATTATGGCTGTAATGGTGTTGAGTGGTAGACCAACATTAGCATCCTCTTTCCCTTTACTACCCTTAGAAGGCATTTTGGGAGACGGGGCACCTCTTAGTTGGGAGATAGAACTTTGTGAGACAAGAAGCGAACACGCCGACTGGAGGTTTAAGGGCTGAGTGATGTTTAAAGTTTAGGTAGAACCGGCCCTCAAATATCCCACATCTATTCCATACTTGCTGAAATTCAAACTCCTTGGAATAACTTTAAATCATTAAAAATGCAACCAAGACAAGTTAAAGGATCAAAATATTTGTAAAAAAAAAAAAAAAAGACTTGGGATAATGTCATTAATTGAAATTATTAACAGTTGATCGCTTTCTTATATTTTTGACTTGACAAACTGAAGCTTATTATACAAAGTAAAAAAAAAAAAATTGACATAATCTTTAGTTTCTGCACAAATGTCTCTACACTGGGGGGCAGTGCTCACCTGCAGAGTCAAAAACGAGTGTGTTGTTATAAACAGAGTTGACTAAGAAGTGGTGAGAGGTGACACAGAACTCCCCACATTTGTTGTCATCGCTGCCGTGTCCCGTGATGACGGCGTACAGCTCCACCTACACACAAGCGTTCATATTATCAGACATAGAACTGAAGTTATCTGAATCTAAGATCTTACCTTTTTTGTTGAGACTGGAACAGAGAATTTGAACGGCTGGTATCTCTTATTGTAGTTTTTGTCAAATGTCCCACCTTGGTAAAGTGATGTCACTTGGAATGGACGGAGTGGTGTTCCTTCTGTCACAAGACACACAACATAAGTTTGCTTTAATTCTTGCTTTGGTTTGACATGTTCAAAATGGTGCATAAATGGACAGATTCTCTCCCATCTCACCTGCAGTGTCATTGGTAAAGCTGAACCTCAGGTTGAGAGAGGTGATCCATGGCATGGCCCAGGGCACAGTTTTCATGGTGAATGTACATTTGCTGCTCTCCAATAACGGCAGAAGAGGAGACACATCTGTCAGCCAGCGCCCAGTGCCTCTACGAACAAGAAATCAAACATAGGCGGCACAGTGGCAGAGTGGTTAGCTCTCCTGCCTCACAGCAAGAAGGTCCTGGGTTCAACCCCATCCAAGGCAGGGCCTTTCTGTGTGGAGTTTGCATGTTCTCCTGTGTCTCGTAGGTTTCCTCCGGGTACTCGGTTTCCTCTACCACCAAAAACATGTACAATAGTCCCCAAACACACATGGGGCCAGGTCATGTTTGTAAATGAGAATTGGTTCTCAAACAGTTTACCTGGATAAATAAAGGTTAAATAAAAATGTGTGAGCTAAAAACTATCTATAACGCACATCATTCGCATTCTTTGTATTAGACTATACTGTGTCAAATGTAATTTCCCTATTACAAACTAGTATACATCGTCCACTTAGAACCATCAAATTCTATCTGACACCTGCTCAGAACAGAGATAGGACCATTTTAAGAGGACGAAATATTAATTGCAGCCCAGCTTTGAGTAGTTTCCCATTAAAAAAAAAAAAAAAAAAACATGTCATAGATAGGATTGCGTAATATTAGAAACATATGCGATAATATTGTGCAGCCCTGGTAGGATACCTATCCTGTGGTCAATTGAAAAACATGTGACTAGAATTGGGTTAAGAAAATAGCTTCAATTTGCTAAAACATAGACTGGGCTGGAAGTTATTACCCATTATATACACCACCACCATCAATACAAACCAAAATCAATGAGACACTGGATACAGGTTATAAAACCAATGCTCACAGGACTTGTCTAACCTACGGAAGGCCGTGATCCACCGGCCCAATTCCACGTTGCAGTACGGACTGTGTGGATTACAGCAGACAAACAGCTGCACCGTGTGGTCCCAATGAGCGCAGGACAAGTCTCTTCTACCGGGACAGGACAGGGACACGTCCAGCTCCAGTTTAGAGTCCAACAAATCTGCACAGAAACAGCAAAATGATATTTACAGAAAAAAAAAATAAAATAAAATAAAAAAGTGCTGTCCAAGGAAATAAACCTTTGTAATTACCTAAAGGCAGGTCAACTGTAGCGACGGCTCCCTTCTCTCCTTGCATCTTGACATGGTCAAAGACAGAAATTACTTTAGCTGGACTCTGAAGTTTGTTAAGAAGACTGGTGTAAAAATCAAACCTGAAGGAGGCACAAAAATTATACAACCAACTCAGGCCAAAGGCAAAGCACAGTAACAAACATAGACTTAGACTTTAACATGCTGTTTTAAATGTGCTCTCACCACTGAGCCTGCCAGTTGACAAATCTGAACGTTGGATAGAGGAACAAGCCCATTTCTGCCAGCGCCCCCTGTTGGTCAATACTGATGAAGACGTTTGGGGACGGGGTGGTTTGGAAGGAGACGTTCACCGACTGTCCAGACCTACAAAACAAACAAAAGACAGATATTTAATACAATATTCCATCAGCATTTCTAGCTTGCGATCAACATGTGACACACTGTTTTACATCTCCACATCCTGCACGTACGCAACCATTGTATATATCCTGCACTTTACTGCTATTGCACTTCTGGTTAGACCTAAACTGCATTTCGTTGCCTTGTACCTGTACTTGTGTAATGACAATAAAGTTGAATCTAATCTAATCTAATCTAATCTAATTGTCTGACAAACCAAAGTGTGAAAGAGGAGCCTTTAACTGCTCTGGTGGACATTCCTGCAGTCAGCATGCCAAAAGCACGCTCCCTCAAAACATGTGGCATGTGCAATAATCATGCTCTCTAATCAGCTTCTTGATATGCCAAACCATTGAGGTGGATGGATTATCTCAGCAAAGGAGAAGTGCTCTCTAACACAGATTGGGAGAGATTTGTAAACAATATTTGAGAGTAATAGGCCTTTTGTGTACAAAGAAAAAGTCTTAGATCTTTGAGTTCAGCTCATGAAAAATGGGGCAAAAACAAAAGTGTTGCGTTTAAATTTTTGTTCAGTGTTACTTTTGACTTCTAAACAAGCATATTTCATAAGCTTTGAGGCTGTTTGTCTACTATCATTGATGTGTCACTAACGTTGACTTATTTAGTTACCTAGAGGTAACTCACAAGGTCAGTGAATGGTTGAGCGCTGGTCTTACCGGAGTGCCTGTGACACTGAAGGCTCCAGGTGCACCATGGCAGCAGGCAGATCCAGAGGTACGTCACAGTCAGTCCCGACACAATTCATGTCCTGGATGGGATTACCAGGAAGAGTGTAGACAAGGACACCGGACGCATTGAACTTGGCCATGTTCTGCACCTGTCACCAACGCGTGAGTGAGCAGACCATTGCAGTAGTACTAGAGATAAATGCATGGATAAGCCTCTCTAAGTCTGGTTTAGACACAATAACTTGATTCCGACAATGTTTTTGAGATGGTAAAAGCTGTTGATGTTATTGCTTTAATGTGTCCATTCTAACCCCCAGATTTCTAACCTGATTTTTAGGCTTTAGAGAAAGTGATTAGAGGTGACTGCAGACGCTTTCCCGTTGTGTGTGTGGATCAAAGACAATGACTTCTGTATTGTCTGGGTTAAGTTGTAGAAAGTCTGAATGCTACTCATCACATATTTCTTTAGCCGTTACTGAAACTACTAGTGGATGTGTCACAAAACCCTGACACATGTACTGTCAAACACAAAGTTAGTACAGATGAGCTGCTAGTTATTTAGCTGGTTTTAGCCCATGTCCCCTTTAGGTGGAAGTGAAGGATGTTTTTTATCTATAATTTACTTTGTTTAAAAAAAAAAAAAAAAAAAAAAAAAAGTACATTGCGGAAGTTTTAATGGTTCAAATAAAAAATGTTCTAACCCATACATGCATCGACAACAGCCTGATGTGCATCTGAATTTGCCGCTGTCGTCTCTGTAAGCCTGCACAGTCAATTAAATGAGAACAATTTGGGATCGAAACTGCACGCTGTTTCAGCGGATGTGCTTGTTTACCTGGTTCTCACTTCCTGATTAGCCATAAGTAAACTAAACAACGCTAGCGGCAAAGTTGAAAATGAATCCTGCAAACACAGGAAAGAGACAGGCCTCCTCCAGCTCACTCAAAACCGGCAGATTGTTCTTCGGTTGTTTGTTTATGCTCGTACACACGTGCGCACAGTGAACAACACAACACTGGATGCAGTAAATTTGGGCAAAACACAAAAACATACAGATGAACAGTGGCTTTTGAGACAGAGTGGAGGATAAGGTGATGAATGAGGGAAAAAAAGTTACCTTTGTGAAGAATGAGCAGTTTCCTTCAGACACCCAGGCCACTGACCCCTCCACACCAGGTAAGGGCTCACACCCATCCCCAGCATCAGCCAGCCTGTATGATCCCTTATCCCAGCGCTTGTTCAGCCAGTCGTATCTAGCATTCAGGCGCTTGACAATCACAGGCATTTTCCAGTCTGAAAGAGCCACACAGACCATCAGAGAGAACTAAGGGTTTGGAGAAATTAGCTGGACAGAGATGAGGCGGAGAGACAGAGTGGATTACCACTGGAGGTGAACATGGCTTGAGAAATGTTGCTTCCCCAGTAGTGCATAACCCTGGGGATCCAGTTTCCCAGAGCAAAGACCGGCACCGGAGAGAAGTGTAGACGGGTCAGAACATCCCGACTACAAAAACACACAACAAAACCAAAATGACTCAGGATGCATTTAAACTAATGATGGTGCAGCAGCTGTGACTGGGGTAGTCTGCCACAAGTAAACGAAACACTGACCGATCGATATATATAGATCTCTAGATATATATAGATCGATAGATATAGTATTGTTCAAAATAAGAGCAGTACAATGTGACTAACCAGAATAATCCAGGTTTTTAGTATATTTTTAATTGCCAAGTGGCAAACAAGTTACCAGTAGGTGCAGTAGATTCTCAGAAAAACAAAACCCAGCATTCATGATATGCACGCTCTTAAGGCTGTGCAATTGGACAATTAGTTGAAAGGGGTGTGTTCAAAAAAATAGTAGTGTGACATTCAATCACTGAGGTCATCAATTTTGTGAAAAAACAGGTGAGAATCAGGTGGCCCCTATTTAAGGATGAAGCCAGCAGCACTTGTTGAACATGCATTTAAGGAAAATGGGTCGTTTAAGACATTGTTCAGAAGAACAGCGTACTTTGATTAAAAAGTTGATTGGAGTAGGAAAAACCTATAAAAGAAAAAATGTATAGGCTGTTCAGCTAAAATGATCTCTAATGCCTTAAAATGGAGAGTTACCTGTAAGTACTGGGACAGTTAGAAGACGTCTGTGAAGCTAATCTATTTTCAAGAATCCCCACAAAGCCCTCTGTTTATAAAAAGGCATGTGCAGAAGACACAAAAACACATCAACTGCCTAAAGAGAAATGGAGGAACATTTTGTGACTGATGAGAGTAAAATGTTCTTTTTGGTCCAAGGGCCACAGACCGTTTGTGAGACGACCCCAAACTCTGAATTCAATCTTCAAAAACATGCTGGGTACCTCTTGGTAGCGACTGGCAACAAAGGATTTCCCTCTGTTTTTGCAAAAATATGATCCTAAACTACTAGCACTGGTCTAGTCCTAATACTAGTCCTTTGTATATTTCCTGTTTTTGAGTGGAATAACACATTTTAACTAATTATATAAATGAAAAAGGATCTTTGTTAATTACTTTTAAATTATTCTTATTGTCCAATAATTGATCTCGGAGTATAGCAAATAGCACATATAGTGTTGTGCCTGCCTGTAGTTGAATGTTTTAACCATCTTCAGGTATGTGCTGCTAAGACCAGACTTAAATTAAATATATTAGATAAATGTAAAAAAGGTACAACATTTCTCACAGGTTCAATAACCGATGTCTCGGTTTAGGTCAGAAGACCAGAGACAGATTGTGGGCTTGAACAGTCACAACACCTACTGAACACAGAGAACGATAACCTGCAGGGACTGCATTCCCAGTGGCTTTTTATGCCAGTCCACTGAACAGAGGAAGCAGACATTTGAAATAAAGAGGTAATGCAACTAGAACCAACCCTGCTGATTTCTCAAAATGAATATTAACTGTCTCCAACATTTTTGGTAATTTTAGTCTGTCACTTAGATTTACATCATTGTTTAATCAAACTGTTGTGTTTTCTAATGTGTCACAAGGTGTCAATCTTGTGCCATTTATATTTTCTGTAATGCTCAACTATGCCACTAAGTAACTTGAGTGGAATGGGCATGTTAGTTAGCCAGTTGAACTTCAAGACAGGCATAGGTCTGTATAGTGGCCTTTGACGGATCATAATATGCAAGTTTCATTCATCTGATACAAATAGTTATGGCTTTTGGAACTTTTGTTATCATCCCTGATTTAAAAAAAAAAATTAAATAAAGATCTCAGAATCTAAAAATAAATTTGATTACACCATGTCTGAAGCTAATCCTACATGGTCAAAAAGAAGGTCTCTAATGATTTCACACTGAATAACCAGCTGTACTTTACTCTAGTGTGTACTGACCTGTGTGTGGCAGCCTGCTGCAGCTGCTCTCTCATCCACAGAACGTCGCTGACCGCGGAGTCATCCAGAGAGAGGAAGAGTACGTGAGCGCTGTCGGGCAGCTCCTGCACCAGCGCAGACAGAGACTCCTGACGGCTCCAGAGACACTCCAGGAAAGCAGACTTGTTGGTGAAGGCATGGATGATGAGAGAGCCGCGGAAAGAGCCCGGTTCGTACACCAGCTGTCCATCTAGAGTGGGGACAGTAAAGGCAGGAGCGGGGTCTCCTGGCTCTGGACTTCAATTCCTTTGTGCAAGGTTTCCGACGTTCCAATTCTGAATGACAAGGCCAGGGTTGGGACATTGTATAAATATATAAAAAACATTTGAGCATTTCTTCACCACTTGTTTTTTACTAATGGGGCAGCTGTATTTAAGGTTTTAGGTGTTTTTGATCTGTAAATGTTCATCAAAAACATTTCGCAGACAATTCCATTTGGTGTTGATTCTCACCAGAGATTATATGTTGAGAAAATCATATTTGAATCAGAATCTCCAAGAATATATACACATTTATACCATTTTCTGTCTCCCATTAATCCCAAATCAAACACATCGTGTCAAAACAAACCACACCAACTGCACAAAGAATTTTTCATAGTCCATACTTTTTTACCCCTGCAACATAATGTATATTTTAATATGTTGTAATGGGACTAACTCTATTAATGGAGCTCAACACTAAACCTGTTTATAAAGGTCATTAAGGCCATACTTCAAAGGATGATGTCATCGAGCTGATTGCTAATGAGACACACCTGCTCACAGGCAGCCAACTGAAGACAGTTTTTCTTGAAGCAATGCAAACAAATGCATCACATTCAATCATTTTAAACAGTAGAGAAAAATATACAACACGCGGCACGAGACTCTGCTGAACGCGTGGCTAAAAGATTTATGTAGTATGTAATAATTCTGAGTTGGTGCAGACAGGTTTAGAGCAGGAGTGACATTCCGGGACTGTGAATGGTCTAATTCAAATTTGGTAAATCACAGAGCATTGAAAGTTACATATTTGTAATATATAATAATTTGTGTATAGGAGTGAAATTAGTGGAACTGAAAAGGGTTTAAAAAGAGCAGAAACAGAAATAGGCAGAAGTTAGAGTAAACACTCTGGCGACCCACACACGTCCAACGTGGTCACATGGCTAAGGGCTTGACCCACACAAGGAAAGGCATTAAAACATTTAAATAAAATAAAATAAAAAACTTTTTTCTCCGAATTTTGATTCTGGCCTTTATTCTTAGACCTTTGTTATATATCCGAATTCTTCATTTTTCAGCACTTCAGTCTGAATTCTACCTTTTTTTCCCTTTAATTTCGAAAGCAAAAAGTCCAAAACCTTGTTCACAGTGGCATTAGTTCTCTTCTGTTGGCTGTTGACCGTAAAAAAATATATAGATATATTTTAAATAGAAGCACTAAGTTAATTAACTGAAATAAAAAAAAATAAAAATTAATTAATCCGAAGTTGTGATACCAACCCCACTCATCGGTGCTGGCTGCCCGCGGAGAGTCGCCCTTCTCGGTCAGAACTGTCCGCTGTCCTGCCCTCTCCTCCTCGGCTCCAGTCACAACAAACACAACAAGGAAGAAACTGAGCAGAAACCGAGTGGCCATGTTTCCTCTCCGCGCAGGGCTTAACGCTCACTGCATGTCATTACCAATATATCTACTTCTGTAAAGTCACGCCCAACTCATTGTCACTGGTTCAACTTCACTTTCAGTTTAGGAATGGGGTGGGTGGGGTGGGGTGAGGTCTTGTTCTGTTGGGTTTTCTAGAGGCGAGAAAATAGTTTCGGCTGCATTACCGCTCCCTACAGGACTGGCGTGGGTGTGGATGAAAACAATTAACTACTGATAGTTTGTTCTGGTCTTGCTTTCTTTTAGTCCTGCTCTGTTTGTGGTTTAATCTTATGTTTAGTCCTCCTGGATTAGCCTAAACTAGGCAGAGCCAGTGGTGTATTGGTGCCTGGAGAATTGGGTCTACTCTTAATTTATGCCCACATTTGTTTTGTTGCAGATTTTGCAAGCAATACTGGCCCACATACTACTGGAAGATAGCTATATAATTTTTATCTTAGTCCATCCACACATAAAAATTGGACTATTCTCTCACCTTGCAGTAATCCAGTAATCTCTTTGAATAGCTGATTTGCCACCGGATAGTATAGGCCAGAGTGTGTCTCTATTATTTAGTTAAGTGTTTTACAGGTCCTACACAAAAATAATGCATGAATAAAATATATATTCAAAAAAATATGAATATGTTGTAAAATGTGTATTTATACTGTGTATAGAGTCAGGTCCATAAATATTGGGACATCAACACAATTCTAATCTTTTTTGCTCCATACACCATCACAATGGATTTTAAATGAAACGAACAAGATGTGCTTTAACTGCAGACTTTTAGCTTTAATTTGAGGGTATTTACATCCAAATCAGGTGAACGGTGTAGGACTTACATTAGTTTGTGACAGGATCCACACCTACTGGCTAAAGAAGCTCACTGCACTCCACGAGCGCCTTGCAGCACAAATGAACCAGCTGCTAAGGGATGGGATGCACCCTGAATGGCTTACAGAAGGGTGTACAATCCTGATCCTGAAGGATCCCACAAAGGGTACAGTCCCATCCAACTATCGGCCAATAACCTGTCTCCCACAACATGGAAGCTCATGTCAGGCATCATTGCGGCTAAGATAAGTGGGCACATGGATCAATACATGAGCAAAGCACAGAAGGGCATCGGAAAAGAAACCAGAGGAGCCAAAACCAACTCCTGGTTGACAGAACAGTCACCCAAGATCCGGGGGCCGTTCCTCCCAATTACGCCCCTCCAGGTGTCACTGTCGCTGCCCACGTGAGTGTTGAAGTCCTACTCATGTTGATTTTCCTGCCGCTTCTGATCTGCAGCCGTCTCATCATTAAAAAGTGTTTTCGTCCACCAGTGTTCTCTTCTCCTGTCCCGGCCTCTTGAGATAGCACCGGCGGACGTTACACCAGGACTAGCATTACAGGTCCAGTCACATCTGCATGTATCAACTCTCTGTCCCCTGATGAGGGTGTGTGTGTGTGTGTGGGGGGTCTTTGGGGAGCCACCTGCACACAACCCAGAGCAGTTCTGCACCTTCCCACTAACTGCAGCTCTTGTTCTGACACCATTATATTTTAGTATTAGCTGACAGGCTTAGATCTACATTTAAAAAAAGAAAAAGATCTGTAATTAGTGCGGATGTCACAGTCTGAACCAGGTCTACTCATCACTAGAACTATAGAAGAAGCAGAAAAAATCTGGAGACCCTCTTCAAAACTTGGTTTATATTTACAAATATGCTCGGTGTTTATGAGCTCTATTTCTGACAGAAGCTGCATTTCACTCGTCCACAAGAAAGAGACTGAAGCACTCAGACAACACACTCAGACCTACAGTGGGGATCGAAAGTTTGGGCACCCCAGGTAAAAATTTTATTAATGTGCATAAAAACACCAAGAAAAGATGGAAAAATCCAAAAGATATCAAATGACAGATTAGACATCCTTATAATAAGTAAAAAAGTTAGATTTTATTTCTATCATTTACACTTTCAAAATAACAGAAAACAAAAAAATGGTGTCTGCAAAAGTTTGGGCACCCTGTTAATACCTTGTACTGCCCCCTTTGGCAAGCTAGGACCTGACAGTGTCATGGATTGTTCTCAATCATCGTCTGGATAGACCAGGTGATGTCAATCTCAAAGGTTTTAAATGCCCAGACTCATCTGACCTTGCCCCAACAATCAGCACCATGGGTTCTTCTAAGCAGTTGTCTAGAAAACTGAAACTGAAAATAGTTGACGCTCACAAAGCAGGAGAAGGCTATAAAAAGATAGCAAAGCGAAGAAAAATATCAGACAGAACGGCTCGCAGGATTGTGAGAAAAGTAAGTCAAAACCCAGATTTGACTGCACGATCCCTCCAGAAAGATCTGGCAGACACTGGAGTTGTGCTACACTATTCCACTATAAAGAGATACTTGTACAAATATGGACTTCATGGAAGAGTCATCAGAAGAAAACCTCTTCTACGTCCTCAACACAAAAATCAGCGTTTGAAGTTTGCAAATGAACATATAGACAAGCCTGATGCATTTTGGAAACAAGTTCTGTGGACCGATGAGGTTAAAATAGAACTTTTTGGCCGGAATGAGCAAAGGTATGTTTGGAGAAGAAAGGGCACAGAATTTAATGAAAAGAACCTCTGTCCAACTGTTAATTATGGGGCTGGATCGATCATGTTTTGGGCTTGTATTGCAGCCAGTGGCACAGGGAACATTTCACGAGTAGAAGGAAAAATGGATTCAATAAAATTTCAGCAAATTTTGGATGCTAACTTGATGCCATCTGTGAAAAAGCTGAAGTTAAAGAGAGGATGGCTTCTACAAATGGATAATGATCCTAAACACACCTCAAAATCCACGGTGGATTACATCAAGAGGCATAAACTAAAGGTTTTGCCATGGCCTTCACAATCTCCTGACCTCAACATAATTGAAAATCTATGGATAGACCTTAAAAGAGCAGTGCGTGACATACAGCCCAGAAATCTCAAAGAACTGGAAGACTTTTGTTAGGAAGAATAAAAGATACCTCTAACAAGAATTGAAAGACTCTTGGCTAGTTACAAAAAGCGTTTACAAGCTGTGATACTTGCCAAAGGGGGCAGTACAAGGTCTTAACTCTGCAGGGTGCCCAAACTTTTGTAGACACCACTTTTTTGTTTTCTGTTATTTTGAAAGTGTAAATGATGGAAATAAAATCTAACTTTTTTTTAACTTATTATAAGGATGTTTAATCTGTCATTTGATGCCTTTTGGAGATTTTCCATCTTTTCTTGGCGTCTTGATGCACATAAATCCATTTTTTTACCTGGGGTGGCCAAACTTTCGATCCCCGCTGTAAAACCGCAGCGAGAGCTTAATCCTTCATACTGTGGGAATCAGTTTTAACTGTGTGTGAGTGCCAGCAAAAGCGACTGTTGAAAGTTCAACCGTTGAGCAGCCTCTTTCAATGTACAGCCGCCTTACCGGGCCAGCCCTCATTGTGACTGATTAGCCACAGAGGGTGTTCCTCTCCTCTACTTGCAACTTATCCTGCTCCAGAGCAGCTTGGCCGTTCAGCCTAAGTTACCACAGTGATCTACCTTGATAGAGAGTAAACCTGCTTTGTGATACTGAAAACCCAGGGTAACCCTGAACCTACCTCAAAACCTCCTAACCCAAATTTAAATATTGTTTATATAAAAGCAAAATTTTTGAACCCATCAATATGGCTTTTTATCAAAAACCTTTACAGCCCGATCTTACGGCTGGCAAAAGGCTCACAGTCAGTTATTAAAAGGTGGTGACCCAGCAATCTTAACCTACAACTACAGGCCAATATCTAATTTATCTGTATTGTCAGAAATTCATGAATCTCCTGTGAGTGAGCAATTAAAAGAGTTTCTCTTTCACAATAATATTCTTCAGAAAAAAGAGGTGTGAGCTGTTTTATTTTGTAATACTGTCCCTTTTTATTGAAGCAAAATCATCAATCAAATCCTAATGGTACATTTTAATTTATCTCCAGCCACATCAGCTCTTTTCCAATTACCTTGTTAAACATTTATGCTCCGAATTCTGATGATCCTGCATTTTTTAGGAAAGTCTTTAAAATACTGCCAAATGACAATACAACAAATATTATTATTGCTGGTAATTTTAACTGCTATTTGGATCTTGCTATGGATAGGTCATCAATTAAAGCTCCTGCAATAGTTCATTCAGTACAAACTTCAAATAGCCTGATTAAGTCTAAAAATATAGCGGCTATTTGGAGGATTCAGAATCCGGATTAATAAAACTATTCCTTTTACTCTCATGTACATAAGTCATATACCAGGATTGATTCTTTTTTTGGTTGAGTCTTGAGTGATCTCTAAAATTACTAACTCAAATTATCATAATTTCATAATTATCATAATTTGCGGGCCGGCACTACTTTTGTGCTTGCACTAGCAGCGAGCGGCTGGTGCGTGTGTGTGCGCGCGCATGCTGAATTCAAGATTCAAGATTCAAAGTGTTTATTGTCATGTGTACAGACAGAAAGCATGTTTCCCTGTACAATGAAATTCTTACTTTGCCGTCCACAGTAAAATGTCACACAAGTAAGTAAAAAAAATAAATAAAAAAAATAAGACAAATATACAAGTAATAATAATGCAGTACAAAAAATACAAATATACAAAAAAAATACAAGAGGGCAAAAGGAGTAAAGTAGTAAAGTGAGGTAGTGCAGTTGTGATGGTGTAAAGTGACGGTGTAAAGTAAAGTGACGGTGTAAAGTAAAGTGAGGTAGTGCAGTAGGTAAACAATTGTTCATGTAATGTTGTGATTGTGAATGTAGACTCCTATCTGCTGTTTAGGAGTCTTATGGCAGAGGGAAAGAATGAGTTCTTCATTCTGGAAGTCCTGCATTTCACACTTCTGTACCTCCGTCCTGAGGGTAGAAGTGTGAACAGACCATGTTGGGGGTGGGAGGGTCTTTGAGGATGGAAGCAGCTCTTCTGTGGACTCTGCGATGGTAGATGCTCTGCAGAGAGGGCAGTGGAGTCCTGGTGATCTTCTGCAGTCTTCACCACTCTCTGCAGGCGTTTGCGGTCCATGACAGAAGTGCTGCCGTACCACACAGTGATGCAGCTGGTCAGGACACGCTCAATGGTGCAGCTGTAGAAGTTGCTGAGGATCTTGGGCGACATGCCAAACTTCCACAGCCTCCTCAGAAAATACAGCCGCTGTTGAGCCTTCTTGACCAGCTGCGTGATGTGAGGTGTCCAAGTGAGGTCCTCATTGATGTGGACACCCAAGTATTTGAAGTTGCTCACCCTCTCCACTTCAAGTTCCCGGATGAACAGTGGCTGAGGCGTTCTCCTCTCCCTCCTCATGTCCACTATCATCTCCTTTGTCTTGTCCGTGTTGAGGGTGAGGTTGTTGTCTTCACACCATGACACCAGACTGGCCACCTCCCTCCTGTAAGCTGCCTCGTCACCGCCAGCGATGCGTCCTATCACTGCGGTGTCGTCAGCAAACTGCAGGATGATGTTGTCCTTGTGAGAGGCGACACAGTCGTAGGTGTACAGGGTGTAGAGGATGGGGCTGAGTACACAGCCCTGTGGAGTACCAATGTTTGTGATGGTGCTGGCTGAAGTCCTATTACCAATCCTGACAGACTGAGGCCTGCCAGTCAGGAAATCTAGGAGCCAGTCACAGAGGGTGGGGTGCAAACCAAGTGTGGACAGTTTGTGGGTGAGTTTGTGTGGGATGACCGTGTTGAAGGCGGAGCTGTAATCTATAAAAAGTATCCGTAGGTATGAGTCCTTGTTCTCCAGGTGTGAGAGGGAGTAGTGGACGGCAGTAGCGATAGCATCTGAGGTAGACCTGTTGGGCCGGTAGGCATACTGCAGGGGGTCAATGGTGTCCGCTGCTAGCTAGTCACACAAATAAACTAGCAGTAGTGACTGACCAGTCACTAATCAATGTTATATAGTTCAACAATAATAAAATGTTAGAATATGATCTGTATTTTATTCTAATGTTGATCTAGCTTACTGTGCTAGTCTCATACAGACACCGTAGTCTACGCTCGCGCCGTAGACTACGGTGATCACGTGATGGAATCAAACTGAATTCAAAAATCATCTGACGTCACGGACCATTGTAGAATTTCATTTGAGTAACTCTGCAGCACACTGTTTAGAAGACAATTAATGAATAGATCATTTTAACAATTACACGACAAGAAGAAGACACATGGAGACCCCTCTCAGACCTTTTGAGGACACCCTCACCCAGCAGGACGACATGGATAAATATCAATGGGATTATATGCCCCCCTGTGAGGAGGGCAACACCACCTGGTCAGAGATAGACCTTGAAGAATCTGATTTCTCTCAGGTTTTGCCTCACATAGTGAGCTGGCACCTGGACAGGCACCAGAAGACCACGGAGATGAAAGTCGTCAGACTTTTCCAGAAGTACTCAATAAGTACACTGGGATTGCACACTGCAAATTTCAGAAACAACTGCGCTATTTTCAACAGAGTAAAAAATCTCTGAGGAAGGAGATTCAGCGCCTCACTGAAGAAAATAATATATTTTGGTCACAAAAACAACAGTCCCATGAGGATAGTTTGGATCTGAAAATGACTCTTTCGGAGCAGAAGAGGACCATAAAGAAATTGGAGGAAAACCTAAGGATCCACAAAGAGGCCTCTGACGCTTGAGATTACTCAGCTTAAAGACAACATGGCAGAAACTCAGCTGTGGAATTCACAGCTGAGGATGTTAGTGTTCGATCTACAGGCCACACAGGACCACTGCAAGCTCCACCACATCAACTGCAGTGAACTTCAGGAGGTACAAAAGAGTCTGGAGGAGCACAAGATCAGCAATCTGTATTTGGAGAAAAAGCGAATAACCCAATTGGACAAAAATGAGGCCTGTCATGCGTCCATTACTTATCTCACCTCTTCCATCGACAATCTTCAAGACACTAAAATTGCTCTTGAAGACGAGATGGCCTGTCTGAAAGAAGACCTGGAGGAACAGCTAAAATTCCAAATGATGAAAAATAAGGCCTGTGAAGCTGAGATTACTGACCTCACATCTTCCAACAACGATCTTAAAGAAACTCAGATCTTTCTAGAAAACGAAATGGCCTGTTTCAAAAAAGACATGGAGGAACAGCTAAAAACCCAACTGGAGAAAAATAAGGCCTGTGAAGCTGAGATTACTCACCTCACATCTTCCAACAACGATCTTAAAGAAACTCAGATCTTTCTAGAAGACGAGATGGCCTGTTTCAAAAAAGACATGGAGGAACAGCTGAAAACCCAACTGGAGAAAAATGAGGCTTGTGAAGCTGAGATCACTGACCTCAGATCTTCCAACAACGATCTTAAAGAAACTCAGATCTTTCTAGAAGATGAGATGGCCTGTCTGAAGGAAGACCTGGAGGAACAGCTAAAAACCCAACTGGAGAAAAATAAGGCCTGTGAAGCTGAGATTACTTACCTCACATCTTCCAACAACGATCTTAAAGAAACTCAGATCTTTCTAGAAGACGAGATGGCTTGTCTGAAGGAAGACCTGGAGGAACAGCTAAAAACCCAACTGGAGAAAAATGAGGCCTGTGAAGCTCATCTCAAATCTTCAAACAATAATTTTCAACAAAGCAAAGAAGATGAGATTGCCCGTCTGAAAAAAATACATGGAGCAGGTGGTGGCAAAGCTCAAAGTCCAAAAAGAACTGATTGAGGCTAATGAAGCTGAAGTGACTCAGCTTAGAGCTAAGAACAAACATCTTGAAGAGACGGAAGCTTATGTGAAAAACCAACAGGCAGAAGCCCAAGCTGTGAATTCACGTCTGAGGGCTTAATTATCAGAGCTCAAGTCTAAAGAATCAGAAATCCAGAATCAGAAGAATAAGGCCAACGCTGCTGAGCTGAACCAACATCGTAAAAAGCTGCCTGCTTGGATGGAGAAGGTCAACGTGACAGTGCCACAGCATGTATTGTCTGCGTACTACAAACGCAAATAATGCACTTCTCCAGCAAAGACGAGCAAGAATACAACAACAACACTAAACTCTTGAAGCTTCTTCTTGTTAGAACGCTTCAGGAGTTACTCTATGGGCTAATATTTGTACCACCGAGAAAATGAAACTAAATTTGTTGTTTTTGAATTTGAATCACTCAATCTGAATCTGTTGTTTGTTTCGAATTACGCTCTTTAAATTCAGTTTTTAAAAAGCTTTAATTCAACGTGAACAATTCAGATTCAGTGAGAACATTTCAAATTCGAATAGAACACATTCAGTTTCAGTTTCTAGTCACATTTATATTAGTCAAGCAATAAAACACCAATTAAAATAAACAAAAATAAACCAAAAAAATAAAATGCTTTAAAGTGATATTTTATTAAATAATGTAAGGTCCATCTTAATCTATGAATATAAGGAGGTATTTCTTAAAGGTCAGGCTGTAGAAACACAGTCAGATGTTTATTCAAAACACAGAGAACAATTGTCTGATAAATGTTTGGAAACATCTGCAATAGGTTTTATGGTTGGGTTTAACGGTGACAGGTTAGATTAGTTTCTACATTAGCTTCTCTCTGGTAATTTTAGCAGAATGTCAGACTAAGTGTCAGAGGACAGTGGGTTTTGGCTCCTGTGACTTGATGAGTGGATACAGTGGCTCTAGAAGTAGATGTAGAAGGAAGTCCAGGGGCAGACTGACACTGGTGCAGAGCGACAGAAGGAAGTAACTGCTAACTTGACATATTTTGAAAGAGAATATGTCATGTTAGAACCACAAATAATTTGTTACTAGCACTTAGTCCTCCTGCTCCTGAAGAGTGCAGACACTCCTCTGCTTGCTCATGCCAGCTTTAGTTTTATTTTTAGTTATCTCCACCTTTAGCCAATGACTGTATGATTATTTTTTTTCACATTACTTTTAACTGGATTATTATTTATTCATTCTCTTCCGCTTTGTCCCGTTAGGGGTGGCAGTTGACTGGATAGGCTGGGCCTGCTGGGCCTAAGGCAGGGTACACCCTGGACAGTGGCCAGTTAGTCGCAGGGCTGACATTTTAGACATAGACAGACAACCATTCACTCTCACATTCATTCACTAGGGACACTTTAGAGTTGCCAATTAACCTGTACATACATGTCTTTGGACAGTGGGAAGAAGCAGGAGTACCCGGAGAGACCGGAGGTGGCCGAGTTTTGAACTCACAATCTCCTTGTTGTGAGGCAGAAGTGCTAACCACTCTGCCACGTGCACCCCACATGGATTATTATGTTTTCCTTGGTATTTATTTTTTAGTTTTTCCCCAAACTGAGCAAAGCAATGGGAATTAAACAAAATGATGCCACCTGGCATAAACTTGGTGCCCTTGATTAGAAAAAAGAATGCTGGCATCTCAGGAGCATCACCTGCAGCAACGTCCATGTTTGATGACATTTGGATCTGCAGCAAGAGCTCAAATTGACTTCAGAATTTTAATTTAGTGTGAACTAAATATTTGCTACATTTTAAATAAACATACATTGATATATGAAGTTCTTTCTCTTTATTTATACAAATATAAGGTTCACAAACATCAAATTCCATTGCATCTCAGAGACACTTCTCTGTAGCTGCTATAGTTCTATAGGAAGCTCCGGTGTATCCTCGCGTATGCCTCCTCTTTAGAAGCCTGGGGCCGGGAGATTTAGTGATAACTATAGTCCTACCGTGCCTTCAGGAAATTAAATCATGCTAGTTCTGTGCAGCCTCGTGGCTTTGACTAGCAATTTTGATAGACTTATGTTTGTAGCACCAAATTAGCAACAACCTTGCGTGCTCCCACCGCGCGCCACAGCTCACCTCTCCGCAGACACACGAAGGGAAGTTATGTTGATGCACAGTGGCTTACTAAAAACTACACATCCCAAAAAAGGACTACAACAAGCCTCTGCCGAGTGCTGCGCTTAACCTCCTGATCCAGCTTCAGAGTACAGGACTCTAGCCTTGCCTTGGGAGGAGCCGACTCAGGAGGAGCCCTCCGAGGGAAGGGTTCCTGGGGATTGGAAAAGAGCAGCATCCCACATCAGGCATGACCTGAGCTCAAAAGTCAGTGGAGCAGAACTGAACGTGACTTTACAGAAGCAGATATATTGGTACTGAGATGCAGTGAGAGTTAAGCCCTGCGCGGAGAGGAAACATGGCCACTCGGTTCCCGCTCAGTTTCTTCCTTGTTGTGTTTGTTGTGACTGGAGCCGCGGCGGAGGAGGAGAGGGGAGGACAGCGGACAGTTCTGACCGAGAAGAGCGGCTCTCGGGCAGCCAGCACCGATGAGTGGGGTTGGTTATCACACTTGTTACTTTCAGTCAAATGAATTTAAATCTTCATACTTATTTTGCATTTTATTGAGTCGTTAGGTCATGTTACTTAAAACCTCACTATGTATCTTTTTCATAAAGGCAAGGGTGTGACAGTCTTAAACAATTGCTAAAACACTAAATTCTCTGAACCAAGCAGTCAACTGGTTAAACACATTTGTCAAACTGCTTACTATTTTGTCAAGGCAAGGCATTTTTATTTTTATAGCACAATCCATACACTGGGTCATTCAAAGATTAATTTAAAATACGTAGACAAGATTTAAAATAAGAAACACAAGAAAAATACAGAATTAATTAAAAGACAAAGAGTGCAGATAAAACACTTTCAGTGTCTTTACTGAATGTAGGCGGAGTTAAAGAGGAAGGTTTTTAACTTCCCTTTGAACATTGTTAAAGTTGAGGCTGTTCCAGATTTTTTAGTTCTAACTCTGGGCACGAGCAGAAGGCCTGTCCCAGATGTTCTCAGAGTCCGAGGAGGTTCATAAGAAACAGTCAGAAATATATTCTGGTGCTAAACCTTTAATAGACTTGTAAACCAGCAGTGCTGTTTTAAAGTCTATTCTCTGAGCAACAGGAAGCCAGTGCAGAGATTTTGAAACTGGACTGATGTGGTTGTACTTCCTGGTTTCAGTGATGAAAATGCAGATGATGTAATTGACTTAATGTGACTGTGGAAATTCAAGTCTGAGTCCATGATGACCCCTAGATTTCTAACCTGGTTTTTAGATTTTAGAGAAAGAGACTCGAGGTGACTGCTGACACTTTCTCTTTGTTTCTGTGGCCCAAAGATAATTAGTTCAGTCTTGTCTCTGTTCAGTTGGAGAAAATTTATTTGCATCCACGTGTCAATCTGTTCGATGCAGTGACACAGTGAATGGATTGGTCCATTTTCACCTGCTGTGAGTGAAATGTAAATCTGAGTGTCATCTGCATAATTGTGGTAGGACTTGTGACTTTGATAAGTGCAGTCTCAGTCTGTGATGGGGCCTGAATCCTGACTGAAAAGGATCAAAGCAGTTGTTAAGTAATAGAAAGTCATTAAGTTGCTGATATACAATCTTTTTCGATGACTTTCCCTAAAAATGGCAGGTTTGATATGGGCCGATAGTTGTTGAGCACTGTAGCATCACGACTGCTCTTCTTTAGGAGAGGCTTAATGACAGCAGTTTTTAAGGCCCTTGGAAATGTTCCAGACTGTAAGGATTTATTGACTATATCAGTGAGTCGTGGTAACAAACTGCTTAGTACTGATTTTAGAAATCTAGGGTCAAAACACAATTCATTGTTTACACATGGATTACAAAACTCTTGCAATCTTTATTGCAAAACACTATAATCATTTTGCTCAATAAAAGGCACATGTGACATTCTTAAACACATATGAGTCAAAAAGTTAACAACAGGAGGCAGAGGTTAGACACCACTAACACACAACTACTCAATACATGTGTTTCTAAAGAACTGTAACCAATATAAAAATGGTTCAGAGACAAAAGTAAGCTGCATCTACTAGAGGAGGACTTTGGACTCAAAAAGACCACTATGAACCATATCTTTTTACAACGCATTCAGCGCACCCAGATCTACTCATTTCTGAACTATTGCAGACTAAATTTTATTTGACATTTTAAGGTGAGTGTTCTGGTCTGTTTTGAAAGTTTTTACAGACCATGGCTCTTTAGAATGTGAATCTTTTTTTTCTGTAAGCTCTTCAAGCCTTTCAGCAGATTCAAAATGTAAAAAACTCTTGTGGACGACTCCGTTAAAATAATATCTGACCATGTGTCTTGTGTACTTTGTGAAATGATGCTAATCTTTTTTTTTTTTACAGTCTTTTCATCCTTAGCAATTGTCCCAGAATGACCATAAAGTTTCCCTTATTATCAGACAGAAGATTCATCTTGTCCCTCTGACTAATATTTTGGGCAGCAGTAAGAATGTCAATAATTTTATGTTCCTTGTTTCAAAAATATGCGTTTGTTTTTAGTGCTCTTTGGTAGTCTACCCAGGCTTTCTTGTCCCTCTCAGATTTAGCAATGTAAGCAAAACCAGCTTCTTTGGACATGGCTTTTTTTTTTCTCTATTTTTTTATTGCTTTGGCGAGTCAAAAACACTATCTGGGCTGAAATGTTGACAAGCAAAGCAAAGGAGGATTTGAGGCTTTGGAAGTATTCGATCCAGGGGTGCATGCCACACCACGCAGCTTCAAAACATTAAACTTCTATCTCCCATTAATGTTTTGGGAAAGAAAATTAAAATTGGTCAGCACTGGCATGTCCTGTTGGCATTTGCTGATATCTTTAAAATTGTCTGCAAAATGTTTGTCTCCAACAGGTTTTTGCAGAACAGTTATCATTAGAAAACACTTAAAACCTTAATCCCCTTATAGTATTTATTAGTAATAACCTTTACTTGGTATAAACATTTGAGCAAAAAAATGTATATTGCTAAAGGAATACTCAAAAAATAGTTTTATTTTCATGCAATATCCACAAAATGATATCTAACCCTGGCCTTGTCATTCAGAACTGGAACGTCGGAAACCTTGCACAAAGGAAGTCGAAAGTCCAGAGCCAGGAGACCCCGCTCCTGCCTTTACTGTCCCCACTCTAGATGGACAGCTGGTGTACGAACCGGGCTCTTTCCGCGGCTCTCTCATCATCCACGCCTTCACCAACAAGTCTGCTTTCCTGGAGTGTCTCTGGAGCCGTCAGGAGTCTCTGTCTGCGCTGGTGCAGGAGCTGCCCGACAGCGCTCACATACTCTTCCTCTCTCTGGATGACTCCGCGGTCAGCGACGTTCTGTGGATGAGAGAGCAGCTGCAGCAGGCTGCCACACACAGGTCAGTACACACTAGAGTAAAGTACAGCTGGTTATTCAGTGTGAAATCATTAGAGACCTTCTTTTTGACCATGTAGGATTTGCTTCAGACATGGTGTAATCAAAGATTTTTAGATTTTGCAAAAAAAACAACATAACTCCAGGGCCAGTGTAATGTAGTATGGGTAGTTCAGAGGCAGAGGCCCTGACAACCTGACCATAAGAGGCTACCTGTAAGGAAATGGAATGTCACCTCGCTAGCGTGGTGGTTGAGAGGTACTGACTAGAGATAGTTGTGGCGCAAGACCTTCGGTTGGCCAAAGGCTGAGGTAAAGGAAGACTCATTTATTACTCAAGCTAGTCCATGAGGTGGTCAGAAAGCTCCTCAGAGGATAAGATCATCCCTGTTGTATGTTGTTTTGGCTGACACGCTTCTGCAGCATTACGTAATGATCTGGGACAGTACTTCTGAACTGGCTTTTGTGATGTTTTGTTTGCTACGCTTTGGCATGATGAATGCAGCTGTTTTAAAAGTGATTTAAAGTTGAGACCTGGGTTCAAATTTCATAACATACATACAGTGGGGGCGACAGTGGCTCAGTGGTAGAGCGGTCGTCCTTCAACCGGAAGGTAGGCGGTTTGATTCCCGTTCACCCCACAGTTCATACTGTCGCTGTGTCCTTGGGCAAGACACTTAACCCACCTTGCCTCATATGAATGTGTAAGAATGTTTAAGAATGTTAAGTGAATGTAGTGATGGTCGGAGAGTCTGTAGGCGCGGAATGGCTGCCACGTCTCTGTCAGTCTGCCCCAGGGCAGCTGTGGCTACAGTTGTAGCTTACCACCACCAGTGTGTGACTGTGGAGTGAATGAATAATGGACGGCCTGTAAGCGCTTTAAGTCCCTTGGGAGAAAAGCGCAATATAAATGTAATCCATTTTTATTATTCATATTATTGTTATTAGGCCCGAGCCGGTGATGACCGGGAGGGCCTATTGTTTTTGCTCGGATTTTTTTTTTTTTTTTTTTTTTTTTATCTTTATTGTGACCAAATGATCCTAAATTTGACCCAGTGAACATGCACAAAAAGTCATTTTTATTGGTCCCAGACTTCAAGCTCGGCAAAATGTTATGTTTTGAAGTCGCGAAAAAACAAACGAAAAATGACTCAGTGGCGACCTCTACAAAATCAAAATACATTGGGCCTATGGAAAGTGAAAGTAAGTTTTTTTCAACGTAGAAAAATGAAACTTGGTACATCCATAGAACACCTCAGGGCAAACAGAAAAGTCAATGACAGCCACACCCTAAACTTAACAGGAAGTCCACCATGTGGGGTGAAACGCGGCCACTAAAATCGCACTTGCGCAGAAAGATGCAAATCATTGTGTTTTAATCTAAATGGCCCCAAATTTGGTGAGTATCATCTAGACACGTGTGCCAACCAAAGTTGTAACTTTGTTGTTGATATCTTATCGGGTATGGGTGTGGCAAGCTGTAACGAGGTGGCCATTTTTGTGAAAATAAACGCCTCTTAACTCTCAAACGCCTTCTCGGATCGAGTTGGACCCAAAAAGGCGTTTGTGCACATTCATGACCTGAACACAAAAATATGTAAATAAAAGGGTTATCTTTAGAAATGGCTCTCCAGCGCCCCCTACAAACTTATAATGGGACCCAAGAATTTAGTTTGTCATAGAGACATAAAATTTGGTACACACATCTCTTATGTCATGACGAGCATAAAAGCCAATGACAACCACCCCCTATCTATAAATATGTTGCCATAGCAACGTCCCAAAAATGTTAAAAAAGTCAATGGGAAGTGAAATTTTTAGTTTGTTGTAGGCAAATGAAACTTGGTACACACATCCACCATGGGCTTATGAACAAAAAGCCAATGGGGACCACACTATCACACACGGGAAGGCGGCCATTTTGAATCGAAAATTTGGTCCGACTTAGAATACACCTCTTTTTTAAAAAACAACAAAAAATAGCTGCTTCATTCCACAGACACCAAACTTGGGCAAAATGAGCTAAACACATGTATGTAAAATAGACAAGTGTTTTTCTAGACTTTTTTGCTCGAGTTATATTTTTTTTTATTATAATTCGGTATATTTTTTTTGTTATAATTTTTCTGCAAAATGATTCTCAATTTGACCCAGTAAACCAACAACTAAAAGTCATTTTTATTGGTCCCAGACTTCAAGCCCAGCGAAAAATTTATGTATTTGAAGTCCCCGAAAAAAAAAATACGAAAAGTGACTCAGTGGCGACCCCTAGAAAAGTCAAAATACATTGGGCCTATGGAAAGTGAAAGTAACTTTTTTCCAACGTAGAAAAATGAAACTTGGTACATCCATAGGACACCTCAGGGCAAACAGAAAAGTCAATGACAGTCACACCCTAAACTCAACAGGAAGTCCGCCATGTGGGGTGAAACGCATGGCCACTAAAATCGCACTTTGCGCAAGAAGATGCAAATCATTGTGTTTTAATTTAAATGGCCCCAAATTTGGTGAGTATCATCTAGACACGTGTGCCAACCAAATTTGTCACTTTATTGTTGATATCTTATCGGGTATGGGTGTGGTAAGCCTGTAACGAGGTGGCCATTTTTGTGAAAATAAAATGTCTCTTAACTCTCAAACGCCTTCTCGGATCGAGTCGGACCCAAAAAGGCGTTTGTGCACATTTATGACCTGAACACAAAGATATGTAAATAAAAGGGTTATCTTTAGAAATGGCTCTCCAGCGCCCCCTACAAACTTATAATGGGACCCAAGAATTTAGTTTGTCATAGAGACATGAAATTTGGTACACACATCTCTTATGGCATGACGAGCATAAAAGCCAATGACAACCACCCCCTATCTATAAATGTGTTGCCATAGCAACGTCCCAAATATGTGGAAAAAGTCAATGGGAAGTGAAAATTTTAGTTTGTCGTAGGCAAATGAAACTTGGTACACACATCCATCATGGGCTTATGAACAAAAAAGCCAATGGGGACCACACCCTATCACACACGGGAAGGCAGCCATTTTAAATTGAAAATGTGAACCGACTTAGAATACAACCTCTCTTTTAAAAAACAACAGAAAATAGCTGCTTCATTCCACAGACACCAAACTTGGGCAAAATGAGCTAAACACATGTGTGTAAAATAGACAGGCGTTTTTCTTGTCGTTTTTGCTCGAGTTACATTTTTTTTTATTATAATTTGGTATATTTAGGCCCGAGCCGGTGATGGCCGGGAGGGCCTATTGTTTTTGCTCGGATTTTTTTTTTTTTTTTAATTAGGCCCGAGCCGGTGATGACCGGGAGGGCCTATTGTTTTTGCTCGGATTTTTTTTTTTTTTTTTTTTTTTTTTTTCTTCCGACCCGATGATCCTAAATTTGACCCAGTGAACATGCACGAAAAGTCATTTTATTGGTCCCAGACTTCAAGCTCGGCAAAAATTGATGTATTTGAAGTCAAAAAAAATACGAAAAATGACTCAGTGGCGACCCCTACAAAATCAAAATACATTGGGCCTATGGAAAGTGAAAGTAACTTTTTTCCAACGTAGAAAAATGAAACTTGGTATATCCATAGGACACCTCAGGGCAAACAGAAAAGTCAATGACAGTCACACCCTAAACTTAACAGGAAGTCCGCCATGTGGGGTGAAACGCGCGGCCACTAAAATCGCACTTTGCGCAGAAAGATGCAAATCATTGTGTTTTAATCTAAATGGCCCCAAATTTGGTGAGTATCATCTAGACACGTGTGCCAACCAAAGTTCTGACTTTGTTTTTGATATCTTATCGGGTATGGGTGTGGCAAGCCTGTAACGAGGTGGCCATTTTTGTGAAAATAAAACGTCTCTTAACTCTCAAACGCCTTCTCGGATCGAGTTGGACCCAAAAAGGCGTTTGTGCACATTCATGACCTGAACAAAAAAATATGTAAATAAAAGGGTTATCTTTAGAAATGGCTCTCCAGCGCCCCCTACAAACTTATAATGGACCCAAGAATTTAGTTTGTCATAGAGACATAAAATTTGGTACACACATCTCTTATGTCATGACGAGCATAAAAGCCAATGACAACCACCCCCTATCTATAAATGTGTTGCCATAGCAACGTCCCAAAAATGTGAAAAAAGTCAATGGGAAGTAAAATTTTTAGTTTGTTGTAGGCAAATGAAACTTGGTACACACATCCACCATATGCTTATGAACAAAAAAGCCAATGGGGACCACACCCTATAACACACGGGAAGGCGGCCATTTTGAATTGAAAATTTGGTCCGACTTAAAATACACCTCTTTTTTAAAAGTACACAGACAATAGCTGCTTCATTCCACAGACACCAAACTTGGGCAAAATGAGCTAAACATATGTATGTAAAAGAGACAAGCGTTTTTCTAGACTTTTTTGCTCGAGTTATATTTTTTTTAAATTATAATTCGGTATATATTTTTTTATCATATTTTTTCTGCAAAATGATCCTCAATTTGACCCAGTAAACCAACAACTAAAAGTCATTTTTATTGGTCCCAGATTTCAAGCCCAGCGAAAAATTTATGTATTTGAAGTCCTAAAAAAATACAAAAATGACTCAGTGGCGACCCCTAGAAAAAGTCAAAATACATTGGGCCTATGGAAAGTGAAAGTAACTTTTTCCAACGTAGAAAAATGAAACTTGGTATATCCATAGGACACCTCAGGGCGAACAGAAAAGTCAATGACAGTCACACCCTAAACTTAACAGGAAGTCCGCCATGTAGGGTGAAAGGCGCGCCACTAAAATCGCACTTTGCGCAGAAAGATGCAAATCATTGTGTTTTAATCTAAATGGCCCCAAATTTGGTGAGTATCATCTAGACACAAAGCCAACCAAAGTTGTGACTTTGTTGTTGATATCTTATCGGGTATGGGTGTGGCAAGCCTGTAACGAGGTGGCCATTTTTGTGAAAATAAACGCCTCTTAACTCTCAAACGCCTTCTCGGATCGAGTTGGACCCAAAAAGGCGTTTGTGCACATTCATGACCTGAACACAAAGATATGTAAATAAAAGGGTTATCTTTAGAAATGGCTCTCCAGCGCCCCCTACAAACTTATAATGGGACCCAAGAATTTAGTTTGTCATAGAGACATAAAATTTGGTACACACATCTCTTATGTCATGACGAGCATAAAAGCCAATGACAACCACCCCCTATCTATAAATGTGTTGCCATAGCAACGTCCCCAAATATTTGGAAAAAGTCAATGGGAAGTGAAAATTTTAGTTTGTCGTAGGCAAATGAAACTTGGTACACACATCCAGCATGGGCTTATGAACAAAAAAGCCAATGGGGACCACACCCTATCACACACGGGAAGGCGGCCATTCTGAATTGAAAATGTGAACCGACTTAAAATACACCTCGAGTTGCTCGAGTTATATTTTATTTTATTATAATTTGGTATATTTTTTTTTATTATAATTTTTCTGCAAAATGATCCTCAATTTGACCCAGTAAACGTGCAACTAAAAGTCATTTTTATTGGTCCCAGACTTCAAGCTCGGCTAAAAATGTATGTATTTGAAGTCGCTAAAAAAATATGAAAATGACTCAGTGGCGACCCCTACAAAAGTCAAAATACATTGGGCCTATGGAAAGTGAAAGTAACTTTTTTCCAACGTAGAAAAATGAAACTTGGTACATCCATAGGACACCTCAGGGCAAACAGAAAAATGTATTACAGCCATATCGTAAACTCAACAGGAAATCTACTATGTTGGGTGTATCGTGACCACCTAAATTGCACCCCTTGTGTCTAAAGGCTTTTCATCTAAACAGCTCCAAATTTGGTGAGTATCATCTAGACACGTGTGCAAAAAAAAGTTATCAATTTGTTTTTTGATAGATTTGTGGCTGTGGTCGTAATGAGTCTGTGAAGAGGCAACTATTGGGAAATAAATGCCATTTCCCAATTGCCAGGATCCTTCTCAACTGAAAATGTTGGGTGGAATACATGACCACCTAAATCGTCCACTTTGTGCTAAAGGGTTTTCATCTAAACAGCTCCAAATTTGCTTTAAAGCACGACATGCAATCCTCCGAGCCGGTGATGACCGGGAGGGCCTATTGTTTTTGCTCGGATTTTTTTTTTTTTTTTTTTTTTTTTTTCTTCCGACCCGATGATCCTAAATTTGACCCAGTGAACATGCACGAAAAGTCATTTTATTGGTCCCAGACTTCAAGCTCGGCGAAAAATTGATGTATTTGAAGTCGCTAAAAAAAATACGAAAAAATGACTCAGTGGCGACCCCTACAAAATCAAAATACATTGGGCCTATGGAAAGTGAAAGTAACTTTTTCCAACGTAGAAAATGAAACTTGGTATATCCATAGACACCTCAGGCAAACAGAAAAGTCAATGACAGTCACACCCTAAACTTAACAGGAAGTCCGCCATGTGGGGTGAAAACGCCACTAAAATCGCACTCCCTTTGGCGCAGAAAGATGCAAATCATTGTGTTTTAATCTAAATGGCCCCAAATTTGGTGAGTATCATCTAGACACGTGTGCCAACCAAAGTTCTGACTTTGTTTTTGATATCTTATCGGGTATGGGTGTGGCAAGCCTGTAACGAGGTGGCCATTTTTGTGAAAATAAAACGCCTCTTAACTCTCAAACGCTTCTCGGATCGAGTTGGACCCAAAAAGGCGTTTGTGCACATTCATGACCTGAACAAAAAAATATGTAAATAAAAGGGTTATCTTTAGAAATGGCTCTCCAGCGCCCCCTACAAACTTATAATGGACCCAAGAATTTAGTTTGTCATAGAGACATAAAATTTGGTACACACATCTCTTATGTCATGACGAGCATAAAAGCCAATGACAACCACCCCCTATCTATAAATGTGTTGCCATAGCAACGCCCCAAAAATGTGAAAAAGTCAATGGGAAGTAAAATTTTTAGTTTGTTGTAGGCAAATGAAACTTGGTACACACATCCACCATATGCTTATGAACAAAAAAGCCAATGGGGACCACACCCTATCACACACGGGAAGGCGGCCATTTTGAATTGAAAATTTGGTCCGACTTAAAATACACCTCTTTTTTAAAAGTACACAGACAATAGCTGCTTCATTCCACAGACACCAAACTTGGGCAAAATGAGCTAAACATATGTATGTAAAAGAGACAAGCGTTTTTCTAGACTTTTTTGCTCGAGTTATATTTTTTTAAATTATAATTCGGTATATATTTTTTTATCATATTTTTTCTGCAAAATGATCCTCAATTTAACCCAGGAAACGTACAACTAAAAGTCATTTTTATTGGTCCCAGATTTCAAGCCCAGCGAAAAATTTATGTATTTGAAGTCCCCAAAAAAATACAAAAATGACTCAGTGGCGACCCCTAGAAAAGTCAAAATACATTGGGCCTATGGAAAGTGAAAGTAACTTTTTTCCAACGTAGAAAAATGAAACTTGGTATATCCATAGGACACCTCAGGGCAAACAGAAAAGTCAATGACAGTCACACCCTAAACTTAACAGGAAGTCCGCCATGTAGGGTGAAAGGCGCGCCACTAAAATCGCACTCTTGCGCAGAAAGATGCAAATCATTGTGTTTTAATCTAAATGGCCCCAAATTTGGTGAGTATCATCTAGACACAAAGTGCCAACCAAAGTTGTGACTTTGTTGTTGATATCTTATCGGGTATGGGTGTGGCAAGCCTGTAACGAGGTGGCCATTTTTGTGAAAATAAACGTCCTTTAACTCTCTCAAACGCCTTCTCGGATCGAGTCGGACCCAAAAAGGCGTTTGTGCACATTCATGACCTGAACACAAAGATATGTAAATAAAAGGGTTATCTTTAGAAATGGCTCTCCAGCGCCCCCTACAAACTTATAATGGGACCCAAGAATTTAGTTTGTCATAGAGACATAAAATTTGGTACACACATCTCTTATGTCATGACGAGCATAAAAGCCAATGACAACCACCCCCTATCTATAAATGTGTTGCCATAGCAACGTCCCAAATATTTGGAAAAAGTCAATGGGAAGTGAAAATTTTAGTTTGTCGTAGGCAAATGAAACTTGGTACACACATCCAGCATGGGCTTATGAACAAAAAAGCCAATGGGGACCACACCCTATCACACACGGAAGCCATTCTGAATTGAAAATGTGAACGACTTAAAATACACCTCGAGTTGCTCGAGTTATATTTTATTTTATTATAATTTGGTATATTTTTTTATTATAATTTTTCTGCAAAATGATCCTCAATTTGACCCAGTAAACGTGCAACTAAAAGTCATTTTTATTGGTCCCAGACTTCAAGCTCGGCGAAAAATGTATGTATTTGAAGTCGCCGAAAAAAAAATATGAAAAATGACTCAGTGGCGAATCTACAAAAGTCAAAATACATTGGGCCTATGGAAAGTGAAAGTAACTTTTTCCAACGTAGAAAATGAAACTTGGTACATCCATAGGACACCTCAGGGCAAACAGAAAAATGTATTACAGCCATATCGTAAACTCAACAGGAAATCTACTATGTTGGGTGTATGACCACCTAAATTGCACCCTTGTGTCTAAAGGCTTTTCATCTAAACAGCTCCAAATTTGGTGAGTATCATCTAGACACGTGTGCAAAAAAAAGTTATCAATTTGTTTTTTGATAGATTTGTGGCTGTGGTCGTAATGAGTCTGTGAAGAGGCAACTATTGGGAAATAAATGCCATTTCCCAATTGCCAGGATCCTTCTCAACTGAAAATGTTGGGTGGAATACATGACCACCTAAATCGTCCACTTTGTGCTAAAGGGTTTTCATCTAAACAGCTCCAAATTTGCTTTAAAGCACGACATGCAATCCTCCGAATATATGTGTCCCGTCTCAAGGGAGGCGAGGGCCTTTATCGCCGCTTGCGGCTTTAATTAGGCCCGAGCCGGTGATGGCCGGGAGGGCCTATTGTTTTTGCTCGGGTTTTTTTTTTTATTTTTATTGTGACCAAATGATCCTAAATTTGACCAAGTGAACATGCAACTAAAAGTCATTTTTATTGGTCCCAGACTTCAAGCTCGGCGAAAATGTTATGTTTTTGAAGTTGCCGAAAAAAAAATACGAAAAATAACTCAGTGGCGAATCCCTACAAAATCAAAATACATTGGGCCTATGGAAAGTGAAAGTAAGTTTTTTCCAACGTAGAAAAATGAAACTTGGTATATCCATAGGACACCTCAGGGCAAACAGAAAAGTCAATGACAGTCACACCCTAAACTTAACAGGAAGTCCGCCATGTGGGGTGAAACGCGCAGCCACTAAAATCGCACTTTGCGCGCAGAAAGATGCAAATCATTGTGTTTTAATCTAAATGGCCCCAAATTTGGTGAGTATCATCTAGACACATGTGCCAACCAAAGTTGTGACTTTGTTGTTGATATCTTATCGGGTATGGGTGTGGCAAGCCTGTAACGAGGTGGCCATTTTTGTGAAAATAAACGTCTCTTAACTCTCAAACGCCTTCTCGGATCGAGTTGGACCCAAAAAGGCGTTTGTGCACATTCATGACCTGAACATATGTAAATAAAAGGGTTATCTTTAGAAATGGCTCTCCAGCGCCCCTACAAACTTATAATGGGACCCAAGAATTTAGTTTGTCATAGAGACATAAAATTTGGTACACACATCTCTTATGTCATGACGAGCATAAAAGCCAATGACAACCACCCCTATCTATAAATGTGTTGCCATAGCAACGCCCCAAATATGTGGAAAAAGTCAATGGGAAGTGAAATTTTTAGTTTGTTGTAGGCAAATGAAACTTGGTACACACATCCACCATGGGCTTATGAACAAAAAGCCAATGGGGACCACACCCTATCACACACGGAAGGCGGCCATTTTGAATTGAAAATGTGAACCGACTTAAAATACACCTCTTTTAAAAGTACACAGACAATAGCTGCTTCATTCCACAGACACCAAACTTGGGCAAAATAGGCTAAACACGTGTATGTAAAATAGACAAGCGTTTTTCTAGACTTTTTGCTCGAGTTATATTTTTTTATTATAATTCGGTATATATTTTTTATCATATTTTTCTGCAAAATGACCCTCATTTTAACCCAGTAAACGTACAACTAAAAGTCATTTTTATTGGTCCCAGATTTCAAGCCCAGCGAAAAATTGATGTATTTGAAGTCCCGAAAAAAATACGAAAAATGACTCAGTGGCGACCCTAGAAAAGTCAAAATACATCGAGCCTATGGAAAGTGAAAGTAACTTTATTCCAATGTAGAAAAATGAAACTTGATACATCCATAGGACACTTCAGGGCAAACAGAAAAGTCAATGACAGCCACACTCTAAACTCAACAGGAAGTCCGCCATGTGGGGTGAAAGCATGGCCACTAAAATCGCACCCCTTGCGCAAAAAGATCCAAATCATTGTGTTTTAATCTAAATGGCCCCAAATTTGGTGAGTATCATCTAGACACGTGTGCCAACCAAAGATGTGACTTTGTTGTTGATATCTTATCGGGTATGGGTGTGGCAAGCCTGTAACGAGGTGGCCATTTTTGTAAAAATAAAACCGTCTCTTAACTCTCAAACGCATTCTCAGATCGAGTTGGACCCAAAAAGGCGTTTGTGCACATTTATGACCTGAACACAAAGATATGTAAATAAAAGGGTTATCTTTAGAAATGGCTCTCCAGCGCCCCCTACAAACTTATAATGGGACCCAAGAATTTAGTTTGTCATAGAGACATGAAATTTGGTACACACATCTCTTATGTCATGACGAACATAAAAGCCAATGACAACCACCCCCTATCTATAAATGTGTTGCCATAGCAACGTCCCAAATATTTGGAAAAAGTCAATGGGAAGTGAAAATTTAGTTTGTCGTAGGCAAATGAAACTTGGTACACACATCCAGTATGGGCTTATGAACAAAAAAGCCAAAGGGACCACACCTTATCACACACGGAAGGCGGCCATTTTAAATTGAAGATGTGAACGACTTAGAATACAACCTCTCTTTTAAAAAACAACAGAAAATAGCTGCTTCATTCCACAGACACCAAACTTGGGCAAAATGAGCTAAACACATGTGTGTAAAATAGACAGGCGTTTTTCTTGTCGTTTTTGCTCGAGTTATTTTTTTTTATTATAATTTGGTATATATTTTTTTATTATAATTTTTCTGAAAAATGATTTTCAATTTGACCCAGTAAGCGTGCAACTAAAAGTCATTTTATTGGTCCCAGACTTCAAGCCCGGCAAAAATTTATGTATTTGAAGTCCCGGAAAAAAATGAAAAATGACTCAGTGGCGACCCTAGAAAAGTCAAAATAATTGGTTCTATGGAAAATGAAAGTAAATTTTTCCAATGTAGAAATACAAAACTTGGTACATCCATAGGACACCTTAGGGCAAACAGAAAAGTTTATTACAGCCATACCGTAAACTCAACAGAAAATCTACTATGTTGGGTGGAATACATGACCACCTAAATCGTACACTTTGTGCTAAAGGGTTTTCATCTAAACAGCTCCAAATTTGCTTTAAAGCACGACATGCAATCCTCCGAATATATGTGTCCCCGCGGTCTCAAGGGAGGCGAGGGCCTTTATCGCCGCTTGCGGCTTTAATTTTATTTTTATTTTTATTTTCCACCTATGATCCTAAATTTGACCCAGTGAACATGAACGAAAAGTCATTTTTATGGGTCCCAGCCTTCAAGCCCGGCGAAAAATTGATGTATTTGAAGGCGCCGAAAAAAAAATACGAAAAATGACTCAGTGGCGACCCCTACAAAATCAAAATACATTGGGCCTATGGAAAGTGAAAGTAACTTTTTCCAACGTAGAAAAATGAAACTTGGTTTATCCATAGGACACCTCAGGGCAAACAGAAAAGTCAATGACAGTCACACCCTAAACTTAACAGGAAGTCCGCCATGTGGGGTGAAACGTATGGCCACTAAAATCGCACCTTAGCAGAAAGATGCAAATCATTGTGTTTTAATCTAAATGGCCCCAAATTTGGTGAGTATCATCTAGACACGTGTGCCAACCAAAGTTGTGACTTTGTTGTTGATATCTTATCGGGTATGGGTGTGGCAAGCCTGGAGGTGGCCATTTTTGTGAAAATAAAACGTCTCTTAACTCTCAAACGCCTTCTCGGATCGAGTTGGACCCAAAAAGGCGTTTGTGCACATTCATGACCTGAACACAAAAATATGTAAATAAAAGGGTTATCTTTAGAAATGGCTCTCCAGCGCCCCCTACAAACTTATAATGGGACCCAAGAATTTAGTTTGTCATAGAGACATGAAATTTGGTACACACATCTCTTATGTCATGACGAGCATAAAGCCAATGACAACCACCCCCTATCTATAAATGTGTTGCCATAGCAACGTCCCAAATATTTGGAAAAAGTCAATGGGAAGTGAAAATTTTAGTTTGTCGTAGGCAAATGAAACTTGGTACACACATCCAGCATGGGCTTATGAACAAAAAAGCCAATGGGGACCACACCCTATCACACACGGGAAGGTGGCCATTTTGAATTGAAAATGTGAACCGACTTAAAATACACCTCTTTTTTAAAAGTACACAGACAATAGCTGCTTCATTCCACAGACACCAAACTTGGGCAAAATGAGCTAAACACATGTATGTAAAATAGACAAGCGTTTTTCTAAACTTTTTTGCTCGAGTTATATTTTTTTTTATTATAATTCGGTATATATTTTTTTATTATAATTTTTCTGCAAAATGATCCTCAATTTGACCCAGTAAACCAACAAGTAAAAGTCATTTTTATTGGTCCCAGACTTCAAGCCCGGCAAAATTTATGTATTTGAAGTCCCGGAAAAAAAAAACGAAAAATGACTCAGTGGCGACCCCTAGAAAAGTCAAAATACATTGGGCCTATGGAAAGTGAAAGTAACTTTTTTCCAACGTAGAAAAATGAAACTTGGTACATCCATAGGACACCTCAGGGCAAACAGAAAAGTCAATGACAGCCACACCCTAAACTCAACAGGAAGTCCGCCATGTGGGGTGAAACGCATGGGCACTAAAATCGCACCCCTTGCGCAGAAAGATGCAAATCATTGTGTTTTAATCTAAATGGCCCCAAATTTGGTGAGTATCATCTAGACACGTGTGCCAACCAAAGTTGTGACTTTGTTGTTGATATCTTATCGGGTATGGGTGTGGCAAGCCTGTAACGAGGTGGCCATTTTTGTGAAAATAAAACGTCTCTTAACTCTCAAACGCCTTCTCGGATCGAGTTGGACCCAAAAAGGCGTTTGTGCACATTCATGACCTGAACACAAAAATATGTAAATAAAAGGGTTATCTTTAGAAATGGCTCTCCAGCGCCCCTACAAACTTATAATGGGACCCAAGAATTTAGTTTGTCATAGAGACATGAAATTTGGTACACACATCTCTTATGTCATGACGAGCATAAAAGCCAATGACAACCACCCCCTATCTATAAATGTGTTGCCATAGCAACGTTCCAAATATTTGGAAAAAGTCAATGGGAAGTGAAAATTTTAGTTTTGTCGTAGGCAAATGAAACTTGGTACACACATCCAGCATGGGCTTATGAACAAAAAAGCCAATGGGGACCACACCCTATCACACACAGGAAGGCGGCCATTTTGAATTGAAATGTGAACGACTTAAAATACACCTCTTTTTAAAAGTACACAGAAATAGCTGCTTCATTCCACAGACACCAAACTTGGGCAAAATGAGCTAAACACATGTATGTAAAATAGACAAGTGTTTTTCTAGACTTTTTCCCTCGAGTTATATTTTTTTTTATTATAATTCGGTATATATTTTTTATTATAATTTTTCTGCAAAATTATCCTCAATTTGACCCAGTAAACGTGCAACTCAAAGTCATTTTTATTAGTCCCAGACTTCAAGCTCGGCGAAAAATTTATGTATTTGAAGTCCCGAAAAAATTCAAAAAATGACTCAGTGGCGACCCCTAGAAAAGTCAAAATACATTGGGCCTATGGAAATTGAAAGTAACTTTTTTGCTACGTAGAGAAATGAAACTTGGTACATCCATAGAACACCCCAGGTCAAACAGAAAAGTCTATGACAGCCACACCCTAAACTCAACAGGAAGTCCGCCATGTGGGGTGAAACGCTGCCACTAAAATCACACACCTTGCGCAGAAAGATGCAAATCATTGTGTTTTAATCTAAATGGCCCCAAATTTGGTGAGTATCATTTAGAAACATGTGCCAACCAAAGTTGTGACTTTGTTTATGATATCTTATCGGGTATGGGTGTGGCAAGCCTGTAACGAGGTGGCCATTTTTGTGAAAATAAAATGTCTCTTAACTCTCAAACGCCTTCTCGGATCGAGTTGGACCCAAAAAGGCGTTTGTGCACATTCATGACCTGAACACAAAGATATGTAAATAAAAGGGTTATCTTTAGAAATGGCTCTCCAGCGCCCCCTACAAACTTATAATGGGACCGTGGTCGTAATGAGTCTGTGAAGAGGCAGCCATTTCTTTGGGAAATAAATGCCATTTCCCAATTGCCAGGATCCTTCCTTTAGAGGAGGCTCTTCCAGAGCCAAGGCTAGAGTCTTAGAAAACTCCTCAGAATCCTTTGGAACTTGTAAACTTGTACTTTTAGACAAGTAATATTTACATTTAGCTTTTTTAAACAGGGGGGTGCAGCAATTCCTGAGTCATCTCAAATCTCCAGCCAGTACTTTGTTTTTCTCGCCTTAGCCCAAGCATAATCTATTATTTTCAAAGGTTCAGACAGCTCCCAGGAAAACAAGGGATTGTGGAGACCTTTAACTCTAAATTACAAGGTGGTGTAGCAGGCCCCAGCAGTAGCACAGGCCCTGTTATTTGACATTACCGTGAAGTTTATGCTTTAAGGCACGAAATGCAATCCTCCGAGTGCATGTATCCCCGCGGTATGAAGGGAGGCGAGGGCCTTTATCGCCGCTTGCGGCTTTAATTTTTTTTATTATTATTTTTCTGAAAAATGATTTTCAATTTGACCCAGTAAACGTGCAACTAAAAGTCATTTTTATTGGTCCCAGACTTCAAGCCCAGCGAAAAATGTATGTATTTGAAGTCGCTGAAAAAAAAATATGAAAAATGACTCAGTGGCGACCCCTAGAAAAGTCAAAATACATTGGTTCTATGGAAAAGGAAAGTACATTTTTCCAATGTAGAAATACAAAACTTGGTACATCCATAGGACACCTCAGGGCAAACATAAAAGTTTATTACAGCCATACCGTAAACTCAACAGAAAATCTACTATGTTGGGTGGAATGCGTGACCACCTAAATCTCACCCCTTGTGTCTAAAGGCTTTTCATCTAAACAGCTCCAAATTTGGTGAGTATCATCTAGACACGTGTGCCAAAAAGTTATCAATTTGTTTTTGATACATTTGTGGCTGTGGTCGTAATGAGTCTGTGAAGAGGCAATCTTTGGGAAATAAATGCCATTTCCCAATTGCCAGGATCCTTCCTTTAGAGGAGGCCCCTCCAGAGCCACGGCTAGAGTCTTAGAAAACTCCTCAGAATCCTTTGGAACTTGTAACCTTGTACTTTTAGACAAGTTATATTTACATTTTGCCTTTTTAAACAGGGGGGTGCAGCGATTCCTGAGTCATCTCAAATCTCCAGCCAGTACTTTGTTTTTCTCGCCTTAGCCCAAGCATAATCTATTATGTTCAAAGGTTCAGACAGCTCCCAGGAAAACCAGGGATTGTGGAGACCTTTAACTCTAAATTACAAGGTGGTGTAACAGGCCCCAGCAGTAACACAGGCCCGGTTTTTTGACATTACCGTGAAGTTTACGCTTTAAAGCACGAAATGCAATCCTCCGAGTGCATGTGTCCCCGCGGTCTCAAGGGAGGCGAGGGCCTTTAATTATTATTATTATTATTATTATTATTTATTATTATTATTATTATTATTATTATTGCCATAAGTGCTTTGTTGCAACTAAGGAAGACCTAGGACACTATGGGCCATATCTACCCAATCAAAACACAGATATAAGGCCGAGGCGGAAGGTCATTGAGGGGCGTGTCCAAATCTACTTTTTGTGAGGGCAAAGACGTTGGTTATAAAGAGGCAGAACTTGAGCTGCTTGGATCTGTGCTCCCGGTGAGTTTCCTGTGTTCTGCTTCCAAAAGCTAAATATTTTCTCTTTCTTTGCCTCAATCATAACATGTATATTTTTTATTTAGCATAATGATTTTTTTTTTTTTAAGCAAAAGATGTAAGATCTGCATCATAGACGGACAATGGGTTACAAACCACATTCAAGTCTATACAAACACACATTTTTAGCAGAGATTTCTGATACCAACGTTAAAAAAAATTGTAACATGAATTTTGAAATGTTCAGTTTGGTATGGTGAATTGGCCTATATATATATATATATATATATATATATATATATATATATAAATATATATGTAAATATAAATATATATATATATATATATATATATATATATATATATATATATATATATATATATATATATATATTTATATGGTTTTGTTGTGTGTTTTGTAGTAAGGATGTTCTGACCCGTCTACACTTCTCTCAGTGCGGTCTTTGCTCTGGGAAACTGGGTCCCCAGTGTTCTGTACTATTGGGGCTGTACAGGACACAACTGTGGCCTTTCCCAGGCTGTGTTTACCTCCAGTGGTAATCCACTCTTTCCACTTCATCTCTGTTCATTTTTCTAAACCCTTAAATCCCTCTGACGGTCCATGTGGTTCTTCTAGACTGGAAAATGCCTCTGATTGTCAAGCGTCTGAATGCTAGATACGACTGGCTGATGGGGCGCTGGGGTCAGAGCTCATACAGGCTGGCTGATGCTGGTGACGGGTGTGAGCCCTCTCCTGGTGTGGAGGGGGCAGTGGCCTGGGTTTCTGAAGGAGAATGCTCATTCTTCACAAAGGTAACATTACAAGGATAATTGAAGAATTGGCTAAGAACATTTTCTTTTCAAATTTTCTGTTTTTACATATGTGTGTATCAGCAAGTCGACTCTGCCCCTAAAATTTTGTTGTCTCTGAGTCAGACTCAGTCGCCTTAAACCATCATATATAACCTTCAATATGTGATGAGCTTCAGAATATTCATCAAGATTACTTTATTAATAAACTGTATTCCAGCAGTACTGGATCTATATTCAAACAAGTCATTCCAGAATTATCCTTAGTCTCCTTAGTATCCCTATTAGTTTTCTATTATCACATGTATTATCAGATTGTGTACCATAATGAATCAATCTGAAAGAAATACTGAGAATCTTATATTTTGGTTTTAGTTGTAATTGAAGTTGTTAAATGTATTGGTGACAGGTGCAGAACATGGCCAAGTCCAATGCGTCCGGTGTCCTTGTCTACGCTCTTCCCGGTAATCCCATCCAGGACATGAATTGTGTCGGGACTGACTGTGACGTACCTCTGGATCTGCCTGCTGCCATGGTGCACCTGGAGCCTTCAGTGTCACAGGCACTCCGGTAAGACCAGCGCTCAACCATTCACTGACCTTGTGACAGGATTAACTGAAGTGTCAAGGATTTTGTCAAAAAATAACTAAACAACAATAAGAAGAATTAAAGCCGCAGGCGGCGATAAAGGCCCTCGCCTCCCTTGAGACCGCGGGGACACATGCACTCGGAGGATTGCATTTTGTGCTTTCTTGCACGGTAATGGCAAATAACCGGGCCTGTGCTACTGCTTGAATCTTCGTCTGGCTGGAGCCTGCTTCATCACCTCGGGCCTGTGCTACTGCTGGGGCCTGCTACACCACCTTGTAATTTAGAGTTAAAGGTCTCCACAATCCCTGCTTTCCTGGGATCTGTCTGAACTTTTGAAAATAATAGATTATGCTTGGGCTAAGGCGAGAAAAACAAAGTACTGGATGGAGATTTGAGATGACTCAGAAATCGCTGCACCCCCTGTTTAAAAAGGCAAAATGTTTACAAGTTCCAAAAGATTCTGAGGAGTTTTCCAAGACTCTAGCCTTGGCTCTGGAGGAGCCTCCTCTAAAAGAAGGATCCTGGCAATTGGGAAATGGCATTTATTTCCCAAAGAAATGGCTGCCTCTTCACAGACTCATTATGACCACAGCCACAAATGTATCAAAAAACAAACTGATAACTTTTTTGGCCCACGAGTCTAGATTATACTCACCAAATTTGGGGCTGTTTAGACACATGGGGTGCGATTTAGGTGGTCACGCATTTTACCCAACATAGTGGATTTCCTGTAGGAGTTTAGGGTGTGGCTGTCATAAACTTTTTTGTTTGCCCTGAGGTGTCCTATGGATGTACTAAGTTTTGTATTTCTACACTGGGAAAATCTAACTTTCACTTTCCATAGTCACGATGTATTTTCATTTTCCAGGGGTCACCACTGAGTCATTTTTCATCCGTTTTCCTCGGGGACTTCAAATACATACAATTTTTTGCCAGGCTTGAATTTTGGGGCCAATAAATTTGACTTTTCAGTCCACGTTTACTATTTCAAATTGAGGATCATTTTGCAGAAAAATTATAATTAAAAATTAAAGCCGCAAGCGGCGATAAAGGCCCTCGCCTCCCTTGAGACCGCGGGGGCACATGCACTCGGAGGATTGCATTTCGTGCTTTAAAGCGTAAACTTCACGGTAATGTCAAATAACCGGGCCTCCTCCAGAGGTAAGCATCCTGGCAATTTGGAAATGGCATTTATTTCCCAAAGAAATGGCTGCCTCTTCACAGACTCAATACGACCACAGCCACAAATGTATCAAAAAACAAATTGATAACTTTTTTGGCACACATGTCTAGATGATACTCACCAAATTTGGAGCTGTTTAGATGAAAAGCCTTTAGACACAAGGGGTGCGATTTAGGTGGTCACGCATTCCACCCAACATAGTAGATTTTCTGTTGAGTTTACGGTATGGCTGTAATAAACTTTTCTGTTTGCCCTGAGGTGTCCTATGGATGTACCAAGTTTTGTATTTCTACATTGGAAAAATTTACTTTCATTTTCCATAGAACCAATGTATTTTGACTTTTCTAGGGGTCGCCACTGAGTCATTTTTCATATTTTTTTTTTTGGGGACTTCAAATACATAAATTTTTGCCGGGCTTGAAGTCTGGGACCAATAAAAATGACTTTTAGTTGCACGTTTACTGGGTCAAATTGAAAATCATTTTTCAGAAAAATTATAATAAAAAAATTAAAGCCGCAAGCGGCGATAAAGGCCCTCGCCTCCCTTGAGACCGCGGGGACACATATATTCGGAGGATTGCATGTCGTGCTTTATAGCAAATTTGGAGCTGTTTAGATGAAAACCCTTTAGCACAAAGTGTACGATTTAGGTGGTCATGTATTCCACCCAACATAGTAGATTTTCTGTTGAGTTTACGATATGGCTGTAATAAACTTTTCTGTTTGCCCTAAGGTGTCCTATGGATGTACCAAGTTTTGTATTTCTACATTGGAAAAATTTACTTTCATTTTCCATAGAACCAATTATTTTGACTTTTCTAGGGGTCGCCACTGAGTCATTTTTCATATTTTTTTCCGGGACTTCAAATACATAAATTTTTGCGGGCTTGAAGTCTGGGACCAATAAAAATGACTTTTAGTTGCACGTTTACTGGGTCAAATTGAAAATCATTTTTCAGAAAAATTATAATAAAAATGGGGTGCATTGGCAGAGTGGTTAGCACTCCTGCCTCACAGCAAGAAGGTCGTGAGTTCAAAACCCGGCCGACTCAAACATTCTCGGCTGACTCCGGTCTTTCTGTGAGGAGTCTGCATGTCCTCCACGTGTTACCGTGGGTTCTCTCCGGTACTCGGCTTCCTCCCACTGTCCAAAGACATGCATGTATAGGTTAATTGGCAACTCTAAAGTGTCCCTAGTGAATGAATGTGAGAGTAAATGGTTGTTTGTCACTGTCTATGTCTAAATGTCAGCCCTGCGACTAACTGGCCACTGTCCAGGGTGTACCCCGCCTCAGGCCCAAAGCTGCTGGGATAGGCTCCAGTCACCCGCGACCCCTAACGGGACAAAGCGGTAGAAAATGAATGATGAATTATAATAAAAAAAATATATACCAAATTATAATAAAAAAAATATAACTCAAGCAAAAACGACAAGAAAAACACCTGTCTATTTTACACATGTGTTTAGCTCATTTTACCCAAGTTTGGTGTCTGTGGAATGAAGCAGCTATTTTCTGTTGTTTTTTAAAAGAGAGGTCGTATTTTAAGTCGGTTCACATCTTCAATTTAAAATGGCTGCCTTCCCGTGTGTGATAGGGTGTGGTCCCCTTTGGCTTTTTTGTTCATAAGCCCATACTGGATGTGTGTACCAAGTTTCATTTGCCTACAACAAACTAAAATTTTCACTTCCCATTGACTTTTTCCACATATTTGGGACGTTGCTATGGCAACACATTTATAGATAGGGGGTGGTTGTCATTGGCTTTTATGCTCGTCATGACATAAGAGATGAGTGTACCAAATTTTATGTCTCTATGACAAACTAAATTCTTGGGTCCCATTATAAGTTTGTAGGGGGCGCTGGAGAGCCATTTCAAAAGATAACCATTTTATTTACATATCTTTGTGTTCAGGTCATGAATGTGCACAAATGCCTTTTTGGGTCCAACTCGATCCGAGAAGGCGTTTGAGAGTTAAGAGACATTTTATTTTCACAAAAATGGCCACCTCGTTACAGGCTTGCCACACCCATACATTTACATTTACATTTAAATTTATTCATTTAGCTGACGCTTTTATCCAAGCGACTTACATTGTTCTAATGTAGTTACCAGTGTTACAGCCACTGGAGGCAAGGTGGGTAAGTGTCTTGCCCAAGGACACAACAACAGTATGAACTGTGGGGAGAGCGGGAATCGAAACGCCTACCTTCCGGTTAAAGGACGACCGCTCTACCCACTGAGCTACTGCCGCCCACAATACCCGATAAGATATCAACAAACAAATTTGGGGACATTTAGATTAAAACACAATGATTTGCATCTTTTTGCGCAGGGCTGCGATTTTAGTGGCCGCGCGTTTCACCCCACATGGCAGACTTCCTGTTGAGTTTAGGGTGTGGCTGACTTTTCTGTTTGCCCTGAGGTGTCCTATGGATGTACAAAGTTTCATTTTTCTACGTTGGAAAAAAGTTACTTTCACTTTCCATAGGCCCAATGTATTTTGACTTTTCTAGGGGTCGCCACTGAGTCATTTTTTGTATTTTTTTCGGGACTTCAAATACATAAATTTTTCGCCGAGAAAAATGACTTTTCGTGCATGTTCACTGGGTCAAATTTAGGATAATTTTGCAGAAAAAAAAAAGACCTCCCGGTCATCACCGGCTCGGGCCTAATAAAAAATTAAAGCCGCAAGCAATGTTTCCCGGACCCCATACTCCCAGAGGGACACAGTCGAATGCCTTCTCCAGAGCCACAAAACACTTGTGGACTGGTTGGGCAAACTCCAAGTGTCTCCCATGGAACCACCTAAATGGTCCTTGCATAAGGGCGCCGTCATCTAGCGAAATACAGCGATATATCGCCGTCCACCAGAGGGCAGGCTCCAAAAGTGGAAATATAAGGAAAAACCCAATGGCAACTTTACAAGTGTAAAAATCATGTTTACAGCCTGGTACAAAAGATGGCTCTGGTCTCTAGAGCTAAGTTTTTACTACGTGACAACTCTGGGGGGGAGGTTTGATCATTACGTCCGTTTATGCTATCTAAAAACAATTGTTTTACTATGGAGTAAAAGCCAAAAAGCCCGGAGTTCAACTATCCTCTCCAGTACCCTTGCATAGACTTTCCCGGGGAGGCTGAGGAGAAAGTAGTTGATCCCTCTGTAGTTGGAACACACCCTCCGGTCCCCCTTCTTGAAAAGAGGGACCACCACCCTGGTCTGCCAGTCCAGAGGTACTGTCCCCAACCGCCACGCGATGTTGCAGAGGCATGTCAGCCAAGACAGCCCCACAACAGAGACTTGTGGTACTCAATGCATATCTCATCCACCCCCGGTGCCTTGCCACCGAGGAGCTTCCCAACTACCTCAGTGACTTCAGCCTGGGTGATGGACGAGTCCACCTCCGAGCCCTCGGCTTCTGCTTCCTCAGTGGATGACGTGTCGGTGGGGTTGAGGAGATCCTCGAAGTATTCCTTCCACCGCCCAACAATGTCCCCAGTTGAAGTCCGCAGTTCCCCCTCCTGAGGCGCTGGACGGTTTGCCAGAATTTCTTCAAGGCCGACCGATAGACCTTCTCCATTGCTTCACCAAACTCCTCCCAGACCCGAGTTTTTCCATGCACAACCACCTGGGCTGCAGTTCGCTTGGCCTGCTGGTACCTATCAGCTGCCTCAGGAGTCCCACGGGCCAACCAGGCTCGGTAGGTCTCCTTCTTCAGCTTGACGGCATCCCTTACTTCCGGTGTCCACCACCAGGTTCGGGGATTGCTTGTGCCTAAACTGTTCAGAAACTGAATACCAAACACTAATTTACTAATACCAAACAGTCTCCAGCTTCAAGTTCCTGGGAATCACCATCTCGGAGGAACTGTCCTGGACCACAAACACCTCCAGCCTGGTCAAGAAGGCTCACCAGCGCCTCTTCTTCCTCAGGACACTGAAGAAGAACCAGCTGTCTTCAGCCATCCTGGTGAACTTTTACCGGTGTGCGATCGAGAGCATCCTGACCAGTTGCATCACAGTCTGGTATGGAAACTGCTCAGTGGCTGACCGCAAATCACTGCAGAGGGTGGTGAAAACTGCCCAGCGCATCACAGGGACACCACTTCCTGCTATTGAGGACATCCAGAGGAAACGCTGTCACGTCGAGCTCGCAGCATTCTTAAGGACTCCTCTCACCCTGACCATAGACTGTTTAACCTCCTGCCCTCTGGGAGGCGCTTTAGGAGCCTCCGGACAAGGACAACAAGATTCAGGAACAGCTTTTTCCCTACAGCTGTCTCCTTACTGAACTCTGCCCTCTGACACCACCACACACACAGACTCCTCCCCCACATCACCACTGCGTCTGACTGATTTATTTATTATTTACAACAAGCAAACAGTAAACTTGTTATTACTTCCACTACATCCATTTGCACACTGTAATATTTTCTATGCACTGTACTGTCCATTGCACTAGTGTAAATGATGTTCATATGTTCATAGTTCTGCCTATAGTGTACATACACTTTTACATAATCCATCTGTATAGTATGTTCATAGTACACCTACCTGTATATCATGCTTATAGTATTTAAAATCTGTCAATTATGTCCATAATACTTATCTGTATAGTTATTGTACATATTATAGACCTTGTATATTCTGTACTTACTGCTTATTGCACTTCTGGTTAGATGCTAACTGCATTTCGTTGCCTTGTACCTGTACTTGTGTAATGACAATAAAGGGAATATGAGAGACGCTGAGAAAGGCACGAGCAGCGGCGCCGCTGTCCAAGTTACACACGCACTCACTCTCGCTCCTTCTCACTTTCACTCGGCTGAAAATACTCTAAAGGTAGATGTTCTCCCTCAGAATCAGAGTCAGCCATTACTAATACCAAAACTTCATCACAGGTGTATTTTTTATTTGTCATTTTCATGTTTATCAGCTCACGTGTAGAGAACGAGGCTTCTATTGAGCCGTTCTGACACTCCCACTGAGACGCGTCTTTGAGGTCTTCTTCTACAATTTTTTTTAATGGCAACACATGGTAATAGTGGACTAGAAACAAAGTACAGGGTGTCTGACATCTGGTGGAAGGGAGTGGAAGCATAATTTAGCACATAAACCGGAAGTAGCGGCTGTTTTTTCCTGTTAAGTTGCTTGTGCGACTTTGGCGCTTAAATATGACGGTATTGAAACTGATACCGTTGCTATCTTTAGATCCCGCGGTATACCATATTACCGTAATACCGCCCAAGTCTAGTGGAGAACATGGTCCACTCGGACTCAATGTCTCCAGTCTCCCTCGGAATCTGGTTGAAGCTCTGGAGGTAGGTGTTGAAGATCTCTTCTGACAGGGGACAACGCTTCCCAACAGACCCTCACAGTACGTTTGGGCCTGCCAAGTCTGTCCAGCTCTCTCCCCCGCCATCGGATCCAACTCAACACCAGGTGGTTATCAGTTGACAGCTCCGCTCCTCTCTAAACCCGAGTGTCCAAGACATACAGCCGGAGGTCAGATGAAACAACTACAAAGTCGATCATCGATCTCTGGCCTAGGGTGTCCTGGTGCCACGTGCACTAGTGGACACCCTTATGCTTAAACATGGTGTTTGTTATAGACAAACTGTGACTAGCACAGAAGTCCAATAACAGAACACCACTTGGGTTCAGATCCGGGGGCTGTTCCTCCCAATCACGCCTCCAGGTGTCACTGTCGCTGCCCATGTGAGCGTTGAAGTCCCCTGTAGAACGACGGAGTCCTTGGTTGGAGCACTTTCCAGCACCCCTCCCAGAGACTCCAAGAAGGCCGGGTACTCTGCACTGCCATTTGGCCTGTAAGCACAAACAACAGTGAGAGACCTAAAGGCGCAGGGAAGCAACCCTCGTTCACCGGGTGAACTCCAACACATGGCAGCTGAGCCGGGGCAATAAGCCCACACCAGCCCGCCACCTCTCACCGCAGGCAACTCCTGGCCCATATGCATTTGTGTATTCCTGGGACCAGTTTAGCAACCGAGAGGGTCTTTTCAACTGCAGGAGATATCATCAGTGCCCAAAGAAGTTCACTCACTTCTGAACATGCTGACCAACTCCTCTTTCTCAAGAAAAATATTAACATATAAAACACACCACATGAAGCTGTTTTCTATTTTGTGCTGAAAAATGTTCATTTTTGGATGCACTTTAAGTTGGGTACATTTTAGATGTACTTTATCACTGATATATTTATACTTTTTTTTTTATTTGAAAGCAGTAGCCCAAAGGTTTATGTTTCTTGCTCTTAATAGTGTCACTGTTCATGTTTATGAAGGACAATCATATAGTATTGTTTACAGTGAATTTGTCCTCAGCCTTACAGCTATTTTGCTCCCAAATGGTATTACTTATTGCAGCAATGTTACACTAAAATAGTGTGTGTGACTGTTTTTGTTATTGTGTTTTAGCAAAAAAAAAAAAATGGAGGTAAATTTTCCTAATTAAAAAAAAAAACTTTATTTCTTAAAACATGATTTATTGTGAGCTGTTATTGATGATAAATCGATTATTGCAGTTTCGCCATATCGTGATATAATTGGTATTGTGAACAATGTATCGCGTATCGTATTGTGAGGTACCCAGTGATTACCAGCCATAATTGGCTGTACAGGCTTCCAGAGACAACCACGGAGAATTCAGCTCATTCTGCACATCAGGCTTTTGCTAATGCATGTATGGGTTAGAAACACTGTTATTTGAACCAGTAAAACTTCCATAATGCGCCTTAAAACATTCCTTTTATTCGCAGATTCACTTTGCAAAGACTTTTATTTTAAAACAGACTTTCCTTGTTGAATACAGCGCTCGGCGGAGGATAAGGTGCGCTAGTTTATTGATTAAGCTGCTATTCATCAGCGTTAGCCTTAAATTACTTGCTGCCCTCTTTTTCCCAGAGTTTACAGATAAACCAGCTCCCTCCAGCTCAGGTAAAAAGAGGCACTGCTCAGTCGCAAAGATACAGCTGTCAATCAATCTGTCTCTGTGGGTCTCAAGTCCTGCCCCGCTCAGCCCGCTCAGCCCCGCTCAACCCCGCTCAGCCCCGCTCAGCCCCGCCCTCACCTTGTCATTTAGTCATTTAGCAGACGCTTTTATCCAAAGCGCTTTTGTCCCTCTGTCTCCGCTGGGCTCAGCGATTTTCTAGGACTTGTCAAATTTTGTTTGTGGGTGGAGTTAAGCTATGACCAGGGGTTGAGTTACCCTTAAAGTATGTCTTAATTATTATTAATCTTTTGTTTGTTTTGTAGGTCTGGACAGTCAGTGAACGTCTCCTTCCAAACCACCCCGTCACCAAATTTCTTCATCAGTATTGACCAACAGGGGGCGCTGGCAGAAATCGGCTGGTTCCTCTATCCAACGTTCAGATTTGTCAACTGGCAGGCTCAGTGGTGAGAGCACATTTAAAACAGCATGTTAAAGTCTAAGTCTATGTTTGTTACTGTGCTTTGCCTTTGGCCTGAGTTGGTTGTATAATTTTGTGCCTCCTTCAGGTTTGATTTTTACACCAGTCTTCTTAACAAACTTCAGAGTCCAGCTAAAGTCATTTCTGTCTTTGACCATGTCAAGATGCAAGGAGAGAAGGGAGCCGTCGCTACAGTTGACCTGCCTTTAGGTAATTACAAAGGTTTATTTCCTTGGACAGCACTCTTTTCTGTAAATATCATTTTGCTGTTTCTGTGCAGATTTGTTGGACTCTGATAAACTGGAGCTGGACGTGTCCCTGTCCTGTCCCGGTAGAAGAGACTTGTCCTGCGCTCATTGGGACCACACGGTGCAGCTGTTTGTCTGCTGTAATCCACACAGTCCGTACTGCAACGTGGAATTGGGCCGGTGGATCACGGCCTTCCGTAGGTCAGTCCTGTGTGTCCAGCCAAAAACACAACACTCACACAGTTTTCCCTTCCTAAAAGAAATCTTTGTTGTATTGGTAAATCACTATAGTATATCCAGAGTGACATTGATTTGGGTCCTAGATCTTGTATTGATAATAAGATTGGGTGTATAATAGGTAATAGTTTTTAGCACTTTCTTTATGTTTCTTGCCCGGAACACCTCTCCAGGTAAGCGTCCAGATGCTTAAGCCTCAGCTGCTCTTCTCAGTGTCCTCTCCTCCTAGCTCCTCTTGAGTGACCCATAAGTCTCTTAGGGACTGTGTAGGCACAAACAATAGTGAGAACCCTATCCACTAGGGGTGTAACGATACACCAATGCCACGGTTCGGTTCAGATCACGGTTTTGGAGTCACGGTTCGGTTCGGTTCTGTTTGCTGTGGGGGCAGGGTTCATTGCAGGGCACCAGCAATAATAACACTAGATTCACTTTAACTTAATAAAAACAACAACAATAATTTAACTTATTAACTTTATCTTTATTTACTTAACTTTATACATTGGCTTCACGTTTTCTTTAGAGCAGTTAGCACACCTGAGTTAACTAAAATTAAATAAATGCCTCCACTGACTAGTCAGAAATAAACTGCACACCTGAGTCAACTATAATTAAATAAATGCCTCCACTAGTCAGAAATAAACTGGTCTAATAAAATAAAATGTATAATACATCTAAAATGTTAAATTAAAGTTTTTCTTCAAAAATACCATCATGTCCACATTCTCAGGTGAGAGGCTTGCTCTCTGTGCTGTAACAATGTCCCCTGCTGTAGAGAACACCTGCTCACTGGGGACTGATGTTGCAGGGACTCAAGGAAGCATTTAGCCAACCTGGCTAAATGGGGAAACTGGCTCTCTTTGTCCTTCCACCATGCAAGTGGATTTGACTCCACTTGAAGAGTAGGCACTTCCTTGTAACGCTGCACCTCCTCTTTCACCATTTCAGACAGAGACTTAGATGCAGGTGTGCTCGTCTCCACCGGAAATAACTTTCCAAACAGTTCCGCGATTGGTGCTCTTTTGGCTGGAGGATCACAATCACTGCTGGATGCCACTTCTGACTGCTCCTCTGAGGCTTGGGCCTAACCAGGACAAAGCCACAAAATAGTTTTAAGTTACTATTGCTAATTGCAATTCATATCTAACTAATAAAACTACCAAAAACATAGTGATGCTCATCATTTCTGATGATCTAAGTTTCTGTTTAGGTTTTAGAGTTTCAAAAATTCTATATGTAAAGTGCTTTTCACAGGACATATTCACTACTAGTAAGATATGTTGCAGGTCTGTGGTATTTACAAAACAATGACATTTATAAAATGTATTTTTTTAAATGTATTAATGAATTTAATTTAATCAAATTATTAAATTAACTCATTTTGGAATTAAAACAATTAAACAAAAATACCTGTGAGGGATGGCATTCCAGAATCTTCTCTATCAGGCTGTTGAAGACGATGCTGCGTGTGGTCTCTTCCAGAAACGGCAGAGATTTAAAACGTGGGTCAAGTGCAGTACTCATATGAAGAAACTGCACAAGTGTTGAGTCAGAGTCTGGGTATCTGTTGGTGAAGTCGGACACAATGGCAGATTTGACATCTTTCACAACTGCTGTATCTGTGCAACTCACGTTCATAGATTCCAGGATGGTGTGTTTCAGTGGCATTATCATTGAAACGGTTGGCAGCTGTTCAGTGCTCAACAGAGCTGTTACTGTTTTCAGTGGTTTGAGAACCTGAACAATGTTCTCAGCTACTTTTACATCTTCATCAGACAGAGTAACAATGTCCTTAATGTTCCTCTTAATATTCTTGTCTGTAAGTGCTGAGAAAACAGCAGCCTGCTGTTCAAGGTAGCGCTCAAGCATGTCATAGCTTGAGTTCCACCTGGTGGGGACATCCTGGATCAGCTTGTGTGTAGGCAGTTGGAGCATCTCTTGTTTGTCCTTGAGCACTGCTGCAGCAGTAGTGCTTCGATGGAAAAAAGTGACAACTTTTCTCACTCTGCCTAAAAGCCGTGACATCTGGTTAACGCCCATCCCCCGTTGTGAAGCCAGGTTAACAGTGTGTGCAAAACATCGAATGTTTGGTGAAAATCCGGCTGCTTTAACTGCATTTACTATGTTTTTGCCGTTGTCTGTTGTGACGGGAACAGTCACGTTTTCTCTGTCAATTTTCCACTCAGCTACAGCTCCCTGTAGTATTTCCGACAGATGATCACTTGTATAGCTTTCATAGACCGCGCGTGTCTGGAGAACGGGATTTGCAATTACCCAGTTGTCGGTAATATAGTGCGCCGTGATCGTGATGAAGGACTGAGTTGCACGGGAGGTCCACCCATCTGTAGTTAAAGCAATGAATTTTGCATTGCTCAGGTCCTCCACCAGTTTGGCTCTCACTTTGTTGTAAAGTTGAGGCAAAACATTCTGACTAAAATGCGGTCTCGGTAGTTGATATCTGGGCTCTAACACACGTAGCAAATGCGTGAATCCGTCGTTCTCAACAACTGAAAATGGGCGCATATCCAGCGCCATGAAAACACCAATCGCCTTGGTAATTGCTTGAGCACGGTCTGAGTCGGCCTGTAGCTTAATTCTAAAGGCAGTAGGAAGAGTTTCCTGTTTTTGAGGTCTCTTACGTGTGCTGCTGATATCAATGTCGGGATGATGTCTCCGGAGATGCGCCTGCATGTTAGAAGTGTTTCCCGTCGTATGAGCAACCTTTGTGAAACACTTACGACAGACGACGCGCGTTTTGTCTATGACACGATTTCCATTGTTGTAGTCCACTGGGAAACCAAAATGTGCCCACACAGGAGACGTAAATGTGACCGGTGGGTCTTCAATCTCAATATGCCGCGGAGTTGCCATCCTGAAGTGCGTAACGTATGTAAACTCCCGTGTGTTATCGATCACCCAAATCACGTGACATGCACTTTATTTAGTAAATAATATGAAAATAATATTTATTAAAACTACAGCCCTTATTAGTTGTTAAAAGTGTACTCATTAATTACTATTTAATCAAATGTCAAGGAAGAAAAAAATAGTTTTGTGACAAAATGAAGTGAACGTTGGGCCGGGGCAGCAGGGGCGGGCGCTGCTCGTTCGACATGCGAGTATCGCGGTTCGAACTGTGGCTGTAGTATCGCGGTTTTTCGGTTCGGTTTGAATATCGTTACACCCTTACTATCCACACTCCAAAGGCACAAGAGGCAACCCTGTCGTTCACTCGAGTAAACTCCAAGCACAGCAGCTAAGCCGGTGGGCAATAAACAAGTCCACACCAGCCCGTCGCCTCTTACCGTGGGCAACTACAGAGTAGTAGAGAGTTGGGGCTTTCTCCAGAGCCAGAGTTCTGTGATGTCCTTTTTGGTTTTTGCCAAAAGATCCTCAGGTGGTAAAAATTGTTTGTATCTAATTCTACACATCATGTTTGATTTCTTGTTTGTAGAGGCACTGGGCGCTGGCTGACAGATGTGTCTCCTCTTCTGCCGTTATTGGAGAGCAGCAAATGTACATTCACCATGAAAACTGTGCCCTGGGCCATGCCATGGATCACCTCTCTCAACCTGAGGTTCAGCTTTACCAATGACACTGCAGGTGAGATGGGAGAGAATCTGTCCATTTATGCACCATTTTGAACATGTCAAACCAAAGCAAGAATTAAAGCAAACTTATGTTGTGTGTCTTGTGACAGAAGGAACACCACTCCGTCCATTCCAAGTGACATCACTTTACCAAGGTGGGACATTTGACAAAAACTACAATAAGAGATACCAGCCGTTCAAATTCTCTGTTCCAGTCTCTACAAAAAAGGTAAGATCTTAGATTCAGATAACTTCAGTTCTGTGTGTCTGATAATATGAACGCTTGTGTGTAGGTGGAGCTGTACGCCGTCATCACGGGACACGGCAGCGATGACAACAGCTGCGGGGAGTTCTGTGTCACCTCTCACCACTTCTTAGTCAACTCTGTTTATAACAACACACTCGTTTTTGACTCTGCAGGTGAGCACAATACAAAAAAAACAAACTAATATATAAATAAGTAAGCCGGACATCACTATGTACGGGCAAACATCTCTCATGAAACCTCTTAAATGGTCCACGAGAGGACCGCCGTCCACCAAAGGGCAGGCTCCAAAAGCGGAAATATAAAGAGAAACCCAGTGGCAACTTTACAAGTATAAAAATCATGTTTACAGTCTGGTACAAAAGATGGCTCCAGGGAGGTGAATTTTTTAATATGTCCATTTATGCTATCTGAGGGTTAGAGCTATCTGAAAATTATTTTTTTACTATGGCAGTAAAAGCTGAAAATCCCGGATGTAACCGCCATTTTATTGCCCTTTCATAATGACAATATCGGTGAATAGGGGACCAATGGGTGGATAACATCCATTTTTTTTACAATCTATGTGTACGGGCTGTAAATAATAAAGGTTTATTTTAAAGTATCAGCCACAGTAGGCCTACTATAACTATACGGTATGAACATATATATTATTAACAATGTTATCAAATAATTCTCAATGCCCAATACTAGTAACAATGTTGCTACCAAACATTCTAAAGCTCTCTAGTAACTACTAAATTGTAACATGGGCCATATATATTTACATTTACATTTAGTCATTTAGAAGACGCTTTTATCCAAATCAAATTACAAGTGAAGAAAACGATGGAAGCAATTGTAACAACACAAGGTACAAAAAGCATAAGTGCACAAAAAACTAGTCAGTTAAAACCCAGCACAGTATACAAAGCTAAGGATAAGAAAGAATATATTTTTTTTTTTTCTTAAGAGAAGGAATCGATAGAACTAAAGGTGTTGATGGAAGAGATGTGTTTTCAGGTATTTTTTAAAGATGGCTACAGAATCTGCTGATCTTGTAGCAGCAGTAGATCATTCCACCAATGTGGAACAGATCCAGAGAAGGTACGTGAGAGTGATTTTTTTCCTTTTTGGGATGGTGCCACCAGACGTTGTTCATTAGCAGAGCGCAGGGATCTGGTAGGAACGTAGGTCTGTATTAGTGAGTGAAGATATGAGGGTGCAGAACCAGTGGTGGTCTTGTAGGCCAAGAGCATAGCTTTGAACTTGATGCGGGCGTCAACTGGGAGCCAGTGTAACCTAATCAAGAGAATGAATCTACAGGACCGGGTGGTGCTGGCAACATGACTTGTGAAGTTTAGCTGATCATCAATTACCACTCCCAGATTTCTGGCAGTGCTGGACGGTGTAATGGTTGATGGGCCTAGTTGAATGGAGAGGTTATGGCAGGTCCCTGGTTTGGCCGGAATCACAAGCAGTTCTATTTTTGCAAGGTTCAGCTGCAGGTGATGGTCCTTCATCCAAAGTGAGATGTCACTCAGGCATGCCCAGATGTGAGCAGAGACCGTCTTTCACTCCCTCCAGGAAATAAACAACACCGTGGTTCTGGTTACTGATGGATTTATTGCATATCTCCTTCTCTCCGTCGTCACATTCATCGTCAATGAAATCCACCGTCAAACTACAGTATGACAATGTAAAAGAAACATGTTAACATACACTATAAGCGTAACTTCAAATACACTCGGAAATACAAACATAATACACATACCTCGCTGGCTGCATATAACCAAGAGGGAATGAGTTCACTTAAAAATACCCGTTTCAGAACACCAACATGAAAAACATCTCCTTTACTTCTTTGCTTAAACACGAGCAACTATTGTAAACACAAGCTACTCTTGTAATCTGCACACGGAGAATAACGCCTCCTTCAACACATGTGTAAACATTTCCTGTTGCACCTTTAAAAATGTCTGTGTGCAACGTAAATTTACTTTAGTTCCTCGTTGACATCAACACTTAATATTCATGAATAGATTAAACAAAAATAACAAAAAATGTTAAATAACAAAAATAAAATGTATGGCAGTTATACTCCCACCAAATGACTATTTGTCATTTCACCTCACAATTTTAACACTTTTACAGCTTAATTTCAACCATACAGTATGCCCTTAAACCTTACAGTAACAAATTACTGTATTCATCAAATGGCAACCATAACCTTTACTCTGCTTCAAGCAGTACAACTGTCTTTTGCACAGGTCTATCAAGGTAAACTGGCTTGGAAATACGTCTGCCCTGGCTGTCTAAGGTAGAGTCACTAATTAACAGTTTCACCTTTCAACCCTTCCATCAGAGCTTGGATACACCTCTGTCCTCTTGCCAATCTCCATTGGTTACGTGGAGAACTGTCCTCCTGCAGGATGACAATATCATTAACCTTGTATTTCTCTTTCTTTCTGCCATATTTGTCTTTGCTGAAGATTAAGGAGGTACTCCTTCTTCCACCTTGTCCAAAATTCGTTTGCCAAAAACTGTACTTGGCGCCATCTCTTGCAAGTATAGATCTTGACTCACAAACTCCCCAGGAGGTGGGGATATTATGTTAGACTTCATCATAAGAATGTGATTGGGCGTGAGAGGTTCAAGGCTTGTTGGGTCGTTTAAATGCTCTACTGTCAGAGGTCTGCTATTTATAATAGCCATCACTTCATACAGAAAGGTTCTGAGCGAAGTACTGTCGAGCCGTTTAGAAAACTGATCAAGTATTGCAGTTAAAACACTTCTGATTGTCCTTATTTGCCTCTCCCATACGCCTCCCATGTGGCTCGATGATGGGAAATTCATTATGAACTCACATCCGTATTCCTTTAACTGTTCATGATCCAAATTTTTCATTGCATTCATGAACTCTCCTTTTGCACCCAAGTTAGTGCCTTGATCACATCTCAACTGTCTTACATGTCCGTATTGCGATGAATCCACGCAATGCGTTGATAAAAGCATCCGTAGTGAGGTCATCAAGCATTTCAATATGTATGGCTCTAGAGCACAAACAAGTAAGAATAAGACCATATTTCTTCAGTTCCTTTCTTGCTTCCTTCACATAGAATGGTCCAAAGCAGTATGAAATATGCAATATGTGAAAGGAGGTGTCATTTCCTTTCTTTCTTCTGGCAGATCCGCCATTTTAGGATCTTGTGTATTCTTTCGATACCTTCTGCATGTTGTGCACTTATAAATATGTGAGGAAACTGCACTGCTGCATCCTATGACCCATACTCCATTGGACCGCAATTCATTAACTGTTATTCCTCTTCCTTGATGATGCACCCTTTCATGGTAGTGCTTAATAAGCAGCGACGATACATGACTCTTGTTTGGTACAATGGCCGGATGCTTGACGTGAGGATGAAGAACAGATCTTGTCAAACGTCCTCCGACCCTAAGCACACCATGCTCATCTACAAACGGACTTAGTTTGTGTAGTTTGTTTACTTTGTCTTTGGATTTTACTTCTTTGCCTTGCTTTATACCTCTGATTTCACTGCTGAATGCTTCCCTCTGAGCCAATTTGATTATAAACAGCTCTGCTTCCTGCCTTTCTTCAATACTTGTTGCTCCACTTACCTTATCTTTGATGCCCTTGATCTGCTTAGCATGACGTTTTAGAAGAGCAATAGCCTTGACAGCTCTTTTCCAGTCTGAGAACTTTGTTAGGCGCTCTAACAATGACCTCTCCTCCCTCACCTTGGTGCTGAGCACCAGGACTTTTCTTAGTTCCGGATCATCATCATAGACTTCTCCCACCATAACATCTCCTCTGGGTAGCTCTCTTTCCCATAAGAAATCTGGGCCAGTGAACCAATTTGAAGCAACAAGCTGCTCTGCGGACAGACCTCTCGATGCATGATCCAGGATTATCTTCAGACCGTACAAAATGCCATTGTGCAGGATCCGTAGTGGACTTGATTCTTTGGATTCTGTTCGCTACAAACACATGAAACCTTCTGGCGTCATTGTTTATATAGCCGAGACGACCTTTGAGTCAGTCCAAAAATGTTCTTGAAGACCTTCTATTTCAAGCTCCTTTCTGAGCATAACACTTATTCTTGCCGCTACAACTGCAGCCGACAACTCAAGCCTTGGCACTGTGGTTACCTTGGTAGGAGCAACCCGTGACTTTCCCATGACTAATGTGCAGTGAACATCTCCCTTGACGTCGACTGCTCTGAGGTAAGTACATTCTCCATAACCGTGACACTTGCATCTGCGAAGTGATGAAGTTCATACTGCTTGACATCCTTGAAGTTATCTGGGATATAGCACCTTCTGATCTTTACATCTGATAAGTTTCGAAGATCTTGAAGCCAGATTTCCCACTGTGCTCTTAGCTCTTGTGGGAGTGGCTCATCCCAAGTTACCTTGTCTCGACACAGTTGCTGTAGGATCTGCTTTCCACGGAGAATAAAAGGCGCTACGAACCCCAATGGATCGTAGATCGAAGCCACTGTAGAAAGTACTCCTCTTCTGGTATTTGGGTGTTCCTTGACAGTCACTCTGAACTGGAAGTCATCAGAGAATACACACCATTGAACGCCAAGAGCTCTTTCCATAAGTGGCTCCCCAAAAGCCATATCCATGTCTTTGACACTTTCAGCACACTCATCCTTCGGTATTGATTTCATAACCTCCTTGCTGTTGGAGATGAACTTGTGTAGTCTAAGCTTGCCTGTGCTGCAAAGTTCTCTCGCTTCCTTAATCAGTTGGATTGCTTCAGCGTCAGATGTTGCACACACCAATCCATCGTCAACATAAAAATTTCTTTGGATGAACTTAACCGTACTTGGGTTAAATTTATCCTGACCTTGAGCGGCTAGATGCTTAAGTTCAAAATTGGCACATCCAGGTGAGGAGGCTGCACCAAATAAGTGGACCTTCATCCGAAAAATTGAGGGTGGCGAATCTAGATCACCGTTCTCCCACCATAAGAACCTTAGGTAGTCTTGGTGTTCAGGCCTTACATGGAACTGGTGGAACATTTTTTCCACGTCACACATTTGCGAAACCTACAAAGGACTCCCACCAAGGTGTTTGTGTTTGTCATTCAGTGACGTTTCTTGGAACCTTGCTGAGCAGTCAAAGACCACTCGTATCTTACCAGGCTTTTGGGGATGGTATACGCCGTGGTGTGGTATATACCAGACTGGTTGATTGTGAAGCTCTTCTTCAGGGACCTTTTCTGCGTCACGAGCAATGATGTCTTTCATAAACCCAAGTAATCAGTGCTGTATTGCTGATCTCTCCTGAGCCTTCGTTCTAATGACATTAGACGTTGAACAGCACATGATTTATTATTTGGTAGGTTAGGTCTGTCTTGTTTGAAAGGCAAGGGCATTTCAAAATGACCGTCTTGCTTCTGTCTGATACCGTCTTTCAGTTTAGTCAAGAAGTGAAGATCTTCTTGAGAGAAGGTTGTCTCGTCTTCAGCTTGCTCACTGAAATCAGATTCCAGCATCTTAATTATGTCATCTGGATTGACCATTTCTCTGATCTGAGTATTGCAAACATAGTGGACTTCTCCTTTAAACTTGACCATTGCATTCACTTCTGGCATGACTTGTTTTACGATGATGCGGTGACTTACTCCAATTGCATCACCATAGTGTTCACCTGGGTCACCATAACTCACTATACTCCATCCTAAGTCGGTCTTCTGAGCAAATGGCTGACTTTCTTTTCCACAAACGACTTCTCGAGGCATTAGAGCTTGTGGGCAATTGTACCCAATCAACAGACCAATTTCACAATCCTTTTGAGGTGCAATGTGGTCAGCAAGATGCTCCAAATGAGGCCATGCCCTCGCTGTCTCAGGCACTGGGATGTGTGTGCGATTAGCAGGAATGAAGTCACGAGTGTAAACTGTTGGCACTGTTAATTTCTTGGAGGAAAACAGGCCCCTTATTTGTAGGCTATTAAGTCTTTTACAGTGAATGATTGTTCCCCTTGATGACATTGTAGATAGTTTTAACTGAACTTGTTCAGTGTTTGTATCAAGAACATCTGCTACCTCATCAAGAATGAATGAAGAGTCACTCTGTGAATCTAACAGAGCATAGACGAGAACTTCCTTTTCCGGATCACTTGGTGCTGACACATAGACAGGCACTATTGCTGACGTCTGTGTACTATTAGTGTCTTGTACAACTCTGTTAGAGGTTGTTTCCTTTGTCACGTCTGGTGGTTGAGTTCTTTCCTTAGATTGTTCTTTCTTTAGTTCTTGGTCCCTTTTTGAGCATTCTTCGTGTAGGCATGTGGGGTGCCTCCTTGAGCATAAATCACAGACCATCCGGTTACTGCAGCTCTTGGACTGGTGGCCAGGGCTCAAACAGCCAAAGCACAGTTTTTCACTTTGCATAAATTTTACGCGGTCAGCGACTGGCTTCTCTCTTAATTTATAGCACTTGTTTAGGCTGTGTCCTGATTTTTGACAAAGCACACATGTGACTATTTTCCTTTCAGTGGTGTTTGTTGTGAAGATCTTGGCACCTACCGTTTGGTTCTTGGAGGCCATAATGTTCTGGTTCCTGTTCCTTGCTTTATCGGATTCACTTTGCTGTAATGCATGGAAAGATGTAATGGGGTTCAAGCGATGCTAGCCTCCATTGAAAGGAATGTCACGAAATGACTGAAGCTTGGGAACTTTCCGTGTTGAAGTTGATATTGTGTGGCCTGTCGGTTCCATCTGTAGCTTAACCAATCAGGTAACTTGGCAGTAAGTTTTTGATTTTCAAGTCCATCATTAAGAATGTGGAGACTGTCATTGTTAGCCATCGCACTCTCACAACTACGTAAAAGGTCCACAAATTTTCTCAACTCAGCACTCTCTTGAAGCTATTCTCGCCATGCATGAAGTTTGTCTCGAAAAGCCTTGGCAATTACAAAAGGTTGGCCATATCTTTCATTGAGCAGGTCCCATGCTGCATTATATGAATCTTCTGAACCAGCCAGAAAATGACCTTCTAGAGCTTCTCTAGCAGCTCCTCCGACATACCTTTGAAGGAAGAAGACCTTCTCTGCAGTTGGAATATTCTTTTTCTCTATAAGTGTCTGAAAGGAGGATTTCCAATGCTTAAACTTGAGTGGATCTCCACTAAATATTGAAGGCTCTGGAATAGGTAGCCTGTTTGCTGTCATAGCTTCAGCTAAGACCTTCATCAGCTCTCGTATGTCATTCTGAGGTTCACCTTTTGAAGTCACATCTCTAAGCGGTGGAGGATGCTTTTTAGCAATGCTTGCTTGATCATTGGCTGCATATCTTTCGGCAACTCAGCCTCAGAGTTTTGTGGTACAAAATCTTGGTTTGGATAGAACTCATTTGCATTGTACACTTGCAGCTTTGCTTTAGCTGCATTTAGCCTCTTTAGCTCTTCCAAACGCTCAAGTTCTCATTTTAAAATTTCAACTGAAATTTTCCTTGCAGCATTCTCTTCATGTTGTCTCTTTAACAGAGCAGCCTCTTGTCTCTCTCTTTCTATCTTGCGTTCGATTTCTTCCTTTTCTCTTTGAAGACGGCGAGTCAATGCAGCTGCTTCTTGCTCTGCAACTATAAACTTATCCTCAGCTTCAAGTCTCTGCAGTTCTGCTTGGTGGCTATCTTGCTCACCCATAATCTTCAATACAGCCTGTGTATGTGCATACTCAGCAGCAGCTTCTTGTCTCCTGGATGAGGATACAGCAGAGTGAATGGAGTTAACTTTAGCATTACTGCTCTGAAATGAAACACTGGAGGTTGAAGACGTAAATACTGATGAAGCATCAGGCCAAATAATTTCCTCCTTGTTTCCTTGAATTTGAGACTGTGCATTCTGTATTACATTTCTGGTGACAGATACACATCTGTCTAACTTGCGTCTCATGTCATGAGCTGGGCTGTCAATCTTTCGGTATTCATCATAAACACTATTTAGATAGATTCTTCTCTTTGAATACCTTTAATGTGTTCTTGGAGGATATCACTGGGATCTTGTTTGATTACAGATTTTTTAGCCACCTTAGTCAACTGCCAAAGCGAAGTAATAATCCTTTCACCTTTTCCTTCTGAAATTCCCTTCCTTTCTCTGTTAACGTTCGATCTCTTTCACTTCTACGAGGCTCTGCCGGCTGTACTGCTTGTTGTACATTGGTGGACTTCCCTAACACTTCTTCTCTTTCACTTGTTTGAGACATCTTACATTATCTGGAAATTGCCTGTACACACTTAAATTAGTAGTGTAATTAACTGCAGAATCCCTTTTTTTTTTTTTTTATCAAATTATGTCAATGTCTTTTAAATCTACCATCAATCAAAGCAACATTCTAAAGACTTGGTAATATTGCATTCAAATGAACATCCTTAGAAAATAATAAAACCTTCAACAAACTGAAAACTGTTAGCTTGATTAAATGTGCAGAAATTATTTTTCTCCCTTTTAAGTAATTTACTTTCTTCACAGACAATATCAATAAATTCCCTTTAAACAATATAAACCACAGTTATTATTAAGGTTACACACAGTCCCTTGTAGTGTTCAAACTTATTGTCACCCTTCAGAACACAAGCTTAAATGTCTGACTTTGGACTTCTTTATGAAACACTGATGAACTGCAGGTCCTTAACGTAAACATGGGCTTATCTGTTTAACGTTACATCCCGTCTTGCCAAGTGTGACGTAGCTGTTCTGGGCCGGGTACGAGCAGCTTCGGGAACGTTGACGCAGGTCCGAGTTTGACTTTCACACCCTCCAGGAAATAAACGACACCGTGGTTCTGGTTACTGATGGATTTATTGCATATCTCCTTCTCTCCGTCATCACATTCATCGTCAATGAAATCCACCGTCAAACTACAGTATGACAATGTAAAAGAAACATGTTAACATACACTATAAGCGGTAACTTCAAATACACTCGGGAAATACAAACATAATACACATACCTCGCTGGCTGCATATAACCAAGAGGAATGAGTTCACTTAAAAATACCCGTTTCAGAACACCAACATGAAAAACATCTCCTTTACTTCTTTGCTTAAACACGAGCAACTATTGTAAACACAAGCTACTCTTGTAATCTGCACACGGAGAATAACGCCTCCTTCAACACATGTGTAAACATTTCCTGTTGCACCTTTAAAAATGTCCGTGTGCAACGTAAATTTACTTTAGTTCCTCGTTGACATCAACACTTAATATTCATGAATAGATTAAACAAAAATAACAAAAAATGTTAAATAACAAAAATAAAATGTATGGCAGTTATACCGTCGGATTGTCAAGTTGAAATGAAAAATGGAGTTGAGTGTCATCTGCAGCAGTGATAGGAAAAGCCATGCTTCTGAATGACAGAGCCAAGGGATGTCATGTATATGGAAAAGAGTAGTGGTCCAAGCACGCCATTCCAGAGACACCCATCGCCCTGAAAGAAGACAGGAGGATGTGATGATTAACAGTGTCAAAAGCAGCAGACAGATCCAGTAAGATTCAAGATTCAAAGATTCAAAGTGTTTATTGTCATGTGTACAGACAGAAAGCATGTTTCCCTATACAATGAAATTCTTACTTTGCCGTCCACAGTAAAATGTCACACAAGTAAGTAAAAATATAAAAAAAAATTAAAGCCGCAAGCGGCGATAAAGGCCCTCGCCTCCCTTGAGACCGCGGGGACACATGCACTCGGAGGATTGCATTTCGTGCTTTAAAGCGTAGACTTCACGGTAATGTCAAATAACCGGGCCTGTGCTACTGCTGGAGCCTGCTACACCACCTTGTGATTTAGAGTTAAAGGTCTCCACAATCCCTGGTTTTCCTGGGAGCTGTCTGAACCTTTGAAAATAATAGATTATGCTTGGGCTAAGGCGAGAAAAACAAAGTACTGGCTGGAGATTTGAGATGACTCAGGAATCGCTGCACCCCCCTGTTTAAAAAGGCAAAATGTAAATATAACTTGTCTAAAAGTACAAGTTTACAAGTTCCAAAGGATTCTGAGGAGTTTTCTAAGACTCTAGCCGTGGCTCTGGAGGGGCCTCCTCTAAAGGAAGGATCCTGGCAATTGGAAAATGGCATTTATTTCCCAAAGGTTGCCTCTTCACAGACTCATTACGACCACAGCCACAAATGTATCAAAAAACAAATTGATAACTTTTTTGGCACACGTGTCTAGATGATACTCACCAAATTTGGAGCTGTTTAGATGAAAAGCTTTTAGACACAAGGGTGCAATTTAGGTGGTCACGCATTCCACCCAACAAAGTAGATTTTCTGTTGAGTTTACGGTATGGCTGTAATAAACTTTTCTGTTTTCCTGAGGTGTCCTATGGATGTACCAAGTTTTGTATTTCTACATTGGAAAAATTTACTTTCATTTTCCATAGAACCAATGTATTTTGACTTTTCTAGGGTCGCCACTGAGTCATTTTTCGTTTTTTTTTTTCGGGACTTCAAATACATAAATTTTTGGCTTGAAGTCTGGGACCAATAAAATGACTTTTAGTTGTTGGTTTACTGGGTCAAATTGAGGATCATTTTGCAGAAAAATTATAATAAAAAATATATACCGAATTATAATAAAATATATAACTCGAGCAAAAAGTCTAGAAAAACACTTGTCTATTTTACATACATGTGTTTAGCTCATTTTGCCCAAGTTTGGTGTCTGTGGAATGAAGCAGCTATTTTTGTTGTTTTTAAAAAGAGGTGTATTCTAAGTCGGACCAAATTTTCAATTCAAAATGGCCGCCTTCCCGTGTGTGATAGGTGTGGTCCCCATTGGCTTTTTGTTCATAAGCCCATGCTGGATGTGTGTACCAAGTTTCATTTGCCTACGACAAACTAAAATTTTCACTTCCCATTGACTTTTTCCAAATATTTGGGACGTTGCTATGGCAACACATTTATAGATAGGGGTGGTTGTCATTGGCTTTTATGCGTCATGACATAAGAGATGTGTGTACCAAATTTTATGTCTCTATGACAAACTAAATTCTTGGGTCCCATTATAAGTTTGTAGGGGCGCTGGAGAGCCATTTCTAAAGATAACCCTTTTATTTACATATTTTTGTGTTCAGGTCATGAATGTGCACAAACGCCTTTTTGGGTCCAACTCGATCCGAGAAGGCGTTTGAGAATCAAGAGACGTTTTATTTTCACAAAAATGGCCACCTCGTTACAGGCTTGCCACACCCATACCCGATAAGATATCAACAACAAAGTTACAACTTTGGTTGGCACATGTGTCTAGATGATACTCACCAAATTTGGGGCCATTTAGATTAAAACACAATGATTTGCATCTTTCTGCGCAAGTGCGATTTTAGTGGCGCGTGTTTCACCCCACATGGCGGACTTCCTGTTAAGTTTAGGGTGTGGCTGTCATAGACTTTTCTGTTTGCCCTGAGGTGTCCTATGGATATACCAAGTATCATTTTTCTACGTTGAAAAAAACGTACTTTCACTTTCCATAGGCCCAATGTATTTTGATTTTGTAGGGGTCGCCACTGAGTCATTTTTCGTATTTTTTTTTCGGCGACTTCAAAAACATAACATTTTCGCCGAGCTTGAAGTCTGGGACCAATAAAAATGACTTTTCGTGCATGTTCACTGGGTCAAATTTAGGATCATTTGGTCACAATAAAGATAAAAAAAAAAAAAAAAAAGCCATCACCGGCTCGGGCCTAATAAGACAAATATACAAGTGATAATAATGCAGTACAAAAAATACAAATATACAAAAAAAATACAAGAGGGCAAAAGGAGTAAAGTAGTAAAGTGAGGTAGTGCAGTTGTGATGGTGTAAAGTGACGGTGTAAAGTAAAGTGACGGTGTAAAGTAAAGTGAGGTAGTGCAGTAGGTAAACAATTGTTCATGTAATGTTGTGATTGTGAATGTAGACTCCTATCTGCTGTTTAGGAGTCTTATGGCAGAGGGAAAGAATGAGTTCTTCATTCTGGAAGTCCTGCATTTCACACTTCTGTACCTCCGTCCTGAGGGTAGAAGTGTGAACAGACCATGTTGGGGGTGGGAGGGGTCTTTGAGGATGGAAGCAGCTCTTCTGTGGACTCTGCGATGGTAGATGCTCTGCAGAGAGGGCAGTGGAGTCCTGGTGATCTTCTGCGCAGTCTTCACCACTCTCTGCAGGCGTTTGCGGTCCATGACAGAAGTGCTGCCGTACCACACAGTGATGCAGCTGGTCAGGACACGCTCAATGGTGCAGCTGTAGAAGTTGCTGAGGATCTTGGGCGACATGCCAAACTTCCTCAGCCTCCTCAGAAAATACAGCTGCTGTTGAGCCTTCTTGACCAGCTGCGTGATGTGAGGTGTCCAAGTGAGGTCCTCATTGATGTGGACACCCAAGTATTTGAAGCTGCTCACCCTCTCCACTTCAAGTTCCCGGATGAACAGTGGCTGAGGCGTTCTCCTCTCCCTCCTCATGTCCACTATCATCTCCTTTGTCTTGTCCGTGTTGAGGTGAGGTTGTTGTCTTCACACCATGACACCAGACTGGCCACCTCCCTCCTGTAAGCTGCCTCGTCACCGCCAGCGTCGTCCTATCACTGCGGTGTCGTCAGCAAACTTCAGGATGATGTTGTCCTTGTGAGAGGCGACACAGTCGTAGGTGTACAGGGTGACTGAGTACACAGCCCTGTGGAGTACCAATGTTTGTGATGGTGCTGGCTGAAGTCCTATTACCAATCCTGACAGACTGAGGCCTGCCAGTCAGGAAATCTAGGAGCCAGTCACAGAGGGTGGGGTGCAAACCAAGTGTGGACAGTTTGTGGGTGAGTTTGTGTGGGATGACCGTGTTGAAGGCGGAGCTGTAATCTATAAAAAGTATCCGTAGGTATGAGTCCTTGTTCTCCAGGTGTGAGAGGGAGTAGTGGACGGCAGTAGCGATAGCATCTGAGGGGTAGTAGCAGTAGCTCAGTGGGTAGAGCGGCCGTCCTTCAACCGGAAGGTAGTAGGATCGATTCCCGCTCGCCCCACAGTTCATACTGTCATTGTGTCCTTGGGCAAGACACTTAACCCACCTTGCCTCCAGTGACTGTAACACTGGTAATGTAATGTAAGTCGCTTTGGATAAAAGCGTCTGCTAAATGAATAAATGTAAATGTAAATGTAAATCTGAGGTGGACCTGTTGGGCCGGTAGGCATACTGCAGGGGGTCAATGGTGTCCGGTATGCTGCTCTGAATGTGGGCCAGCACCACTCTCTTGAAACACTTCATAATGATTGGAGTGAGTGCCACTGGCCTGTAGTCATTCAGGCAGGTGGGTGGGTTCTTCTTGGGCAGGGGGACGATGGTCGTGGTCTTGAAGCATGGTGGTACAATGCGCTGGCTGAGGGAGAGGTTGAAGATGGAGGTGAAAACATCAACCAGCTCGTTGGCACATGCTCTGAGGGCCCGCCCAGGAATGTTGTCTGGTCCTGCTGCTTTGCGGGGGTTGATCTTCCTCAGAGCTCTGTGTACCTGTGTAAGCGTGGAGCGGGCAAACACGTCTGCCTCGGGGGGCGCCATGGTCTAAGCTCAAGATGAGTACAGATGACTTGGATGTTGCCTTTGCCAGTCTCAGGGCTTCGATGACTGAGAGCAGGGCAGTTTCGGTGGAATGACCGCTCTTGAACCCAGACTGGTTCTGGTCCAGGAGGTTGTTCCGTGTGAGAAAGGATGAGAGCTGAGTAAACACAACTCGCTCCAGAGCTTTGGCAATGAAGGGAACGAGGGACACCGGTCTGTAGTTTTCTAACAATGTAGGGTTAAGAGTGGGTTTCTTCAATAGTGGTGTGATGCGGGCCTCTTTGAAAGCTGTGGGGAATGACCCAGTGGAGAGAGATGAGTTGATGATGTGGGTGAGAGCAGGCACGACAGAGAGATGGCCTGAAGGAGATGTGTGGGGATGGGATCCAGCGGGCAGGTGGTAGGGTGGTTAGAACCAATGACCTTGGAAACATCTGCTTCGGTTAGAGGAGAGAAAGAAGGGGTTTCCAGACTTGTGGGTTGCCGATGTGGAGACCCGCTTGAGGTCAAATGATGCAGTCAGATTATTGAAGTTAGCAGCCTGTGGTTTTCCAAGGTGGATGTTGAAGTCTCCTAATACCACCAGAGGAGTTCAATCCTAAGGGAAGGATGAAAGAAGTGCAACAATTAGTACAAAAAAGTGCAACACTCAGGTGCCCTGTTGGTGTGTTCCTGCTCGATGGAGTTGCGTGCAGGGAGAGTCGATGGTCTTTACTCTCTTCGCTCTACACGCGATGAGGGCTGCCGCAGTGGTTACTCACACTTAAATAGCCTCCAAATGGGCCTTAAACAACTCAAACAAAACCAGCCCGAGAGCAAGTGAGAGTAGACGCCGGTGCACCACGTGAGTGGTAACACACAGCGCGGTTTCTCAGCAATACATTTACATTTACATTTATTCATTTAGCTGACGCTTTTATCCAAAGCGACTTACATTGTTCTAATGTAATTACCAGTGTTACAGCCACTGGAGGCAAGGTGGGTTAAGTGTCTTGCCCAAGGACACAACGACAGTATGAACTGTGGGGAGAGCGGGAATCGAACCGCCTACATTCCGGTTGAAGGACGACAGCTCTACGCACTGAAAGACAAGAATCACATACACTTACACAGTTCTGTAGGCTCCTGCTGCTAAGTTACTCCTCTCTCTCTCTCCCTCTTATATATATATATATATATATATATATATATATATATATAGAGAGAGAGAGATGTAATTACAGACCTTAGAACAACGACAACACCTGAATGGAACAGTGTCACTAACGACTCTCACATCAGGAGTCACACTGTCCTTTCAGAGCTAACGACTATGAGACCAGAACAGCCTGGTCCAATCGGGTTTAGTTTTAGGTCAAACCCCTCCCTCTAGAGATAAAGCTCAGCTCTCTTACCAGTTGATCTCAGAATTGAAGAAGAGACGAAACATCTTTATCTTGAAAACCGAGTCTAGTTTTTTCACTTAAATAATACAAATATTATGAATTGGGAAATAGCATGAATGTATGAGGTTATAATCATATCAGTAAAGAAATCCCAAACCTGTTTACCAAAACAAAAGACCAAAACATTGCTTCACCAGCTCAGGAAGTTGGGTTGTAATTCCTTTGGGCCTTTTGAAATATACAGGGCCTTGTGAAAGTATTGGGCCCCCTTGAACTTTGCGACCTTTTGCCACATTTCAGGCTTCAAACATAAAGATATGAAACTGTAATTGTTTGTGAAGAATCAACAACAAGTGGGACACAATCATGAAGTGGAACAAAAATTATTGGATATTTCAAACTTTTTCAAGGGGGTGAATACTTTCACAATACACTGTAGTCTCTCATTACAAGTCAGTGAAACACTAAAATACAGCATGTGCAGAGCCATTACTATATCATTTCTCAGTATTATGTTTAGTTCCTCTCAGTGGCTGGTATTTTTCCCCAGGTTCACCTTTGGGATGTGCCATGAGAGTCCCAGAGGGAGCTGTACCCAACGAACATGGCACGTGGCTGTATGGGCGCGGAGGCTGGTGTGACGGGCTCCAGGTCGACCCTGGAGGGTCGACCTCACTAAACAGGTGTGTGCCTCGAAAACTACAAGTCAACAACTGAAAATCAAGGAATAATACACATGTCATACAAATATTCTGTATATAGACTTTAGACTTCATATATACAGTTTATTGTCTTTGTGCAGGTGAACGCGAGTGTCTCCAACACACTCTTGTACTTTGGTCTGTTTGAGGACCAGGATCCCAACCCAACGCAGCAGCCTGGATACATCATCATGTCTTCTTTTCGTCTTTTACAAGTGATTATGCTTTTGTCTGCTAAAGAACTCCAGACGTAATGTGACTAAATGTGTTCTATCGGGACAGTGTAGATCTGAAATGGAAAGACTTCATTTGGCACATTAGTACCACAGTCATTTAACCTTAATAAATCAATATCTCAACCCTTATGCACCAGACGTTTGTTTATTTAAAGACTCTAAACCAAACACAGAAACATATTGCTGCTGTGACCCCAGTTACTAAAACAGAATGTTGAATTGTATAAGGTGTGTGAATCTAAAGTAAAGAGATACAAAGAAAATATATTATTTATTATTTTGATGTAACCTGAGTCTAAAGTGGTTGTACAACAGCGTTACGATGGGATCAATAATTCCTCCTTGGTTTGTCTAGATCTTCATTAGCAACATAATTAAAAAAATGTACACTAAATCTGGAGCCTACAGTGTCACAGGAAACAGTGACATTAGCCTCATTAGTTTCATGTTCAGCCTCATATTCACTGATTTATGCTAATTTATGCTGAATCAAAGTAAATAGTACATTTTTATTTTCCTACTGCTTTTCAAGTGTTGCCTCAATTATTACTTTAAAAGGGCAAAAACAAAATTACTAACTGAACACTAAAGACTCTTCACCGAAACCCTCCTCTGCCAAGCACAACAGGCTAGTTTGATAGATTAGACTTTGATGTCTTTGACATTTGTTTGAGGTGTTCACTTTAGGTAGATCTTTTATGGTTTAATGCAGTGGAACAGTCCCTCCTCACTCAAGTCCCAACTGAGCTGATAAAAAAGCAGAAGCCACAGTCAGGGATTGAGGGTTTGAGTCCCATTTGAGACTCTCTGTAGCAGAGTGGTGCAGCGGAAGCGTTCTGGGTCCATAACCCAGAGTTCGATGGATTGAAACCATCCTCTGCTAAAGAGATTAGTTTGTGTGAAATAGGCAGGAGTTGTGGGTATGGTCCCTTTCTGGGGCGGTTCACAACCTGCATCTTTTGTGGTTTAAGTCAAAAACATCAGCATTTTATCATCTTAAAAACATTTCCAAAGTCCAAGGGACCAGGTCCAAGTCACCAAAAAAAAAATCGAGTCGAGTCATCATCTGAAATGTGAGTCTGAGTTATCTAAACAAAGTCCAAGTCAATATAACCAGAATTCTAGTCACAAATTCAAGTTGGCTCTGAGAAATGTTAATTTGGATTAACTATGCCTGAATGGAACCTAGATATTCAAATAAAACAAAACTATTAATACAATGTCACAACTTAAATTTCAACTTTATTTGGTGTTTACAAAGATCCACTCAAATATCAGTAGCTTTATAAAAACAGGGTTGTGAATAGATGCAAAACCTTTATATATTACTATGTAGTCACACAGTGCCCCCTATTGGTAAGTTGCAGAGCATTTAGCATATTTAGGCACTTCCAAAATCCAAAATGTCCACAATATAGTCTTCAAAAGAAAAAATAACAAGAATTATCAAGTATCAGTGGGAACTCTGTTTTTTAAGCTTGTTGGCTGAGGAAGGTTTGGCTGTAATGAGATAATAGCTAAAACTTTTTTGTGGTCCTTCAGGAGAAGATCTTGAATCGGCCTCTTCCATTCCCGCTGTTGCATCTGCTGATGTTTGCTTCTCACCCTCTGTCCTGATAAACTCTGAAACAAGATAAAAACATGGATCCATTAGATTAGGTTGTTAATAGCTTGTGTTTTTAAAACAGGTCTGAGTATACGTGTGTACACATGCATAACATACACATCTGACCTTTGATCTGTGTCGTCAGCTCATCTCTGGTGTGACAGAGCTGCACATCATGTTCCAGCCACTTACAAACAAATGCTGGGTCCAACACAGATGCAGTGAAGTAAGAAATGGTGAAAGAGACCTCTTCCTTCAGCTTCCCCTATTCCAGGCATTTTTATTGCACCGAAAAGCTCAGCAAATCTTGTTTTTAGAGAGGACTCCAGAGCTCTTGCTGGTGATCCACAGTGTGCAGAGTGAGGACACAAGGAACAACTACACTGACTGTAACTTTTTTTTCTCCCAAAGTTAGGTTGGTTGGTCAAGTATTTCAACAAGTTCATTAGCTGAGCATAGTCTCGCTGAGTTAGGATAACTTCTGAATGTCCAGTTTTACATAAGCCTTCACCTGATTTTAAGTCCAATTCCATCTTGTGGCATTTGCAGTTGGGATAGTGGCATTCCCAAAACAAGATTCAAAATGGTCTTTATAGGAGGTGTTGCTATGGGGAAGGCTGGCTGGACAGGAGAGCTTAGCAAGGGCACCTGTCAACCCTCTGGCCTCCCTCAGACCCTCCTTGAGAACTAATTGCAGAGAATGTGTGAAGCAGGACAAAATACAATTATCTTCCAACGTGGCATTGATTGCATCTTGATCTTCTGAACTCAGGTCCTGCCATATTTCATCCTTCAATGTGTGGCTCGATTTTCATCCACCACTTCCTCAGGAGGAAAGCTGGCTTGAAATGCCTTTTTTATGTTGGATGCATTGTCAGTTATGACAAAGTTTATCTTGTCCTTAATGACATATTCTTCTGCACAACTTTCGAACATCATTGATATTTTCTGGCCCCATGGTTTCCATGCACTCGGACACAAGTAAGAATGTATGAAGGACATATATATACATTTTTTTCAATTACTGTGTGAGCCCTCACCCCGAGGAATGAATGAATCCACTGACCTGAAGGAGGACCTGACGCTAACTCTGATGTCATCACGGCATTAAAAGAACACACCTTAGAGTTCTGACACTAATTGTTTTAAATCTTATCTCTATATTATTTTCTTAACACGAAAGTGTTGTAAAGCTCTAATAGGTCTCCCCCAATAAGTTTATTAAACCATCATTTACTACATGTAAAATATGTACATTTTAAGATGTTAACAATAAATCTTTACTTATATTAAAGTTAAATATAACGCTGTAGCCTATCGTTATAAATAACTTAGAGTTTACCACAAAAATAAATCTTAGCTATTATGCCGGATAACCTGTGTTCATAAATATATTTTATTATAAATATAAACGTAGCTCCAACTGAAATTACTGAAACTAAAAAATATTGTGGCAGCAAATAAAGTATATGCTGCAAAGGAAAAAGTGATCATACGCGATATGAAAGGTCTCAAAGGCGTCTGGACGTAGGTTTGAAGTGGTTCTACTTTCAAACTCAAGTCCAGATTCTTGAATATGTCCTAGAAAACTGAGAATCTCAACAGACCTACTGGATGTGGGCTACAAGGTGTCCCAATAAAATATATTTTTTTAATCATAAATTGAGTGGTAATACACCGTCGTCACAAGAAGATTGTGGGATCAAACCATGCGCTCATCGTTCTTTTGTAGTCTTTTGGTTCTCTCTGGGCCAGACATGTAAAAATTATGTATGTAACCTGTATGCCACACTGCGCTCAAAGCAACTAGACTTCAACTCAACAATAGCCGTTAGAAAAGGTTAGAAAATCAATTCATTTAGTGTAAACCATAAGAAAGCTAACTCCGTTTCAGCACAGGTTTATTAAGTGACTTTGTACAAGTACAAATGAAAAATAACATTAAAATGACAGAGATGGAGTACATAGCCTCAGCAAAAATGTGATGTCTCTTTACTTCCCACTTTTTTACAGTCGTCAATTTGTTTTTGTGGTCACTTCTGTGTAATGTAGGAAAATCTACACAGGACACTGTCTCAGATTTTTGAGAATTTGAAGCACATATATAAAAGATGTTATGATATCAGCTGGCTTGGTATATATATAAAAATAAAGTGAAATATAACACTTGATGTTATAAATGGTGGTCCAAGGATAGTTTAAAGTAACTAAACACAAAGTGAGAAGGAAGCGTTACATATTTGAAATCTATAAAAAGGCCCAAGGTGCATTTTGTTGTTTTCAGATTTTCCCGTTTCATCTTAGTCTGTAAAGAAAAGTCTAAACAAAAGTACAGAATTAGTCCTTTAAACACGTCAAAGGTTATTCAAACACAGGTATCCTGTAACTTTCAGATTTTCTGTAAACAAATATCACCAGAACATGATTGTACAACATATTTAATAAAGCAACCTTGGTTTGGGAGAGAGAGCAGCAGACAGGGGGGATACAGTATCATTAACAACGGCAATAATAATAATAATAATAACATTAAGATAATAGTTAACATAATCAGATGGGGGTTGGCTGTTTTAAAATGGGGTTATCTTTTCGGCTGTTTAGATAAACACATTCTTTTAAAGATGACTCTAGAGGCAGTGCAGGACCCCCTCAGCGTACAGCACCAGTGCTCCCTCTGGTGGCCCAGGAGCAGTGGGGGGCACACGCCAGAGTTCTGACTGGCAACGTTGGCAAACAAAGTATCTCCGGTTGGTCCTGTCCGCCACTTTAAAAGATCTTGCCTTTCTTTTTGTTTTTCTCCAGAGTCCTGCGGAGAACAAAAAGTCAAGGTTTGGTTTCAGGGGAAAACTGCACACAGCTTTAGAAATTTATTTGAAACACATCAGAAAGTTGTTGCACAAAAGAATGCCGGATAAGTTGTGAGCTTACAAACCTAGGAAATCCACAGTGATTGGAGGGGAATGGTTTTCTAAGTAGTGTTGTAGTACTTTCCAAATGTTTTGTCTTAATTTCATTGTCCATAACAAGATTTTATATCACAGACACTACTACTACATCATTTTGATGCTGAGTTTTTTAAACTTAAAGAATATGCAAGTGCAAAATAACCTTTAAGGTGGCTTTGCCAGACAGTTAAGGCAGTTTAACACTTTTTCCTAAGTTAACAGCTAATATTGAAACATTTTGGAAAAATAAAAAATAAAAAATAAATACTGGCCGACATACAATAACAAAATATATGGTGCACAATATATCACAAATCTATTGATCACGCAATATCAACAAGTTAAATATATAAAGAACACCTTTTTTTTTTTTTTTTTTTAATAATTCAATTAAACTTTTACTTTTCACAATATTCAAAATAGTCATTATTGCATGTCTGATGATTTTCTTATATATTGCTAAATTACATTTCAGGGTATCTGCAAGTTTCTGAGATTTAGATTTAAGACTTTTAAAGACCTTTTTAATACCATCTAAAATTGAATTTAAGACCAATTTCATAGCAAACAAATCCACTAATTACGATCATTAACACATTGTTTTAGGTAGAACATTGACAGTCTACTAAACAAACACTGCACAGCAGTAACAAGTGCTAATAAGCTGAACATTTGGTTTTTACTGGTGTTTACTCAGTTCTTTGCCCTTTGTATCCAACTCTGTCTCAATTTGCTGTAAATTGTTTGTTTTCCGCACTGCATGTGGGTCTCCAAAGCTTTTATTCCCATTGTTCCCAGTTTTAAAACTTTCTTGCACAATATACAAAGGACCTCGAACACATTGCCACGGACTGGTCTAAACCACTGCGCAAAATTAGGGTTATGTAACCACTTTTTATTAAAATTGCACTTCCCCATGGTTAAAGTTTAAACTTTTCTCCATCTGGTAATGTCCAGTCCACACACCTAACAAACCCACTGCGAACGTGTAATTTGTGGTTCCGCCTACTTTGTTCTGCGTGACAAAGACGCAACGTTACATTATTTTAAAATGAAAATGCACTGGTAAAAGCTACATTTGCATGATCTCCTAAACTAGAAGAGCTCTCCTGACTGGTGGATGTGTGTTAGTACCTGGAGGCCTCTACTTTCTGCTGCTCCAGCCGCTGCTGAGTCTCCCAGTTGGCTCGCTCCTCCTCAAACACACGCCTCTTCTCCTCTAACTCTTTGTGCTGGGCCTCCAGGTTCTTCTTCATCTGTTCATGTCGCCTCTGGAGCTACAGACAAAAACAAAGAGACATTTAGAGGCCTAATGTAAAGAAAAATTCACATAATCACACTATTTTACCATGCCACAAAGAGTTTTGGGACAGATGCTTCTGTGAGTGTAAAGGTTTGTGTGTTACCTCGGCTTCAGAGTCTTTCAGCTTCTGAACTTTCTCCTTGACTTTCATCTCAAAGACCTGCTCCATTTCCATCTCCATCTTCTTCATTTTGGTCACGTGCTCTCTCCTCTCCTCCTCCATCTGAGCCAGGGGACTCCTGGTACAAACAAATCATATTATCATATACTTTCCAAAACAGTAATGATTTACATCCAGCTTTCCTCTGTTTCTTAAAGCCATCCTCTAAACATTAGTCTCATTTTAGAATTAACATTATGGAACTAAAGAGTCTTTAAAGTCAGGGCGCTGAAAGTAAGTGTAATTTACGACATTAGAATACTATTCATATGAAAGTGAGTGGCACCAGTAAAACCAAGTTTGTTCACAGTCTTATCAATTATAGGAACATACAAGTTTAAAGAACAGGCCACATGTAACCCCACCCTCTTGATTTAACTGATGCTGAAAGGTCCATATAAGACTAATGGTGCATTTATGTGGTCCTCCTGAACTCACCAAAACATTTTTTACATTTATATTACATTTACATTTAGTCATTTAGCTGACGCTTTTATCCAAAGCAACTTATATTAAGCTTCCATTCACCAGTGTTAAAGCTGGAACACCACCACCGAGCTGGGTTAAGTGTCTTGCCCAAGGACACAACGTCAGTATGAACTGTGGGGAGAGCGGAATTCGAACCGCCTACCTTCCGGCTGAAGGACGACCGCTCTTACCACAGCACCACTGTGCCCCCGTGGTGATGGTGGTGTGGGGGGGTTTCTGAGTTGAAAAATGCACACGAACGCCTGCTAAAGTCGAAACAACAGCTTGGAAACTCAAGTTAGTCGAAGTTGCCCGAGAATCTGAGTTGACGTTATTTTCATCATCAACATGGCTGAGGAAAGCAAACGTTTAAGATGTCAGTCAATTGAAAATATTTCATACCAACCATTTTGCATGTTAAAAACTTGATAATATGATATTATTTAGACTATATAAAAGGTTTTTATGTATTTACATCTGTTATTTAGAGGTTTGAACAGGTTTTGAATAGGCTACCTCCTCGGTGGCAAGGCACCGGGGGTGGATGAGATACGCCCTGAGTACCTCAAATCTCTGTTGTAGGGCTGTCTTGGCTGACATGCCTTTGCAACATCGCGTGGCGGTTGGGGACAGTACCTCTGGACTGGCAGACCGGGTGGTGGTCCCTCTTTTCAAGAAGGGGGACCGGAGGGTGTGTTCCAACTACAGAGGGATCACACTCCTCAGCCTCCCCGCGAAAGTCTATGCCAGGGTACTGGAGAGGAGAATGCGGCCGATAGTTGAACCTTGGATTCAAGAGGAACAATGCGGTTTTCGTCCCGGTCGTGTAACACTGGATCAGCTCTATACCCTCTCTAGGGTGCTGGAGGGTTTATGGGAGTTTCCCAACAAGTCCACATGTGTTTTGTGAATCTGGAGAAGGCATTTGACTGTGTGGCGCCCTGTGGGGGTGCTCTGGGAGTATGGGGTCCGGGGCCCTTTGCTAAGGGCTGTCTGGTCCCTGTACAACCGGAGCAGGAGCTTTGTTCGCATTGCCGGCAGTAAGTCAGACCTGTTCCCAGTGCATGTTGGACTCCGGCAGGGCTGCCCTTTGTCACCGGTCCTGTTCATTATCATTATGGACAGGATTTCTAGGCGCAGCCAGGGGCAGGAGGGAGTCTGGTTTGGGGACCACAGGATCTCGTCTCTGCTTTTTGCAAATGATGTTGTCCTGTGGGCTCCATCAAGCCAGGACCTTCAGTGTGCACTGGGACGGTTTGCAGCCGAGTGTGAAGCGGCTGGGATGAGGATCAGCACCTCCAAGTCTGAGACCATGGTTCTCAGTCGGAAAAGGGTGGCTTGTCCCCTTCAGGTTGGTGGAGAGATCCTGCCTCAAGTGGAGGAGTTCAAGTATCTTGTGGTCTTGTTCCCGAGTGAGGGAAGGAGGGAGCGTGAGATTGACAGACGGATCGGTGCAGCTTCTGCAGTGATGCGGTCGATGTACCGGTCTGTCGTGGTGAAGAAGGAGCTGAGCTGTAAGGCAAAGCTCTCGATTTACCGGTCAATCCACGTTCCTACTCTCACCTATGGACACGAGCTTTGGGTCATGACCGAAAGAACAAGATCTCGGATACAATCGTCCGAAATTAGCTTTCTCCGCGGGGTGGTGGGGCGCTCCCTTAGAGATAAGGTGAGGAGCTCGATCACTCGGGAGGAGCTCAAAGTAGAGCCGCTGCTCCTCCACATCGAGAGGAGCCAGCTGAGGTGGCTCGGGCATCTGTTTTGGATGTCTCCTGGACGCCTCCCTAGGGAGGTGTTTCGGGCATGTCCCACCGGGAGGAGACCCCGGGGAAGACCTAGGACACGCTGCAGGGACTATGTCTCTCGGCTGGCCTGGGAACGCCTCGGTATCCCCTCGGAAGAGCTGGAGGAAGTGTCTGGGGAGAGGGAAGTCTGGGCGTCTCTGCTTAGACTGCTGCCCCCGCGACCCGGCCCCGGATAAGCGGTAGAAGATGGATGGATGGAATAGGCAACCTTTTCTTGACCTGCTAATAATTGCTACTTCAGCTTGATTAACTTGTTTAAAAAAAACAGCACATTTCTGTCTCAGCTTCCATCTTCTTCCGACTTTTCCGAGCTGAAAACACATCAAATTAGGAAGAACAACTTCCTAACTCGGATACATTGAGTTCCTGGGAACCACATAAATGCACCATTATAATCACATTCAGCATGTTTTTCCAGTTAAAAGTTCCACATGATAAAATATTCATATCATGTGCCTTCAGGACAAGTTGCAAATGTTAGGACCTCTCCAAATTTGCTCCCAATTTTGATAATCATTTCTTTAAACATACTGTATTTTTTACTATGTTTAATGGATACAACAAGTGTGTCTATGGTGTTGGTCTTCGTTCCAGAGACACAAGGAAAACATACAATGGCTGCAGATCTGAGAAGCAAAGCAGTAACAGGAAGTGGAGGTACAAGCCGTGTTTGCCAAGGATTTTAACAGGAAATGCGAACTCCTCAAAAAAAAGGATTAAACTAGAGGCTCTTCTGAAAAACAAAAAATTTCTATTGTGAGCGCAGCCTTTAGGTTTTTACCGAGTCCTGGTTAAACAACAACATTCTAGACGCATCAGTGGACTTCAATGGATCCAGGGCATGTTGCAGTCTAAGAGAAGATCTGCTGGCAGGATGTGGAGCTTTTGGCAGTGGGTCTGAGACAATACTATATCCCAAGATATAGATGTAGAGTTGTCCTGGTTACGGTTTATAATCAACCAAGAGCTGTATTCTATGATGTCCATTATATCAGGTATTAGTATGGAGACTCTGGTTGAAGCAGTGGAGCAGGAGTCACACAACAGGACAGATGCTATACTGAACAACATAGATCATCCCCTGCATTGGGCTTTTGAACAACAGAGCAGCCAGTGGACGTCTGAGATCAGTGAGCTGCAGGACAAAACACAACAAGAACTCCTTCTTCCTGACTGGCATAGGACTGTACAATTTGGCAGTCTGCGGCAGGATCAGAATAAGTCAAAATCAATTCATTTTGGTTTTTAATTTGTTTGAAAAAACCTAATGGTTGACTTTTCCCTTGGGGATTAATACAGTTGAACTGACCATCAGACATTTCTACAAAATTGATAAAACCTTGTCAATAGAGAAAAGCAAGTCAAAGGTGGACCCAATAATGACTTAATTTGGAAAACTAAAAAAATCTGATGACAATTCTTAGCTGTTACTGTAAAACCTGGAGCTAAAAGAAAGAGCAGGAGAAACACCATCCAGGAGAAGCAGGGAAAAAAGGGCTGAAATGTGAAAAGGGAAAGATAGTACTGAGAGATCATTCAGATGGGGCTGAAAAAAAAGTATAAAAAAATATTTTTTGACCACTTACATTCCTTCACCTGAGTCAATTCTAAAAGACAAAACACACAGAGTCAAACTCACATAGCGGACAATGAAGTGCATGATGATTAGACTAAAGCTGTCTTTGTGGATTGAACTGTGATAAGACTGTATAGCTGTGATATTTACATGTCCCACACAACCTACCAGCCTCAGAGCAGGACTTACTTTGTGGACATTTGGGCTTTGGTCCTGTTGTTGTCCACTCCATTATAGGTGACAGCGGCCAGCTTCCTGCTTCGGTAGTTCTCATAGTGGACATTATTGGTGACGTCTTTTAAATCCTGCATGTGAGTCCTGGTGAGAGAAAACAAAATGGTAATCCATGCTAGAGAGTAACTACATTCTTAGTTTTGCTTAATATGTTTGCAGTACCTGATGAGCATATCCCTGAGGATGGTAAAGTCACAGTGGTCACCGTTTTCAACTGGGGAAGGGCAACATTTGATGAGTGGAATATAATAAACATACAGTAAACTTATATTAGTAAGTAAAGACATATTCAGCTGCACCCTGAGCCAGTTTTTAACATTTATTCTTGGCTAAATGTTTTAGATAAAAAAGGTTTGATACACACATTGTTGTGATGCAAAGTAAAGCTCAATACATATTTTTTTGTATTGTTACTTTCTTCAAGTGTCGCCACAGTAAATCACCCAGTCATTCACATATTTAGTCTGGCATAGATTTTACACCGAAAACCACCCTCTCCATTTAGCTGGGCTTAGGACTGGCACAAAGGTACACTGGCCTACAGTTGACTCACACAGTTTAAATGCTATGTTCTATTAGACAGTAATAGAGAAACTGCTAGAGGAGTGTCCCAATTCTTCAGTTGCACAGATTTAGACCCTTGTGCACTTTGAGCCCTTTGAGCCTTTTCATAAAATGCATACTTTTGGAAGAGCATAGGGCTTAATGGGAAACTTTTGTGTAAATAATTCTGGGAAAGTCGTGAGAACCTGTAGATGGGACTAACTTAGTAGCAGTAAAACACAGAAAATGGTGGATACATCTGTTCATTGTTCGAGATAAAGAAACTGCAATTACCAGGATGTCCCACACACACTTTTCTCACCTGAAAGTCTGTACTGAGAACTCACATATTGTTCTAGGGCTGGGCGATATGGCAAAAATGTGATCTCGAAATAAAATATCCATATTGAACGATAACGATTTTCGATATTCAATACAAGTTGTTAATGCTTCCAGCTTAAAAATAGTATGCCTGAATGACTGAAGCCACAAAAATGAGAGGGTTCATTAAATTACACTTTAAAAGTATAGTTTATTTTAAAAAAAAAATTACACATTTCCAAAATGTAAACATAATACTATTGTAAACATAATTTGTAAACATTACAGTTTTTTTCCAACCAGAAGACTAACTGTAAACAGTGTCTGGCGTTAAGAGGTACATTAAATGTGCAAAATATAAACATAAAAATATACAACTTCTAGCAAGTGCACACAATTTGTAAAACTTTCAGTTGTATTTAGGCCCGAGCCGGTGATGACCGGGAGGGCCTATTGTTTTTGCTCGGATTTTTTTTTTTTTTTTTTTTTATTGTGACCAAATGATCCTAAATTTGACCCAGTGAACATGCACGAAAAGTCATTTTTATTGGTCCCAGACTTCAAGCTCGGCGAAAATGGTATGTTTTTGAAGTCGCTGAAAAAAAAATACGAGAAATGACTCAGTGGCGACCCCTACAAAATCAAAATACATTGGGCCTATGGAAAGTGAAAGTAACTTTTTTCCAACGTAGAAAAATGAAACTTGGTACATCCATAGGATACCTCAGGGCAAACAGAAAAGTCAATGACAGTCACACCCTAAACTCAACAGGAAGTCCGCCATGTGGGGTGAAACGCCTGCCACTAAAATCGCACTTGCGCAGAAAGATGCAAATCATTGTGTTTTAATCTAAATGGCCCCAAATTTGGTGAGTATCATCTAGACACATGTGCCAACCAAAGTTGTGACTTTGTTGTTGATATCTTATCGGGTATGGGTGTGGCAAGCCTGTAACGAGGTGGCCATTTTTGTGAAAATAAACGTCTCTTAACTCTCAAACGCCTTCTCGGATCGAGTTGGACCCAAATAGGCGTTTGTGCACATTCATGACCTGAACACAAAAATATGTAAATAAAAGGGTTATCTTTAGAAATGGCTCTCCAGCGCCCCTACAAACTTATAATGGGACCCAAGAATTTAGTTTGTCATAGAGACATGAAATTTGGTACACACATCTCTTATGTCATGACGAGCATAAAAGCCAATGACAACCACCCCTATCTATAAATGTGTTGCCATAGCAACGCCCCAAATATTTGGAAAAGTCAATGGGAAGTGAAAATTTTAGTTTGTTGTAGGCAAATGAAACTTGGTACACACATCCAGCATGGGCTTATGAACAAAAAGCCAATGGGGACCACACCCTATCACACACGGAAGGCGGCCATTTTGAATTGAAAATTTGGTCCGACTTAAAATACACCTCTTTTTTAAAAGTACACAGAAAAAAGCTGCTTCATTCCACAGACACCAAACTTGGGCAAAATGAGCTAAACACATGTATGTAAAATAGACAAGTGTTTTTCTAGACTTTTTTGCTCGAGTTATATTTTTTTATTATAATTCGTATATATTTTTTATCATATTTTTCTGCAAAATGATCCTCAATTTAACCCAGTAAACGTACAACTAAAAGTCATTTTTATTGGTCCCAGATTTCAAGCCCAGCGAAAAATGTATGTATTTGAAGTCACCGAAAAAAAAAATACGGAAAATGACTCAGTGGCGACCCCTAGAAAAGTCAAAATACATTGGACCAATGGAAAGTGAAAGTAACTTTATTCCAATGTAGAAAAATGAAACTTGGTACATCCATAGGACACCTCAGGGCAAACTGAAAAGTCAATGACAGCCACACTCTAAACTCAACAGGAAGTCCGCCATGTGGGGTGAAACGCATGGCCACTAAAATCGCACCACTTGCGCAAAAAGATGCAAATCATTGTGTTTTAATCTAAATGGCCCCAAATTTGGTAAGTATCATCTAGACACGTGTGCCAACCAAAGTTGTGACTTTGTTTATGATATCTTATCGGGTATGGGTGGGCAAGCCTGTTACGAGGTGGCCATTTTTATGAAAATAAAACGTCTCTTAACTCTCAAACGCCTTCTCGGATCGAGTTGGACCCAAATAGGCGTTTGTGCACATTCATGACCTGAACACAAAAATATGTAAATAAAAGGGTTATCTTTAGAAATGGCTCTCCAGCGCCCCCTACAAACTTATAATGGGACCCAAGAATTTAGTTTGTCATAGAGAAAATTTGGTACACACATCTCTTATGTCATGACGAGCATAAAAGCCAATGACAACCACCCCTATCTATAAATGTGTTGCCATAGCAACGCCCCAAATATTTGTGAAAAAGTCAATGGAAGTGAAAATTTTAGTTTGTTGTAGGCAAATGAAACTTGGTACACACATCCAGCATGGGCTTATGAACAAAAAAGCCAATGGGGACCACACCCTATCACACACGGAAGGCGGCCATTTTGAATTGAAAATTTGGTGAACCGACTTAAAATACACTCTTTTTAAAAGTACACAGAAAAAGCTGCTTCATTCCACAGACACCAAACTTGGGCAAAATGAGCTAAACACATGTATGTAAAATAGACAAGTGTTTTTCTAGACTTTTTTGCTCGAGTTATATTTTTTTTATTATAATTCGGTATATATTTTTTATTATATTTTTCTGCAAAATGATCCTCAATTTAACCCAGTAAACGACAACTAAAAGTCATTTTTATTGGTCCCAGATTTCAAGCCCAGCAAAAATTTATGTATTTGAAGTCACCAAAAAAATACGGAAAATGACTCAGTGGCGAATTTCTAGAAAAGTCAAAATACATTGGGCCTATGGAAAGTGAAAGTAACTTTATTCCAATGTAGAAAATGAAACTTGGTACATCCATAGGACACCTCAGGGCAAACTGAAAAGTCAATGACAGCCACACTCTAAACTCAACAGGAAGTCCGCCATGTGGGTGAAACGCATGGCCACTAAAATCGCACTTTGCGCAAAAAGATGCAAATCATTGTGTTTTAATCTAAATGGCCCCAAATTTGGTGAGTATCATCTAGACACGTGTGCCAACCAAAGTTGTGACTTTGTTTATGATATCTTATCGGGTATGGGTGTGGCAAGCCTGTTACGAGGTGGCCATTTTTATGAAAATAAAACGCCTCTATCCTCAAACGCCTTCTCGGATCGAGTTGGACCTAAAAAGGCGCTTTGTGCACATTCATGACCTGAACACAAAGATATGTAAATAAAAGGGTTATCTTTAGAAATGGCTCTCCAGCGCCCCTACAAACTTATAATGGGACCCAAGAATTTAGTTTGTCATAGAGACATAAAATTTGGTACACACATCTCTTATGTCATGACGAGCATAAAAGCCAATAACAACCACCCTCTATCTATAAATGTGTTGCCATAGCAACGCCCCAAAAATGTGGAAAAGTCAATGGAAGTGAAATTTTTAGTTTGTTGTAGGCAAATGAAACTTGGTACACACATCCAGTATGGGCTTATGAACAAAAGCCAAAGGGGACCACACCCTATCACACACGGGAAGGCGGCCATTTTGAATTGAAAATGTGAACCGACTTAAAATACACTCTTTTTAAAAGAACACAGAAAATAGCTGCTTCATTCCACAGACACCAAACTTGGGCAAAATGAGCTAAACATATGTATGTAAAATAGACAAGCGTTTTTCTAGACTTTTTGCTCGAGTTATATTTTTTTTATTATAATTTGGTATATATTTTTATTAAATTTTTCTGCAAAATGATCCTAAATTTGACCCAGTAAACGTGCAACTAAAAGTCATTTTTATTGGTCCCAGACTTCAAGCCGAAAAATTTATGTATTTGAAGTCCCTGAAAAAAATACTGAAAAATGACTCAGTGGCTAATTCTAGAAAAGTCAAAATACTTTGGTTCTATGGAAAATGAAAGTAATTTTTTCCAATGTAGAAATACAAAACTTAGTACATCCATAGGAAACCTCAGGGCAAATAGAAAAGTTTATTACAGCCATACCGTAGAACTCAACAGAAAATCTACTATGTTGGGTGGAATGCGTGACCACCTAAATCGCACCCTCTTCTGTCTAAAGGCTTTTCATCTAAACAGCTCCAAATTTGGTGAGTATCATCTAGACACGTGTGCAAAAAAAAGTTATCAATTTGTTTTTTGATACATTTGTGTGGTCGTAATGAGTCTGTGAAGAGGCAACTATTGGGAAATAAATGCAATTTCCCAATTGCCAGGATCCTTCCTTTAGAGGAGGCCCTCCAGAGCCACGGCTAGAGTCTTAGAAAACTCCTCAGAATCCTTTTACCGTGAAGTTTACGCTTTAAAGCACGAAATGCAATCCTCCGAATATATGTGTCCCCGCGGTCTCAAGGGAGGCGAGGGCCTTTATCGCCGCTATGCTTTAATTAGGCCCGAGCCGGTGATGACCGGGAGGGCCTATTGTTTTTTTTTTTTTTTTTTTTTTTAATTTTATTATTTTTATTTTTCTTTTCCACCTATGATCCTAAATTTGACCCAGTGAACATGAACGAAAAGTCATTTTTATGGGTCCCAGCCTTCAAGGCGAAAAATTGATGTATTTGAAGGCGCCAAAAAAATACGAAAAATGACTCAGTGGCGACCCCTACAAAATCAAAATACATTGGGCCTATGGAAAGTGAAAGTAACTTTTTTCCAACGTAGAAAAATGAAACTTGGTACATCCATAGGACACCTCAGGGCAAACAGAAAAGTCAATGACAGTCACACCCTAAACTTAACAGGAAGTCCGCCATGTGGGGTGAAACGCGGCCACTAAAATCGCACTTTGCGCAGAAAGATGCAAATCATTGTGTTTTAATCTAAATGGCCCCAAATTTGGTGAGTATTGTCTAGACACGTGTGCCAACCAAAGTTGTGACTTTGTTGTTGATATCTTATGGGTATGGGTGGCAGAAGCCTGTAACGAGGTGGCCATTTTGTGAAAATAAAGCGTCTCTTAACTCTCAAAGCGCCTTCTCGGATCGAGTTGGACCCAAAAAGGCGTTTGTGCACATTCATGACCTGAACACAAAATATATAAATAAAAGGGTTATCTTTAGAAATGGCTCTCCAGCGCCCCTACAAACTTATAATGGGACCCAAGAATTTAGTTTGTCATAGAGACATAAAATTTTGTACACACATCTCTTATGTCATGACGAGCATAAAAGCCAATGACAACCACCCCCTATCTATAAATGTGTTGCCATAGCAACGTCCCAAAAATGTGGAAAAAGTCAATGGGAAGTGAAATTTTTAGTTTGTTGTAGGCAAATGAAACTTGGTACACACATCCACCATGGGCTTATGAACAAAAAAGCCAATTGGGACCACACCCTATCACACACGGGAAGGCGGCCATTTTGAATTGAAAATGTGAACCGACTAAAAATACACCTCTTTTTTAAAAGTACACATACAATTGCTGCTTCATTCCACAGACACCAAACTTGGGCAAAATGAGCTAAACACATGTATGTAAAATAGACAAGCGTTTTTCTAGACTTTTTTGCTCGAGTTATATTTTTTTTATTATAATTCGGTATTTATTTTTTTATCATATTTTTTCTGCAAAATGATCCTCAATTTAACACAGTAAACATACAACTAAAAGTCATTTTTATTGGTCCCAGATTTCAAGCCCAGCGAAAAATTTATGTATTTGAAGTCCCCGAAAAAAAAATACGAAAAATGACTCAGTGGCGACCCCTAGAAAAGTCAAAATACATCGGGCCTATGGAAAGTGAAAGTAACTTTTTTCCAACGTAGAAAAATGAAACTTGGTACATCCATAGGACACCTCAGGGCAAACAGAAAAGTTTATTACAGCCATATCGTAAACTCAACAGAAAATCTACTATGTTGGGTGTAATGCGTGACCACCTAAATCGCACCCCTTGTGCTAAAGGCTTTTCATCTAAACAGCTCCAAATTTGGTGAGTATCATCTAGACACGTGTGCAAAAAAAAGTTATCAATTTGTTTTTTGATACATTTGTGGCTGTGGTCGTAATGAGTCTGTGAAGAGGCAACCTTTGGGAAATAAATGCCATTTCCCAATTGCCAGGATCCTTCCTTTAGAGGAGGCCCCTCCAGAGCCACGGCTAGAGTCTTAGAAAACTCCTCAGAATCCTTTTACCGTGAAGTTTACGCTTTAAAGCACGAGTGCATGTGTCCCCGCGGTCTCAAGGGAGGCGAGGGCCTTTATCGCCGCTTGCGGCTTTAATTATTATTAGGCCCGAGCCGGTGATGGCCGGGAGGGCCTATTGTTTTTGCTCGGATTTTTTTTTTTTTTTTTTATCTTTCTTGTCGACCTATGATCCTAAATTTGACCCAGTGAACATGCACGAAAAGTCATTTTATTGGTCCCAGACTTCAAGCTCGGCGAAAAATTTATGTATTTGAAGTCGCCGAAAAAAATACGAAAAATGACTCAGTGGCGACCCCTACAAAATCAAAATACATTGGGCCTATGGAAAGTGAAAGTAACTTTTTTCCAACGTAGAAAAATGAAACTTGGTATATCCATAGGACACCTCAGGGCAAACAGAAAAGTCAATGACAGTCACACCCTAAACTTAACAGGAAGTCCGCCATGTGGGGTGAAACGCGGCCACTAAAATCGCACCCTTGCGCAGAAAGATGCAAATCATTGTGTTTTAATCTAAATGGCCCCAAATTTGGTGAGTATCATCTAGACACGTGTGCCAACCAAAGTTGTGACTTTGTTGTTGATATCTTATCGGGTATGGGTGTGGCAAGCCTGCGAGGTGGCCATTTTTGTGAAAATAAACGTCTCTTAACTCTCAAACGCCTTCTCGGATCGAGTTGGACCCAAAAGGCGTTTGTGCACATTCATGACCTGAACAAAAAATATGTAAATAAAAGGGTTATCTTTAGAAATGGCTCTCCAGCGCCCCCTACAAACTTATAATGGACCCAAGAATTTAGTTTGTCATAGAGACATAAAATTAAGTACACACATCTCTTATGTCATGACGAGCATAAAAGCCAATGACAACCACCCCCTATCTATAAATGTGTTGCCATAGCAACGTCCCAAAAAATGTGAAAAAAGTCAATGGGAAGTGAAATTTTTAGTTTGTTGTAGGCAAATAAAACTTGGTACACACATCCACCATGGGCTTATGAACAAGAAAGCCAATGGGGACCACACCCTATCACACACAGGAAGGCGGCCATTTTGAATTGAAAATGTGAACCTACTTAAAATACACCTCTTTTTAAAAGTACACAGAAAAAGCTGCTTCATTCCACAGACACCAAACTTGGGCAAAATGAGCTTAACACATGTATGTAAATGAGACAAGTGTTTTTCTAGACTTTTTTGCTCGAGTTATATTTTTTTTTATTATAATTCGGTATATATTTTTTATTATAATTTTTCTGCAAAATGATCCTCAATTTAACCCAGTAAACGAACAACTAAAAGTCATTTTTATTGGTCCCAGACTTCAAGCCCGGCAAAAATGTATGTATTTGAAGTCCCCGAAAAAAATACGAAAAATGACTCAGTGGCGGCCCCTAGAAAAGTCAAAATACATTGGGCCTAAGGAAAGTGAAAGTAACTTTTTCCAACGTAGAAAAATGAAACTTGGTATATCCATAGGACACCTCAGGGCAAACAGAAAAGTCAATGACAGTCACACCTAAACTTAACAGGAAGTCCGCCATGTGGGGTGAAAGGCGCGGCCACTAAATTCGCACCTTTTGCGCAGAAAGATGCAAATCATTGTGTTTTAATCTAAATGGCCCCAAATTTGGTGAGTATCATCTAGACACATGTGCCAACCAAAGTTGTGACTTTGTTGTTGATATCTTATCGGGTATGGGTGTGGCAAGCCTGTAACGAGGTGGCCATTTTTGTGAAAATAAACGTCTCTTAACTCTCAAACGGCTTCTCGGATCGAGTTGGACCCAAAAAGGCGTTTGTGCACATTCATGACCTGAACACAAAAATATGTAAATAAAAGGGTCATCTTTAGAAATGGCTCTCCAGCGCCCCTACAAACTTATAATGGGACCCAAGAATTTAGTTTGTCATAGAGACATAAAATTTGGTACACACATCTCTTATGTCATGACGAGCATAAAAGCCAATGACAACCACCCCTATCTATAAATGTGTTGCCATAGCAACGTCCCAAAAATGTGAAAAAGTCAATGGGAAGTGAAATTTTTAGTTTGTTGTAGGCAAATAAAACTTGGTACACACATCCACCATGGGCTTATGAACAAAAAGCCAATGGGGACCACACCCTATCACACACAGGAAGGCGGCCATTTTGAATTGAAAATGTGAACCGACTTAAAATACACCTCTTTTTAAAAGTACACAGAAAAAGCTGCTTCATTCCACAGACACCAAACTTGGGCAAAATGAGCTAAACACATGTATGTAAATGAGACAAGTGTTTTTCTAGACTTTTTGCTCGAGTTATATTTTTTTATTATAATTCGGTATATATTTTTTATTATAATTTTTCTGCAAAATGATCCTCAATTTAACCCAGTAAACGAACAACTAAAAGTCATTTTTATTGGTCCCAGACTTCAAGCCGGCAAAAATGTATGTATTTGAAGTCCCCAAAAAAATACGAAAAATGACTCAGTGGCGGCCCCTAGAAAAGTCAAAATACATTGGGCCTAAGGAAAGTGAAAGTAACTTTTTCCAACGTAGAAAAATGAAACTTGGTATATCCATAGGACACCTCAGGGCAAACAGAAAAGTCAATGACAGTCACACCTAAACTTAACAGGAAGTCCGCCATGTGGGGTGAAAGGCGCGCCACTAAATTCGCACCCCTTGCAGAAAGATGCAAATCATTGTGTTTTAATCTAAATGGCCCCAAATTTGGTGAGTATCATCTAGACACATGTGCCAACCAAAGTTGTGACTTTGTTGTTGATATCTTATCGGGTATGGTGTGGCAAGCCTGTAACGAGGTGGCCATTTTTGTGAAAATAAACGTCTCTTAACTCTCAAACGGCTTCTCGGATCGAGTTGGACCCAAAAGGCGTTTGTGCACATTCATGACCTGAACACAAAAATATGTAAATAAAAGGGTCATCTTTAGAAATGGCTCTCCAGCGCCCCTACAAACTTATAATGGGACCCAAGAATTTAGTTTGTCATAGAGACATAAAATTTGGTACACACATCTCTTATGTCATGAGCATAAAAGCCAATGACAACCACCCCTATCTATAAATGTGTTGCCATAGCAACGTCCCAAATATTTGGAAAAAGTCAATGGGAAGTGAAAATTTTAGTTTGTCGTAGGCAAATGAAACTTGGTACACACATCCAGCATGGGCTTATGAACAAAAAAGCCAATGGGGACCACACCCTATCACACACACGGGAAGGCGGCCATTTTGAATTGAAAATGTGAACCGACTTAAAATACACCTCTTTTTAAAAGAACTCAGAAAATAGCTGCTTCATTCCACAGACACCAAACTTGGGCAAAATGAGCTAAACACATGTATGTAAAATAGACAAGCGTTTTTCTAGACTTTTTTGCTCGAGTTATATTTTTTTTTATTATAATTTGGTATATTTTTTTATTATAATTTTTCTGCAAAATGATCCTCAATTTGACCCAGTAAGCGTGCAACTAAAAGTCATTTTTATTGGTCCCAGACTTCAAGCTCGCGAAAATTTATGTATTTGAAGTCTAAAAAAATATGAAAAATGACTCAGTGGCGACCCTACAAAAGTCAAAATACATTGGGCCTATGGAAAGTGAAAGTAACTTTTTCCAACGTAGAAAAATGAAACTTGGTACATCCATAGGACACCTCAGGGCGAACAGAAAAATGTATTACAGCCATATCGTAAACTCAACAGGAAATCTACTATGTTGGGTGTATGCGTGACCACCTAAATTGCACCCCTTGTGTCTAAAGGCTTTTCATCTAAACAGCTCCAAATTTGGTGAGTATCATCTAGACACGTGTGCCAAAAAAATTATCAATTTGTTTTTGATAGATTTGTGGCTGTGGTCGTAATGAGTCTGTGAAGAGGCAGCCATTTCTTTGGGAAATAAATGCCATTTCCCAATTGCCAGGATCCTTCCTTTAGAGGAGGCCCCTCCAGAGCCAAGGCTAGAGTCTTAGAAAACTCCTCAGAATCATTTGGAACTTGTAACCTTGTACTTTTAGACAAGTTATATTTACATTTTGTCTTTTTAAACAGGGGTGCAGCGATTCCTGAGTCATCTCAAATCTCCAGCCAGTACTTTGTTTTTCTCGCCTTAGCCCAAGCATAATCTATTATTTCCAAAGGTTCAGACAGCTCCCAGGAAAACCAGAGATTGTGGAGACCTTTAACTCTAAAGTTAGGTTACAAGGTGGTGTAGCAGGCCCAAGCAGTAGCACAGGCCCGGTTATTTGACATTACCGTGAAGTTTACACTTTAAAGCACGAAATGAAATCCTCCGAGTGCATGTGTCCCCGCGGTCTCAAGGGAGGCGAGGGCCTTTATCGCCGCTTATTCTTTTTGCCAGGAAGACTGGTCTGTAAAAGTGTCTGGATTTAAGAGGTATTTTAAATGTGCAAAACGTAAACATGAAAAATATACAACAACTAGCTAGTGCACACAATTTGTAAAACTTTTACAGGTTTTTTGCCAGAAACACTAGTCTGTCCACTGTGTCTGGCTTTAAGAGGTAGATTAAATTTGCAAAATGTAAACAAAAATATTCAACTTTTAGCTAGTGCACACAATTTGTAAACTTTTACAGGTTTTTGCCAGAAACACTAGTCTGTCCACAGTGTCTGGCTTTAAAGCTGCCCTGTGGCAGGACACTATATTACCACCTGTGCTAAAAGCACGCTCTGAGGGTGAGCTGGTGGCAGGAATACACAGGTAACGTTTGCCAGGAGGCTCACTCTGGGGTATATTGCTGAATTGATCTAAGTTCCACCATTCCAGGGGTTGGTCTCACTGTCTGCATCTCCTTTCTGTATGAGATGTGGCGGAATGCGCATGCGCGGTCTACACAAAATGAACGACTCGCTCTCTGAGATGACTAGTTGTTCCCGAGTCATATTAAAGACTCGTTCAAAAGAACGAATCGCTCATGAACGACTCATCACTAGGGGTGAACAACTCCTGCTCTGACTGCAGCTGGGAGGGGCTGCTGCGCGAGGACTGGGCCGACTATGAGTGCTTTGGGATGGGGGTGGGGCCCGCGGCAGCACCCGCTGCTCATTGATTAGAGTAAGAACGATGTGTGCTTTCACTTCAGAAAGTCTCCAAAAGTCTCCAATAACTCCAGAAAAAGTCGCTAGATTTGTCGCTAGTCGCTTTTTTGAAAATTTGTCACTAGAGGGGTCTGAATACTCGCTAAATATAGCGACAAAGTCGCTAAGTTGGCAACACTGCTGACGTGCACGTGCACGCTGCTGTCGCATATTTCTGCTGTGTGATTGGTTCTTGGATCAATCCATATCAAGTGAAAATGTCTGTAGCTTATCATCGTTATCGATTTAAATTTTATTGCGATTCGATGTGATATCGTTTATCGGCCCAGCCCTATATTGTTCCATTGTATTTGTTTGGTTAAGTAACTTTTATTTTCACATTCCTCTTTAAACCAGACCATGCGGTGTTTACCGTCATCATGTGTCCTGTTCACGACATTTAATGTGCCGTCTCTTCAGAGGCAAATTTTACAGTTATTGTAAAATAGTCCAGTCTGATTATTTTACAATAATCAGACTGAGTAGGGCCTATAGAGACATATTAATATAGAATTAATACAAGCAGAAACTGTTTAAGACTTGTTTTAAATCAATAGAGCGCTCATTAGAAAACGGTCGGCTTCACAGGAGGCTGCTACCATAGAGCAGATATAAAAACAAACCCATACAAAACATAAAACAATATAATTAGTGTGTATTTTGTTTTTACATAACACAACAAACTGGACCATTGTTCGGAGCTTTCTCATCTGACAATTTGGTTCGGATCAAACAGTCTCAGCCCAAAAAGTGCAGGAGCAAAAAACCTGTACGGTTCACACATCAAACTCTGAGGCTGGGGTTCAAGTAAGTCCAAACTCTGCCTGGTGCTATTAGCATCCCAAAATAAAACTTTTTACACAGTATTTTTATATTGACTTGTAAAATGCATATTGGAGCATCTTTTTGTGGAAATGAGTTACCTTCTGCAACTCCCCAGGGGTACTGCCTCCCTCTGACTTTTTTGCTGTTCACCTCGATGATAGTGTTGCTTCCTACTACGGCCAGTGGTAGTTTGTCCTTGTACAAAACAACAAAAAGCTTAGATTAGAAATATGAACTGACAAACATTTGTTAATATTAGATCTTCAAATTGTGTGGGCACCTTGATCTTCTTTACCAGCCTGTTCTCCTCTTCATCATCTGTCTCTGGGAACTCGTAGATCTTGATTTTGTGCTCTTGGATTTCACGCATTATCTTGATTAGAGAGAAGATCAGTTTTCTTATTTAGTTTGTTGTTTATTTCAATGACAAGTGTTGTCTTACACTAGTGTGGTGTTTACTTTCAGACTTTTTTTTTTTAGAATGACCAATTTGATCTTATCCCAACTTCTTAAAATAGCTTATAAAAAAGGTAAAAACAGTACTCATTTCATATGCACAGACAGAGTGGCTGTGTGAAAGTTAGCAATGGAACAATTTTTTTTTTTTAATGGAGGTTTACAAATTCAAACTGTACACCTCCAAAATTAATAATAATAAAATACTTCACTGTATTTTTACATGTTTTGGAGATGCTGCATTTGGAACAATAAATTTAACAACCCTATTTCCTTTTCATTTATGAAATGTGCCAGACACGCCGTGGCTCAGAGCGGTCGTCCTATAACTGGAAGGGTGGCATTTTGATTCCCGCTCTTCCCAGTTCATATTGTTGTTTTGTCCTTAGGTAAGACACACCTGCCTTGCCTCCAGTGTCTGTGGTACTGCATCAAAAACATTAGTAAAAACATTGCCAAATCCCCCATGCGGATTAGTCCGCTGTGGCTAAAGAGAAAAAACGACCATGGTACCAAAAGGCTAGAACGCAGTCCTTTGGCCATTTTTATGTGTGTATCATAGCACATGAGAGTTACTGGCAGTGTCTAGAGATAAAAGACTTGGAGATGTATTCGCTGCTGCTGTGTGCAGCTGTGGAAACCACTGACCTGTTTCTTAAACTGCTGGCATTCCTCTGGGGTGAGGGTGTCTGCTTTGGCAATCAGTGGGATGACATTGACTTTTTCATGCAACCGTTTCATAAATTCGATGTCCAGGGGCTTCAGTCTGCAGGGGACACCAGGTAATAAAATTCATGTCAACACAGGCTGGATACAAACTGTGGCGGGGTTATTGATTTGTCTGACAAGCCTAAAGACAAATATTGACATCATTAATAACTACATCTAAAGCCAGATTTCAACAAAAAAATGTACACTCCAGCACAGCCTCAGGTGTGATATACAATGTTACAATCTTATAGTGAGGATACTGTCTTGACCAAAACCATATCAAGTTAAAATGAGTTTAAGACCAAGACCGGTCTCAAGTATTACATCACTACTGACTGTTTACTGTGATTAAAACAGCTCTAACAACCGGTTGTAGACAAACAGAAGTGCATGCAACAAATGTAGAAAGACAGGTGGTGTTAGCAGCTCTGAATGCACCATCTTTAATAAATGATAATTCAATTTCAATAATCAAGTAAGAGGCATGTTGGGAAAACAAGCGGCTGCTTTTTTATAGCAGATGGTGTCATACATTGGCAAAATTTGTCTCTAGATAGATTAGATATAAAACATTAAGCTACATTAAGCTTCAATTCACCAGTGTTACAGCTGGAACACCACTGGAGACAAGGGGGGTTAAGTGTCTTGCCCAAGGACACAACAAAAGTATGAACTGTGGTAAAAGCAGGAATCGAACCATCAACCTTCCGGTTACGGGACGACTGCTCAACTTTCACTTGAGTACTTGGTAGATGACTGCATGAACAACTTGCTTGGGACCAGCTTTCATGAGGTTATTTTGTTAATAAAACAACACGTGAACCTAGTTCACAAACTCACTGAAATCCATCTTGTAGCTTTACAACAAATCTGACGAGACTCTATCTCTTATTATAGTATTTCTAAGACCACAATAATGACAAAACACTGTTGATCAACTCAGTGCCTTGAGTTGTACCAAAATGGTTATCTAATGATTTGGCATGTTTTTTGTCATCAACTAAAGATAGGGCCTGTTATGTGAAAATCAAGCTTCCTGGTGGAGGTCACATTGGTGCAGTGAGAGCAGTCAGCTGGTGTCTATTCTGTAGGAACATATGCTGTCCTTCCTCAAGGCTAGTGCTGAGTACAGAGAGAGGCTTGTACACTCACAGTCTCTCACAGAAAAGCAACAGAGGAGTAGATGACAATAGACACAAACAGAGGCTACTTGCACAATGTACTTACTGTTTTACTAAGAGACCTCAGATGACAAGCTTCACAATCAGATTGAAATCACAATAATTTAAAGGATCGTTATTTTTACTTAGTAGTAAAATTTGTACCTTTAAAAATAGTTTTCCAAGTCTTTACAATGGTTTATTGAGTTGTAGCGGTGTGTTTGAAGCGTGCACCACCTCCCTCCGGCATATCTAAGCTGAAAACAGCACTTGAAAGATGCGCTGCCACCGACCCAACGCAAGTCTCGGGTCATGCTCATGTTCATGCGAGTGTGTTAAACTGTTTTATGGTAATTCAATATACACAGTGACCTCCCGCAGTATGATGAGCATATGATCTAGCTAAGATTATACTAAATGTCAGCAGCCTAGTAGCAAGTGGAGACCATCCAAACTTTCTTTGAAAGAAAGAACACGTCTTCTGAAACGCATTTTTGGTGTATTTTACAGAAATAGGGCTCTGCTAGGGTCCAGTGTATTGGCAGCTTTTTTTATTTTTTTTATTATATTTATAGTGTGGTAGACACTCACTAATCTCTCATGATATGCTGCTGTTTGTGAGGATGTCGGTGAGATAAGCATGATTCTAATGATCTCATGTCTAAGAACCATCAACATGATTTGGTATATTTTTAGGCAAAAACTTAAACAGGGCTGCTTTAAGCAATTGTGCCAACTTTTATCCAACAACTACCTCAGGTATTTTCTAAAAAGCAGTGTCAAATTTTAGCAGGCAATTTATGAGGTTTGTTTTTTAAGACCTTACTTTGAGTTTTGTCAGAGTTATTGTTAAGCAGACGCTCGTTAGACAAGAGCAAGTTTTGTAAAGGTACAGTAACACAAATGAGTTTGAGTGAATCTCAGAACTCCTTCTTCCTGGCTGCCATAAGAGTGTACAATCAATCAATCAACCAAGTCTGTGGAGGAGGAAGTCTGAATCAACTCATTAGCTTTAATGTATTTCCCCTTGGGAATTAATAAATAAATTATGTATACTCAATTGACTCTTAACATAGAATTTTTTTTTTTTTTTGCAATCCAGCATTTGTCATTAACTGTTATATAATGGGGTAAAAAATATTAAAATGGAACAAATTGAGATGTGTTATTGGTATTCTTATACAGTCACTACACAAATGCTCAAAGTGCTTTCAGTCACTTGTTTCTGAAACACTGGCCGATGTGCATCATCGGCTGGGAATTGTGCCAGAACTTCATCTGTGTTCTTCCCCTCCCCCTGTTTCTTTTTACATAAATCAAACCAAAACCCATATTTTACAAGACAGGCCGATTCCAGCTCAGCTCACATTATCCTTTATAGTTCTGGCCTGAGGGAGCAGCTACAATGACAGGAACAACTGCAGCATAATGTACAAACAACAACATTAAAGTGGAGTTGACTAAGTCAGCAGGGGCTACATCTTGGAAGATCCTTTGGAAGCACATTTGGCAGTTGGGTTGAATCACAAAGCCGTGTAACCTTATCATTTCTTTAAATACAAATGTACTTCTGATTTCATTGGGCCTTATGGACTAAGCCTCTCACATTGTGCAGAATATAGCCCTTTCCAGGGAAAGAGCTAGATTCTGCACTGGTTCTGATTCCCGGACCTAATTACAAAAATATTTCTTATTTTTGTAAAGCACTCTGAATTGCTCTATCTATTAATTGTGCTATATAAATAAACTTGCCTTGCGGGCGAAATAGACTTTAGCGATTTTGCTAATGTTATGTTTTCAATCCACAGCTTGTGTAGTTTTTTTTAATCCAGAGCTTATGGTGCAGAAGAGAAGCAAGACAAGTATTTTGGGGTGAAGCAACATGGCTTTAACGCTGGCGGTGAAAGTCTGTATAGTTCCACACTGCTGACCCTTTGGCCCGCTTAATATTTAGAAATAAAACTTTTTCAGTCCACTCCTCTTTACTGTCCATTTGAGTCCTCTACTTATCATGTACAGTGCAGTGCTTCAGGCCCCAGCTTTTTTGACCTTTAGGGCACTAATGACCTGTCATTTTCCACCTTAACACTATTTTGGTCACTTCCCTCCATCGTCTTGCCCAATCCTATATTTTCTTTTCTTGTGTGTATTTGTTCAGCAGACTTACCCGTGTCCTGAGGGGGCAATAAAGTACAGACAACAGTGGATTCTGCTGTCGGGCATCTGTCTCCTGTTCACCCGGGACTCAGAGTTCAGGTAGTCCTCAAATTTGCTGTCTATGTGGTCAATAACAGGCTGCCAGCTGCACAAAACAAGGAAGACATATTTAGGAAACACAACTATCTCATCCTTAAGCAATGGTCAAGGTAAAAAATTTGAAAAAATGTACCAGTTGCTGTTGTCGACTGCGTCTCCAAAACCTGGGGTGTCAACTATAGTGAGCAGTAGCTGGACACCACCTTCTTTTATTAAAACCTTTGACTGCTCCACCTGACAAAAGGGATAATTCAGAGGTCAAACAACTATCCGATATAGCCGTGTCATTTCTAAAAGTTGTAAAATCATACAAAAAAAGAAGTGGTCAGAAGTAATGTTCTTACACCAGTGTGACTTTGACGCTTGATCTACTTTTTAGGAGAATTTTGATCACTGACTATTCTGCAAAACCAGAAAAGCACATAACACATCTGGAGATATGCTGCCAGTCCCCCTCCAGATAGCACTTAAGACACTTCATCTCCAACTGTAGTATGTCATTAGAGAAGTACAGATGATGATACTTGGAGCAGGAGCTGACACTAAGGATGACATCTTTACCACAGTCAAAAAGTGAAATAGGGCTGAACAACTTTGGAAAATAATCTAATTGCGATTTCTTTTCAACCGTTTCAATTGCAAATATTATGGCATTTATTCTTTTTTTCTGCTTTATTACATAACCACAATCAATCAATAAATATGACCTACACTTAGTATAACATGGCAACTAGAGTTGACTTTATATTATATAATTTTATTTAACCTTTTATATCAAAGGATGGGATTTGGCCATAAGCCTCGAGTTTAAACCGTAGGGTCTTTGTTCTTCACCTAGCCCACTTTATCTCCGACAGTGTCCTTTAAACCAATTGGTGCAATGACAGTGTCTTAGTTTTGTTCCGCTTTAGTGCTAGCCATCAAGAAAAAGCTGCATTTCCTTTCTAATACAGAGAAAAACTAAAGTATACGTAACAGGCATATTGAGTCTCAAAGAAGACATGAGATTGGGGGCCCACCAGACATCCCCAAAGTGGGCGCCAAATATGGTTGTGGCCCATGGGCCCCCACCTTTCTAGATCTAGCCCTGCATGACGCTAATTTTTAGAAATAATGGCATGATTCAGACAGAGCTCCTCAGGAGTCATCCCAACCTCGAAACAAATTTAGCTGCTTTGCTAACTTTTATTTAGTCAGTGTTAGTCCTCTGCTGGGATACAGAGTTAGTGTCCGCTGTTCAAATTAGTGCGTAACAGAGCAACAGCCTTATGCCTTAACTAGTTCTCTCTGTCTCTCAGAACTCTTATTGCTTCAGTTATCTCCTTGTAATGCAAAACATACCATAGCGATTCATTTCTTGCAACACATGTCACATGACCAATAATTGCAGCCTCTGTGATTTGAAATTTAATAATTGAAATTTAATGGCAATTAATTGATCTGTCCTAGACTTAAAAAGTTCTACATGAACAATGGCCAGTGGATGATTTTAAGTTGAAGCAAACAACTTTGAAAATAATTTATTTTATTTTTTTTATATAGCGCTTTTCCACCTAGTAGGCACTCAAAGCGCTTTACCAGTGTTACAGCTGACACCACTGGAGGCAAGGTGGGTTAAGTGTCTTGCCCAAGGACACATTTACACATAACATTATGAACTGTGGGGGAGAGTGGGATGTTAGGATGTTTTGAGCGGGGATCGAACCGCCCACCCTCCGGTCGAAGGACGGCCGCTCTACCACTGAGCTACTGCCCTTATGCACAGTACATATTTTATTACATCAGTAAAAAGATAGGAAAGATCTAATATGGACACAGTGTCAGCATATGTCACAGTGAAAATGACGGCAGCAGCCGCAGCTGTGAGGACAGCCTGAAGCTGAGCAGGGAGACTGACAGAATCATTGCGGTTTTAAGCAAGATATTGACAAATTGACAGATTGTCAACTAGGGATGGGTACCGAAACCCGGTATTAAACTGGCCCCGGGGCTAAATTATGAAAGACCGTAGTATCAATAAGATCTGACGCTATCGGTTCTGCTTTCGGTACTGGAGGGGAAAGAATTAATGTACTATGTATTTTCGCATCTTAATAATATGTTATCGTGCACATTTTATCTCACTAAACATTTATAATGTGGATCATATTAAGACGTTTGTCTGTGAGATCTGCGAGATCTCTCATGCGTGCCACGGAGGCTGTCTGTCACAGCGCTCTGTCACACACACAACACAACGAGTGCGGCGCACGCACAACATTACGAAAACCTCCGCTAATACAAAGAGTGACGATGGCGGAGAGAGCATAACGTTCCAAAGTGTGGTTACACTTCTCTAGAGTTGATGCAGACAACGCACGTAGTCATAAGTGCAACAAAATGTTTGCATGTAAGGGCGGAAACACAAGCAATCTGTCTAAGCACCTTTCAAAAGTGAAATGCTAAGACAGAGAAATGCTAAGTTTTCGACTGCCTAGCTAGCTCGTCTCTGGTTGTTGCCCCATCTACGTCTGGTATGTACGCTAAAATCATGTTGAATCAACGTTGTTCACCTCATTTAAAATAAATGTAAAATCTCCCTGGCTTGTTAACCTTATGTAGAAATTCTGTTGATTTCTTTTGTTTTTAAAATTCCAAATAAAGAAAAATCAGTATGTAAATGTAAACATTTATTTGGCTAACTTAAATGCACAGCACAAACTCAAGTTAGTTTAAAAAAAAAAAAAAAAACTTTGTCCTTCACCCTCCGCGGGTGGTCTCTCATCCTTCGAGCTCGGGTCCTCTACCAGAGGCCTGGGAGCTTGAGGGTTCTGCACAGTATCTTTGCTGTTCCTAGTACTGCACTTTTCTGGACCGAGATGTCTGGTGTTCTTCCAGGGATCTGCTGTAGCCACTCTTCCAGTTTGGGGGTTACTGCCCGAGTGCTCCGATGACCACAGGCACCACTGTCGCTTTCACCTTCCAAGCCTTTTCCAGCTCTTCTCTGAGGCCTTGGTATTTCTCTAGTTTCTCATGTTCCTTTTTCCTGATGTTGCAATCACTTGGTATTGCAACGTCAACCACAACGGCCTTCCTCTGCTGTTTGTCCACCACCACAATGTCTGGTTGGTTTGCCATTACCATTCTGTCAGTCTGAATCTGGAAGTCCCACAGGATCTTGGCTCGGTCGTTTCTCTATCACCTTTGGAGGTGTTTCCCACTTTGACCTCGGGTTTCCAGTCCATACTCCGCACAGATGTTCCTGTACACTATGCCAGCCACTTGGTTATGGCGCTCCATGTATGCTTTCCCTGCCAGCATCTTACACCCTGCAGTTAAGTGTTGGATTGTCTCAGGGGCCTGTTTGCACAGCCTTGGGTCTTGTCTGGTGTGGTAGATTTGGGCCTCTATTGCTCTGGTGCTCAAGGCCTGCTCCTGTGCAGCCATGATGAGTGCCTCTGTGCTGTCCTTCAGTCCGGCCCGTTCTAGCCATTGGTAGGATTTCTTGATATCAGCCACTTCAGTTATGTTCGGTGGTACATCCCATGTAGGGTTTGTCCTCCCATGATGGTCCCTCCTCCAGCTCCTCTTCCTCTGTTCCCTTTGCCTGAGACATTCACTGAGCACGTCATCTGTTGGGGCCTTATCTTTGATGTACTTGTGGATCTTGGATGTTTCATCCTGGATAGTGGCTCTCACTCACTAGTCCACGGCCGCCTACTTTACGGCTAGCGTACAGTCTCAGGGTGCTGGATTTGGGGTGGAACCCTCCATGCATGGTGAGGAGCTTTCGTGTCTTAACGCCTGTGATCTGTATCTCTTCCTTTGGCCACCTTATTATTCCGCAGGGTATCTGATCACTGGCAGGGCGTAGCTGTTTATTGCCCGTGCCTTGTTCTTGCCATTGAGCTGACTTCTTAGGACTTGCCTTACTCGTTGGAGGTATTTGGCAGTTGCTGTTTTCCTTGTTACCTCTTCGAGGTTGCCATTTGCCTATGGTATTCCAAGGTACTTGTAACCATCCTCAATGTCTGCTATTGTTCCTTCTGGGAGTGAGACCCCTTCTGTGTGGACTACCTTCCCTCTCTTCGTCACCATTCGACTACACTTCTCAAGCCCGAATGACATCCCAATGTCAGAGCTGTAGATCCTGGTGGTGTGGATCAGTGAGTCGATGTCCCGCTCACTCTTAGCGTATAGCTTGATGTCATCCATGTAGAGGAGGTGACTGATGGTGGCCCCATTCCTCTGGTCGGTATCCATAGCCAGTCTTGTCGATTATTTGGCTGAGGGGTTCAGGCCTATGCAGAACAGCAGTGGGGATAGAGCATCTCCTTGGTATATGCCACATTTGATGGATACTTGTGCAAGTGGCTTGCCATTGGCCTCAAGGGTGGTTTTCCACAGCCTCATTGAATTTGCAATGAAGTCTCTTAGAGTCCTGTTGATGTTGTACATCTCCAAGCATTCAGTGATCCATGTGTGTGGCATTGAGTCATATGCTTTCTTGTAATCAATCCAGGCAGTGCACAGGTTGGTGTGTCGGGTTCTGCAGTCTTGGGTGACTGTTCTGTCAACCAGGAGTTGGTGTTTAGCTCCTCTGGTTTCTTTGCTGATGCCCTTCTGTGCTTTGCTCATGTATTGATCCATGTGCCCACTTATCTTAGCCGCAATGATGCCTGACATGAGCTTCCATGTTGTGGAGAGACAGGTTATTGGCCGATAGTTGGATGGGACTGTACCCTTTGTGGGATCCTTCAGGATCAGGATTATGCGCCCTTGTAAGCCATTCAGGTGCGTCCCATCCCTTAGCAGCTGGTTCATTTGTGCTGCAAGGCGCTCGTGGAGTGCAGTGAGCTTCTTTAGCCAGTAGGTGTGGATCCTGTCAGGGCCCGGTGCCGTCCAGTTTTTCATACCTGAGAGTCTTTCTTGGATGTCTGCCGCTGTGATGGTAACTGGATTCTGTTCAGGGAGGTTGCTGTGGTCCTCTCTCAGGGCCACCAGCCACTGTGCATCGCTGTTGTGTGATGCCTCTCTCTCCCATATACTTTTCCAGTATTGTTCAGTTTCCAGCCTTGGAGGGTCTGCTCTGCTGTTATTACCCTGCCATTGAGCGTACACTTTTGCAGGTTGAGTTGCGAACAGCCGGTTTATTCTTCTGGCGTTCTCTCTCGTGTACCTCGTTAGGCGGCTGGCCAAGGCTTGGAGCCTTTGTTTGGCAGTTTCAAGTGCTTCAGGTATGGGCATCTCGTTGTACCTCTTGGGTACCTGTTTTCTCATTGCACCTTTCTTGGCCTCTGTCAGTTGGCTTACTTCTCTACGTGTCTGCTTGATCTTAGCCTCCAGCCTTTGTTTCCATGGTGGGTACTGTTTCTCATGGCTTCCATGGTTGCTCTTATAGCCAAGCATCTCGAGGATCACTGCTGCGGAGGTGTATAGCAGCTCATTGGTTTCAGTGATGGATGTGGTAGGGATCGCACTCAATGCTGCATTCACATCTTCTAGGAGACTTTCTGGTGGTACTTCACTTAGCCGTTGTAATTGGCGTCGGGGTTGCCTTGCATTCATTCTCGCCATGATCTTGCCTTTCAGGTCAATCGCTGCCTCGTTCAGCGTTATTTCAATTGTTGGGGCTTCATACCCAATCTCCGGTTGGGGAGCACCTGTTGGCTCCTCTGACCTTGCGTCCTGGCTCCCCCTTGCCGTAGCATTTTTTGTGTTGTATCTCGTCAATCTCAAGTTGTGATAGCAGCTGCCGCTTGTGGATGTTGGAACACTGAGCTACTAGTTGCTTCGATGTAAGCCTGGATTGTGGGTTTCGTAGTAACCATTCATCCCACATTCTCTTCATGTAACCCCTCTGACTAGGGTTACTGGAGTAGTAGCATTCCAACAGAGCCTTGTTATCGCATCTCGCCCATCTCCGTCTTGTTCCAGTAGCCCATTTGTCATCAAGTTGCTCTGGTTCCCCAACACCTGACGCAGACCTTGTTTGGCCGGTTGTATATATAAATAATGTATGTGTGTGTATAATAGCTATTTGTATTTGTAACATGGCTGTTTCTTGCACTACAAATAATTGTTTTATTAATTAAAAAAAAAATAAAGAAATGTTAATTCTGTTATCAACTTGTTCTTTAAAAAACACACACAACACAAAGTACCGATAAGAATACCGTTAAAGTACCGGACCGTTAAGCAGTATCGGTAAGAGAGAGAGTAATACCGTTAAAACCTTAACGATACCCATCCCTATTGTCAACAAGTTTGAATAGTAACACAATCTAATATCATACCTTCATGCACTCCTACTTTTCACAGTTCAAATGCCCTTTTCAACCCTCACTTCAGTGGAAACGTACCATTCATTTAAGTCTCATCTTTACTTGTGATGCATTAATAGCATAATGCTTTCTCATTTACCTGGACAGTCTTTTTGATTCGATGTGAAGGTCCAGGATATTCTCCTGAGTAAAGATCTGTGAGAAACAGGGAGTTGATCAACGTGGACTTTCCCAGCCCCGACTCACCTGAAGGGAGACAAACCGAAACAGGTGTTATCAGTTAAGAGTTATTTAGTTAAAGGCATTTGGTGAGTTCTGGGCTGACACTGACTGTTGCTAGAGCCATTTGCCACTTTGATTTAAAGAAAATGCATCAAGACAAAGGCTGTTGTTGTGTCCAGATGACTAGCTTTGTGATCTAAAGATAAATCTCCAGCTTGTTTGACTTCTGCGTGCCCATCCTTGATAAGAATCCTTAGTAGAAATGAACAGTAACACAGGCTACCTTGGCTGGCAGCCACGAGTCAATATTTAACAAGTCAACATTTAAAGCAGTTATGGTCAAAGGGGGTTAAAAATATGTATTTTAAGACTAAATAAATTAATTTACAATCTGACACTGTTTATATTTCTGATGAATACTCAGTTTGTGGATCCTTATCCTTATCTTATCCTATGAAAGGTGTTAAAGGTTTTTTGGTCTATTTGTGTTGCTTGTTTTTAGTGTTTAAGGTCTTGTTCATTCAGATCTTGGGGTCTTGTTCATGAGTGAGGGAAGGATGGAACGGGAGATTGACAGACGGATCAGTGCAGCTGCAACTGAGCTGCAAGAGTTCTCGATTTACCGGTCAATCTACATTCCTACTCTCACCTATGGTATTTTTCCATTCAATAAACGCAAATTAGAATTTTTTTGTGGGGGATTATCAGAGCCTGGGATTAAAAAATTGGCATCCAGATTGATTTTGAATAATTCTTATAGTTGTATAGTGTAGTGTTTCATCTTGGCAGTTTGGGACAAAATAAACTCTGATCTAAGTGACACATAAGGTCTTGCCCTGGGATAACATCTGTGTTAACAAAGCCATACTAGATGATATATGTCAGTAAGTTTATGTTTAGTAAGTTTTGTTGAAGTCTGATAAGGCTTTAATGGGTGCATTAGCACTGAACTTTGTGCACATTAATTGATTAAAGTTGTTGGGAAGTTTAAATGCATGTCTAAGTAAGGACGGATTTTTGGATGCACACCACGCATACATATACACACTATTTCTAAACACACACATGCACACCCAAATCATTTAAGATCTTAATATTTATTGAATTGGCCCTACAGGCATGAATCAACCTAAGTCTGTTGTAACACTGCATTACAATAAGTCTGTGTACAACTTAACACGTCTATATTTAAGGTTTTCTGGAAGTTGCGAAAGACACTAGAAATGTTTTCAATGCAAACCGAGTCAGAATATCCTTTTGGTGGATCTACAATATTAAACTCATGAAATCTATTCTATAGCATTAGTGATTTTTGTCATTCAATTTCTGAAGTTACAACAGGTCCAGCTGCAAAATGTTATGAATAACTCGGCATAAAAAAAGCAGGTTTCAAACCCACAAGCGTGTCAAAATTTCTACCCAATGCTAGTCAGTATTACACTGTGTGCACAATTATTAGGCAAGTGATTATTTTTACCATATATTAGATTATTTTTCTAATATAGGCTTCCAACTCCAAGCTGTTTAAACTTGAATCCTTATTGGATTAAATTAGGGCTGTAGTAATCGAATATTTTGGTAATCGAGTATTCTACCGAATATTTTATCGATTAATCGAGTAATCGGATAAAATGTATTTTTACTTAATTAAAGTGCAATATTAAATATGCAAGAGAAAATAAGACTCTAGGTCTCTTAAAAAGAACAACTACGTTTCATTTTTTAAAAGAAAATTTTAATTATTTTTTTAAATGCATAAAATGCAATGCATACATCAAAAATAAACATTTAGTTATTACCCATTGTTTCTCTGTCTGTACTTGTACTGTGAACAATAAAAATAAAGTGCATTTAAGTGCCATTCATTTGGGGTTTTAAATAAAGCATTTTCTGAGATGCAAAAACAAATAAAATTAATTACTTTCAAATTACTTTTTAAAGTATCAAAACTAAGGCATACATTAAATTAATAATAATAATACAAAAACACTGCCTTTAAGTCATGCAACTTAACTTTCAGAACTAAAAGTTAAACGTTCTGAACATAAGTCTTCTTCTTGGAATGCTCTCTGAAAACTCAGCTGCTCAGTGGAACATGAAGTAGCTGTCCGCACATCTGTTCATACGAAGCTGTGATGATTTACTGAAAAGAGGAGAAAAATAAAAATTATTGATATTTATTACTAAGTAAGCTATAATATCATTATTATACAGCAAGTTCATGGATGTGTATTTATAAATCCTATTCATGGCAATCAAACTAAATACTTGTGAATACTAGAATAAATTGTATTATGGCTGCTCGGGAGCATTGAAGAAAATGTGATATGCGATAACTAACAAGATGCAATGTTCGATATACAATCATGGGATAATGTTAATGATAATGAGTGTGTAAAATAAATTTAAATGTATATTTAAAAACTGTAAATGATATAACCAACATGCATGTTTTCACATTATAAATAATCTAGTATACTTTATTGTAAAAGCCAATCACAACTTTTTTGCAGTAAATTAAGTCCTTTGGTAACTACGGTAGCCGTGGTATTAACTGCTGTTAAATAATCTGGTGGTGTAACCCCTCCGCATCGCGTGCGGTTTATTTTCACATAATTGTACTGCCCAACGTGGGTTGTCCATGACATAGTTAACATACTTGATTTAACAGCTTTCATCTTGAATAGCAATCACATTTATTTAATGCTGCATTGAATTTACCTTGTCCAGGGTGACGGTGCTCCGGTCTGAGTAGAGAGAAGGTTCTCTGTTGCTGCTGCAGCATGGCCCTCGTGCTGTTGTGGTATGCTAGCTCGATCTTGCAATGGACACATACGCCACAATGTTCTCCTTACGTTTTAATATGAAACCCAAACCTTGGACAGTTTAGTTGTTTTCTCCTGTTTCTTTGCTCATCGCTATTGTTATCAACCCTTCCATCTTGCTGCTCACGCGCAGCGCCCTCAAATCAAAACACCGCTAACTCCTTCCGTCTCCTTCCCATGCTCCTTCCGCTTTGTGGGTGACGTAAACGCGCTGTGTCACATAAAAAAAATCATTGCGAAACAAACTGACGGGAGCTTAAAAATAAATTAAAAGAAGCTTCGAGGCAGAGGAATTTGCCTCGAATATTTTTTGTAATCGAGTTACTCGAGGTACTCGAGGAATCGTTTCAGCCCTAGATTAAATGCATATCAGGTGATGTGTATTTGTGTAACGAGGGAGGATGTGGCCTAAGGAGATCAACACCATATATCAAGGTGTGCATAATTATTAGGCAGACTCTGTAGATATTAGATATTCTCTTAAGAAAGCCAAAACTTCACTTTTACCACTTAAATGTTCAGGTTTGAGGGTTTGTTAACATTTTGGATTGACCAAGCGCACTGTAGTACAATAACAAAATGTATCCTAAAAATACAACTTGCCTAATAATTGTGCACACAGTGTATTCTTTGTCAGGAATTCGAAACGTATATGGTTCTAATGCAGTAGATCCAAGGCTCATATTGCCCGAGTCTGCTGGATACAAATTCAGTTTCCCCCACAGGAAATGGTTCTGATGCGAGGAAACATTTTCCCTGATCAGCCGAGAAAGATCTTGGCCTGGGGACAAGAACCACATCGGAGCAGTTTCAAAGATTACCTCTGTTTTTTTTTTTTTGTTTCTTTTAATACGCTGGGTACTGTTCAGCATAAAGCCAGCTCGAATGTTTCATCTCTGTGATCCAACAGGAATCCAAATACACTCAATAAAAACAGGTATTCTGTATCTGTGACGGAGGCATGTTGGATAAAAAAAGTCTACAGAATCAGACTAATAAATATTTTTAAAAATATATAAAACGCATTATTCTCTTTCTAGTGTCAGACCACAGGGAGAGAGAATTTAAAATGCCAACCACAAAAAACACAATGAGATGATTCAAGTGAAACTAAAGCGAGCTGGGAGTGCACGGTCTGTGCTCTTACCCACAACCATCAGGGTGAACTCAAAGCCCCTCTTCACAGACTTCCTGTACACTTGGTTGGGAAGGCTGGCGAAGCCCACGTATCCCTCCAGATTCTTTTGCAGCTGTAGATAAAATACAAATGGTATTAAAACATTCACCTTTTTTTTTTTCTTTTCCATTCTGAGCACAAATCTCTACGCCTCAATTATGCTGAAGGCTTCATTAATTGACTTCTAATCAGGGCTGCACAATATATTGGGACTTTATTATTAACACAATATTATCACAATATCCGTATCACAAATAATGTTTTTTAGATCATTGTCCAAACAGAGCATTAAATTAAACTGTGGTGTGTCAAAAGAAAAAAAGTCTCTTTAATAATTTAATTAGGGAATTACATGTAGGCTAATACCATCAGAAATAAGTGGATTATACAGCTCTGGAAAAAATTTTGAGACCACTGCAATTTTTGCTAGCAATCAGCATCTCTACAAGTATGGACGTCATTCCAATGTCTGTTGAATCCCAACACAGGCACTCCTCATTCTACTGAAGGTGCTGTTTAGGTGATCACCTGAACCAAATCTTATTTAATAAAGAAAAGTATGAGTGTGGTAGGGATGCGCGGTATACCGGTACTGCAAAAATACCGGTATATGTTATATTTCAAAAGGTACAATATCATTATTTTGCTCAATTCGGTATTTGATGCGCTGCAGTTTCGAAGTTCACCGCTAGGTGGCAGTGCGCTACTCAAACAGACGCGGGTCACTTGAAACCGGCAAAAAGTGACAACCGAGAAACAAGATGGATCAAGCTAATTTTACACGCCCACAATTAGTCAATAAAGAAGGCAGTAGGAGTGAAATATGGCATTACTTTGCCTACAAAGGTAATGAGAAAGGTGAAGCTACAGACGTGAATGCACCACTATGCAAACGCTGTTTGAAATCATGTAGCAACGGAGGCAACACTTCAAACCTGGCTAAGCATTTGTCTCTAGCTCATCCTGACTTATTCAAGGAGTTCAGAGATCGACAGGTGAGTCCATCATTCAACTGATTTAATTTAGACTTTTATTTACCACACAGATCAGCGCACATAGCCTACTTATAAGATACGGTAAACACGAAGGCTCAAATGTGCTTGAATGACATGCTAGAGAGGAGAGAATCTCTAGAGAACCCAGCTGACAGACTGAACAAAGAACTCCAAATGTACAAGTGCATGGAAGAGACCAATGCCACAGAAAATCCACTTTCTTGGTGGAAAAGGCATGAATCAAGCCTCCCCATCCTTTCAATGTTTGCCAAATACTACCTTTGCATTCCAGCATCAAGCTCAGCCTCTGAGAGAGTTTTCAGTACCTCTGGGCTCATCTGTAGCCCACTAAGATCCAGACTATCAAGTGACAATATTGACACATTAGTTTTCCTGTCCAAAAATCTGCAGCTGTCAAAGGAGCTCTCAAAAAAATAAAGAAGTGACGATATGAACACTTTTTTTTTCTGTCTGCAAAATCAAAATTTAACTTATGTTCCCTCTAGGTTTTTTTGGTTTGTTACATACGTTTTTGGTTTTTTTTTTGCAATATGTGATAAGGAGTAAAGACTGACAAGATATGAAGATATTAAACTATTTTAATAATATCTTTTCAAATTTTAACCTACTGTATGTTCCCTGGCTTGGCTGTAGGTTTTTTTTTTTTTTGTAAACATTTTTATACTTTTGGTTTGTACATGTGGTGCAGCAGAGTTTCAAGCAGTTTTTTTTTTTTTAATAAAATTGTTTCAATTCATTTCACTTTTGAGGCTGGTTATTTGTCACCTGTGGTATCGATTTAGTATTGATACCGAGGTATTAGATTGTGGTATCGTACCGAAGCCAAAATTGTGGTATCGAGCCATCCCTAGAGTGTGGTCATCCCTATTCCATCCCTATCCCATCCCTTTATCTTGCAAATAAATGCTCTAAATTACAATATTTTTATTAGGAATTTGAGAAAAATGTTGTCAGTAGTTTATACAATAAAACAAAAATGTTAATTTTACCCAAACACATACCTATAAAAAGTAAAACCAGAGGAACTGATAATTTTGCAGTGGTCTCTTAATTTTTTCCAGAGCTGTATTTATATTATTCATCGTCTTATTTTTAGAAACCTTTCCAGACCATAAAGTCTGTGCCACTGAATTAGAAGACAACAATTTATGTACTATCAAACTATAATCAGAACTACTTTCTTCTTTCAAGGGTTTTTCCAAGGCAGCATTGACTGTGGCATCTTCATTCTGATGGTATGACACATTATTAATCTTATTTTCTGTGCCATCGTAGCCATTGAAACTAAAAGATTTTCCTTATAGTCTGCCTTCTAGACTGTATGGGAGGTGCTCTATAACTCCACAATTGTAAGTGAACCTTCTCATTTTTGAAGCCAGCGTTAAATTCCTTAAACACATTAGTGTGACTTGCTGTCTTTTTGCAACCGTGTTTTTCTTAAGACATGGTAAATTGTTTGCCCACTTTACTGATGTTGCTAAACCTCTCCTACGAGGTACCAGTGTTCAGTCTGCAGAAGTTAAATGACATAACTTAGGTCATGTTTTACCTATTGTATTTAAGATTAAATTTATTCTTATGTTATTAAGAGAAAGTCCAGCCTCAGACAGCTCACATCAGTCACAAAAGATGGACAGAACAGTGAAAGTGGTTGGTGTTCATTTTGTGCCTTCGATTAACATAATTTTCTATCAGTTCTAATAATCTCTCTCTTTTTACTGTCTTTTCCACAGTGACTGCAGAAAGACCGCAGAATGAGCCCAACAGCAGCAATAGAGTTTCCTCCAGCTCTGCAGACCCCCCATCTGCAGAGCTGGAGGAAACTCTACAACAATCTGAGGCTGCAGGACCATGTGCACTTTTCTGCAGCAGTTTACTAGAAGACATCAGTTGGTGAGGTTTGTGAAGAAGATGTTGAATACCACATTAATGAGAGAGATCATTTCTATTACATCCTCTTCCTTTGTGTTATAAAAGCTGCTTTTCCGAACAGCTTTGGGCATTAACCAGTTAAAAAGTTGCGGAACTGCTATAGTCAGAAACATTTTTTTTGCTTTGTCTATATTTGGAGAAATTTTTTTGCCTCCAAAAAGCGGATTATTGAGTTCTAAACCTGTCGTTGATGTTCTTAACCTTATTTTTATATCTCTATTATAATTCAGACAATTTATTTTTCCATCATGCTCTCTATAGAGCAGCAAGACTTATTAGTGTACACCACTTGTACCATTACACAACACATGTTTTTAGCAGATTTTTTTATTTATGTTTTGTTATTTTCAAAAGGATAAATACAATGGTTTTATGGGTACATAAGTTGATTTTGTAAAATTTCTGAAAAGCTTTTTAACTGACTATAAATGTTACATTATTTCTCTATTGAAATAATGTAACATTTATACTCAGTTAAAATGCTATAAAAATTATAAAACAGGACTAAATTTTTTCTCAAAGTTTACACTTCAATGTTGACAAAACTAGACTGAAAGTGTATTTTAGTGCAAATATGCATGTTTAGAAATGATTTCTAACCTTTTTAGGAGTAAATACATGACATTGAAGTTTTTTGGACAGACAATCTAGCCACGGAGCTGCCATGTTGTAGTCCTTTGAAAGCTGAGAGGCTACTGAATCAAATGATAAACATACAATGGACTACAATATCCAGGTGATGTCAAATCAACACGTGGACAAAATTGTTGGTACCCTTCGGTCAATGAAAGAAAAACTCACAATGGTCACAGAAAAAACTTTGATAAAAACAATGAAAGTCAGACATTGCTTTTCAACCATGCTTCAACGGAATTATTTTAAAAAATAAACTCATGGAACAGGCCTAGACAAAATTGATGGTACCCCTAGAAAAAACTGTAAATAATGTGACCAAATGGACATGTTAATTCAAGGTTTGTGCACTAATTATCATCACAGGTGTGTACAATCTTGTAATCAGTCAGTGGGCCTATTTATAGGGCTTCAGGTAGTCACTGTGTTGTCTGGTGACATTGTGTGTACCACACTCAACATGGACCAGAGGAAGCGAAGGAAAGAGGTGTCGCAGGAGAATAGAAAGAAAATTATAGACAAGCATGATAAAGGTAAAGGCTATAAGACCATCTCCAAGCTGCTAGATGTTCCTGTGACTACAGTTGCACATATTATTCAGAAATTTAAGATCCATGGGACTGTAGCCAACCTCCCTGGACGTGGCCGTAGGAGGAAAATTGATGGCAAATCAAAGAGACGGATAATCGGAATGGTAACAAAAGAGCCCAGAAAGACTTCTAAAGAGATCCAAGGTGAACTCCATGCTCAAGGAACATCAGTGTCAGATCGCACCATCCATCGTTGTTTGAGCCAAAGTGGACTACATGGGAGACGACCAAGGAGGAAAACAAATCATAAAAAAGCTAGACTGGAATATGCCAAACTACATGTTGACAAGCCACAAAGCTTCTGGGAGAATGTCCTATGGACAGATGAGAAAAATGGAACTTTTGCCAAGGCACATCAGCTCTATGTTCACAGACGGAAAAATGAAGCATATCAAGAAAAGAGCACTGTCCCTACTGTCAAACATGGAGGAGGCTCTGTTATGTTCTAGGGCTGCTTTGCTGCATCTGGCACAGGGTGTCTTCAATCTGTGCAGGGTACAATGAAATCTGAAGACTATCAAGGGATTCTAGAGAGAAATGTGCTGGCCAGTGTCAGACAGCTTGGTCTCAGTCGCAGGTCATGGGTCTTGCAACAGGACAATGACCCAAAACACAGCAAAAAACACCCAAGAATGGTTAAGAGGAAAACATTGGACTATTCTAAAGTGGCCTTCTATGAGCCCTGACTACAATCCTATTGAGCATCTTTAGAAGGAGCTGAAACATGCCGTCTGGAAAAGACACCCTTCAAACCGGAAACAACTGGAGCAGTCTGCTCATGAGGAGTGGGCCAAAATACCTGCTGAGAGGTGCAGAAGTCTCATTGACACTTACAGGAATCGTCTGATTGCAGTGATAGCCTCAAAAGGTTGTGCAACAAAATATTAAGTTAGGGGTACCAACAATTTTGTCCAGGCCTGTTCCACGAGTTTATTTTTTAAAATAATTCCGTTGAAGCATGGTTGAAAAGCAATGTCTGACTTTCATTGGTTAACATTCATAGAATTTTTGATTTATTATTAGTTTTGTCAGAATAAAGTTTTTTCTGTGACCATTGAGAGTTTTTCTTTCATTGACCGAAGGGTACCAACATTTTTGTTCACGTGTGTATGCGTATAGACCCTGTGACTAATGACAACCATTTGTCAGAGCAACATTTGTTTTTTGTTCTGTTATCACCTCTCCGGCAGAAGTTAAATGAAGAATTTTGAAAACCCTTATGAACCATTTTATATTCAGAACATACTACTGTGTTTGTTGGAATATGGGTTTACAATGCCCAGCTAAAAACAATTGTCGAACTGTAGCTAATAAAACCCTCTGCTTTAAAAATCTTAAACCAGTCAATTTGGTTTGTTTTATCTAGGCAATGTTATGAAATCTGTCATCATCCCTCAACATAGCTGTGTATGCACTTTGAACAGGGATGTTTAGAAGACTGCAATAATAGACAAAAAAAAACAGAAACAAAAAAAATCTGAAATTCCTGTGAAATTCAAGTTGGTTAGAAAGTTGCAACTAACTGACATCATGCATGTATGTGTGTGCTGCCAGAGAATAGGTAGATAATATTACTGCAATATTTAACTACTCAATTTTAGGGATGCACCGAAAGGAAAATTCTTGGCTGAAACCGAAAACCGAAAATGAGGAGCCCAAGGCCGAAAACCAAAAACCGAAACACCGAAAGAAATTATGTCAATTATAGACAAGGGAGGCTTGGGAGCGTGAACTAGGACTGACTTTTGATGAACCGTGGTGGGATTCCGCCTTGAGAGGGATCCACAGGAGCTCCGTCTGTGCCTGTCTTACACTAATACAGTTTAAAGTGCTGTTTAGATGTCACTTCTCAAAAACAAGACTGTCACAGATGTTTCCTAATACAGTGGATGTTAGTGATAGATGTGCTGGATCACCTTGTAATCTTACCCACATGTTCTTCACCTAGGGCTGGGCCGATAAACGATATCACATCGAATCGCGATAAAATTTAAATCGATAACGATGATAAGCTCCGGACATTTTCACTCGATATGGATTGATCCAAGAACCAATCACACAGCAGAAATATGCGACAGCAGCGTGCACGTGCACGTCAGCAGTGTTGCCAACGTAGCGTCTTTGTCGTTATATTTAGCGAGTTTTCAGACCCCTCTAGCGACAAATTTTCAAAAAAGCGACTAGAGACAAATCTAGTGACTTTTTCTGGAGTTATTGGAGACTTTTGGAGACTTTCTGAAGTGAAAGCACACATCGTTCTTACTCTAATCAATGAGCAGCGGGTGCTGCCGCGGGCCCCACCCCCATCCCAAAGCACTCATAGTCGGCCCAGTCCTCGCGCAGCAGCCCCTCCCAGCTGCAGTCAGAGCAGGAGTTGTTCACCCCTAGTGATGAGTCGTTCATGAACGATTCGTTCTTTTTGAACGAGTCTTTAATATGACTCGGGAACAACTAGTCATCTCAGAGAGCGAGTCATTTTTGTGTAGACCCGCGCATGCGCATTCCGCCACATCTCATACAGAAAGGAGATGCAGACAGCGAGACCAACCCCCTGGAATGGTGGAACTTAGATCAATTCAGCAATATACCCCAGAGTGAGCCTCCTGGCAAAACGTTACCTGTGTATTCCTGCCACCAGCTCACCCTCAGAGCGTGCTTTTAGCACAGGTGGTAATATAGTGTCCTGCCACAGGGCAGCTTTAAAGCCAGACACTGTGGACAGACTAGTGTTTCTGGCAAAAAAACCTGTAAAAGTTTACAAATTGTGTGCACTAGCTAAAAGTTGAATATTTTTGTTTACATTTTGCAAATTTAATCTACCTCTAAAAGCCAGACACAGTGGACAGACTAGTGTTTCTGGCAAAAAACCTGTAAAAGTTTTACAAATTGTGTGCACTAGCTAGTTGTTGTATATTTTTCATGTTTACGTTTTGCACATTTAAAATACCTCTTAAATCCAGACACTTTTTACAGACCAGTCTTCCTGGCAAAAAAAGAATAAAAAAATACAACTGAAAGTTTTACAAATTGTGTGCACTTGCTAGAAGTTGTATATTTTATGTGTTTATATTTTGCACATTTAATGTACCTCTTAACGCCAGACACTGTTTACAGTTAGTCTTCTGGTTGGAAAAAAACTGTAATGTTTACAAATTATGTTTACAATAGTATTATGTTTACATTTTGGAAATGTGTAATTTTTTTTTAATAAACTATACTTTTAAAGTGTAATTTAATGAACCCTCTCATTTTTGTGGCTTCAGTCATTCAGGCATACTATTTTTAAGCTGGAAGCATTAACAACTTGTATCGAATATCGAAAATCGTTATCGTTCAATATGGATATTTTATTTCAAGATCACATTTTTGCCATATCGCCCAGCCCTATCTTCACCTTCCCAGCCCTTTCAAATTTCTGGCTCAGTTATTTTGATGAGTTATTTTTATGATGTCTAAGGTTCTTTCAGTGTCAGTCTGTGTCTCTCCACATATAGCCGTCTTTGGCCTTCCTGAGGAATACACACAGTATTCATCAGCACAGTTGGAGGTTCTTGCTTTTACCTCCCTAATTGTCAGACGTCACCTCCTCTTACATTGGAAGTCAACAACAGCCCCTTCCAACACTCAGTGGCTCCATGAAGTCATGTCTTTTTTGAAAGTTGAGGGGATCAGATACTCCAGGAGTGGTTGCCTGAGTAAGTTTGGAGGCAAGTGGCGGCCGCTCCTGGAAATGTTTCAAACTTTATGATGCTGCGTTCTTCACCCCTCCCCCCTCTTCTTCTATTTATGTTTAATTTTTGTATTTATTTTGTTTTATATTTTATTATACATGCATATATATGTTTTTTTCTTCTTTTTTGGGGGGGTTCTTGTTTTACTGTAATAATGTTAAAAAATAATAAACAGATTAATAAAAAAAAATGTATGCCAATTATTAGTACCATTGCATTTATGGCTATGACCGTGTACTAACTTAACTAAAATCAAGGCATTGCAATTGCATAAATTAATATTAAAGATTCAAATCAATCAATTACAAATTATGCAAATATTTACTTTGGATTGGATTTGCATTGGAACAATGCACAATATATAATAAAATTATTAAACTAAAATGTTTAATTTAATCCCACTCATGTGTACATTAAATAATAATGTACAGGCCTACTGGCCTGCAGAAAGGTTTTAAAATTAATTTTTTCTCGTAAAAACAAAGTGCATTTAGATCAAGTGCATTTAAAAAGCGCTTTGAGTGCCTACTAGGTGAAAAAGCACTATCAGGGTTATCACTTCTGGGGATGGGGACTTCAGACAGATAACCATGTAGCTGTTGAGGTTGAGCTTGTCATCTGCCTGACATTTGAGAAAGATTTTAGAGTGTATTTAAATAGTGCCAGTGCATAAATAAACATTTATTTTTATCAAATTATAAAAATATCTAGCAGAAATATGACAATCTGATATATACAATCACATATATAGTAGAATAAGAACGGATTAGCCTAACTATTATTATTATTATTTGAGGCACTCCCTTGCAGGATTTCACTGAACATATCAGACAACGAGGTTGAATGCCCCTCATCTAGTTCATAGAGACAAGTCTTTTTTTTTCTGCGCTCTGATCTCCTGCGTTGGACGCTGCTCCGTCTCTACGGGTTCTGCGCATCCATCGCGGCCAGGATCATTTATCGTGCGCGCCGCTTTAATTCCGCATCCAAGTAATGGTCTTTATAACGTAGATCAAGTAGCCTACAGTCGCGATGAAGTTCGGAGGATCTGAATAGATCTCAACGTTTGCTGACAGACTCTAAGAGTGTACTTTTTATTGTTTTCACTCCGAGGTCCGTCTCAACCTCTTTGTTTAGGAGACGCTTTAGTGCTGCGATTAAAGGAATAACGCCAGCTACAGATGCATCAGAGGAGCTGATCTCTTTAGTTAGCTGCTCAAAGGGGCCAAGAAGAGAGAGAATGTTCTCTATTAAGACCCACTGGTGTGAAGTGAATGTCGCGGGGAACTCGTGGTCTAAGCTATATGCAGCCTTTGCTCAAAGAGGCTTTGCGACATGTAAAAAGTGCTGTTCCACCACGTCCGTGTGTCGCGTTTCTCAGATATACTGAAATACATCCACACCGCAGACATGTTGCTTCAGACAAGCACGTGCAGGTCGCGGTTTCTGTTTGCATCATCACAACATTTCGGCGACAAAAGTCTTTCGGCCGAAAACCGAAAATGCACTTTTGGGCCATTTTTGGCCAAAAATTCGGTGGCCGAATATTCGGTGCATCCCTACTCAATTTATACAACCATTTAAGTCACACCAGGTAAAGGCTTCAAGTCACTGGAGGCTCAGGACCATGTTCTGCTGGACTTGTACAAAACATCCAATAACACCACATGAAGGAGCCAGAGTTATACATGGATGGTTTTGGGCCTGTGCTTCCTCATCAAAGACTGTTAAACCTGCCTGGTGAGATAAACATACATTGCTAACACAACATAATCTACATGTACTTAAACCGCACTTTATCCATATACAAATACTACAGCCTGTCTGTGAAGGTTCTCAGTCATCCAGGACATCTTGAAAACAAAGGTTTAAGTAAAAGCATCTTGAAAACAGAGTCCAGATGCTTTTACTTAAACCTTTCAATACTACAGCATGTGTTTCTGTCATTTCTTAAGTGTCTAATTTGATCAATTTTAACTTGGGTGCTCATATAGATGAATGTTAAATACTTTTTTTCTCCATAGCATATTGTGCTGCCCTAGATAAATCTTATAATTTTATTCCTCTATTAGGGATAAAAAATTAGACACAATTGAAAGCTGGCAGGTGCTGTTTTAGGGAAAACAATGTAAAATGCTAAATACTTACAGCTGTTGATGGAGGCCAGTTGGATGCAGGGTGGAGCCAGAGTTGTCAAAAGAGCCCCCAAAAAAGGACAAAATATGATTAATAAAATACAGATTATATGTCATTTGACAGAAATGCCATTCAACATTCATATCTCAATGTAGAATGTATGGCCTGGGGCAAAATCCTTACAAGCCCAGTCACTGTTTTAACCCATATACATATTTCAAAACACTGCTATTTAACTGCCACAATGCCAAGCCAATTTATTGCATCAAATTCTTAGGATAATGTGTTCTACAATAGTCTTTTTTGCATCTTAAGCACTTGAGTATCTCCTGCCTCCCAACTGCTGCCCACATGTCTGAGTGACCTATGACTTGCCTTCAGGAGGTGTGCTCTAATCTTAGCTAAAAACCAACAACTTTGGCAAACGGGAGTCAATGTTTTTAGAGAGTAGTTGAATGGTAAGTGTAAATTGAAAATGAAAGCCCGCCGCTACGGTTCACTGGTTTAAGCTAAGGAAGTGGTGACATGTGGAAGACAAATAATTAACTTGAACTGAACACAAGAGCTGCCCTGATTTTGATGTCCAAAACAATAACTTGATCAAAAAAAAAAAAAAAAAACAGATTAGAGGGCACCACAGCTAGGTCCTTCCAGCCTGAAGTGACAAAGCTCTCAGGTTAGGTTTTATGTGCCGAGATGCCCTAACCATAACATGCAAATCATCTTCTGACTATACAAATCAGAAAACACTAACCCCATACAATGGTTAAGACCTCGAATTAAATATGCACGCTACCAAAGTGCATTTAATTTACTTTTAAGCCATAAGGCAATATTATTACCAACATTATAAAAGGAAATGTGTTAGGTTCAAACCAGATGAACACAAGCTAATTACGCCCACACACAACACTAAGAAGGCTAACGACGCAAGTTAGACTAATTTGCTCGTTAATAGGTTATTTGTGGGGCAAGCTATATTAAACAAGTTATCATAATAGGGTTATTTTTGTGTGCTAAGGCATATGTAAAAAGACAAAGGCGTTCACTGATAAAAGTTAATTTCAGAGCTATCTCAAGGCAGGAAATGACACTACCGTAAGAATATACAGCCTGTTAGCAAAGCCTGTTAGCCTATTTTGCTAGCTAAAAGGCTAGCTACAGCCACTGGAGGCGGACGACTGGGCGTTGGTTGCTCAGACAACTGCAGAAGCTAAGGAGAGGCATGGCTAAACAGTTCTCATAAACATCCGCCCAAACACCAAATATTATTATATCAGTTAATATACAGCGCTTCAAATAAATTGTAATAGTAGCAGACGAAACAGGGCTCACCCATAACGTTGACGTTCTGTGCCGTCTCAAAAAAACGATCATTCACAAGCCGACATTCCCTTTCAGAGAGCCACAGCTACGCACTATGAGGCACGCAAAGACGCCAGCCCTCTATCAGATTACGCCAAAAATCTGTCGTAAAAAATCCGTGAATACAAACCAGAGGAACGTTTCTCTCTCGCGACAATATAGTAATTTCTTTAGTTTCCACCACACCTCGCGATACCATAAGTAAGAACTGTTAATACTGGGAAAAGTAATATAGGCTACTTTCTTCTTCTTAAAACAGAAAATGACTATTACTTTACGTACGTATTTGTATAAAAGTGAACACATAAAGAAATATTCACAAGTGTGTAATTTATGGCTAATGTAGCCATTTAGCAAAACTATATTCATTCCTAAAACTTAATACAGATATTATACATCTTTTTTTTAACAGCTACTTAGACATAACTAACCTTTATTTTCTAACAAGCTATAGAATTTAGGTTAAAACAGGAATTATATATCCATATCCACAGTATGTGTATATCTGTAGGGGTTTGTGAACGTTATCATCTCTAGCCTATCAGAAAGAGTCGATGCCCTATCTACAACACCTCTCTGCCTGTCGTGTACAAAACCTTGACAAAAAGGTGACGGAATGTAGAGCGTCGGTTGTATCCAAGGCAACAAATACTTGCCAATAATCCACTCTGACATTGGTTGAAACTTCAACATTGTCTTTTCCTATTTGCCTTTATAGCTTACGGATAATATTGCAATGACTGACGCATTAATACTAACTTTTATGTTTAACAAGGATGTGTGACAAACCAAAGTGTGTTTTAGGCAAGGCTAATTAATTTTGTGGTACTAGTTTGCTAAAGGTAAGGAACAGTAAGCTTGTTTTCGCGATATTTGTCACCTGATGTGTCGAATAAAATAACTAACGCTAACGCTAAATTGAACCTATAAAAAAACAGTGTTTAAGCTAAGCTAATTCTCACAGAGCCTGCTGACCTTCTACCACAGTTTTTATTTTTTAATGTCCAGTAAATCTATTTGGTGAGCAGAACTGAATCCAGTGAATGTACAAGCGACGTTGTTTATATGGACATAGTTTGTCAACAGCTAGGCCTAATTTTCCAATATTTAGCCCAGAGTTGGCGACTTTTCATTCACTATTTACTTTGCTTTTATAACTAAGTGCTCAATGTTTAGAGAACTAGGGTTATATCAAAGAGTTAGTGTTGTCTATATTTCATCTAGACCAGACCTCAAAGCCCAAGGACCCAATGTGGACTTTTACTATTTTTATATAGAGAAAAATTTGTCCCAAAAACAGCCCTTTTACATTATTACTTAAATGTAATAAGGCAAATGATTACAATGACAAATAAAATACATTTTTTGACTGTTTTTGTGCTAAAAACAGTCAATTATTTTGAGGGAGAGGACTTTAGAGAGGTTTCTAAAATGTTAGATAAATAATTAATACATTATTTAATAAAATGTAATAAACTGTACATTTACAAAAATTGAACTTATGCAATTCCTTTCCTGATGAAAAATGTAAGTTACGTGTGGATCAAATGTTATGTCTTGAGGTTCTAGGCATCTAAAATTGATGTATATTTAAAATTGATGTATATTTAATACAGCAATTTTAGCTATTAAATATTTTTAAATGTCTTTACAGGTTGCACAACAGTAACAGAACATTGACAATGTCTAACACCCTGAAAATATCCAAACACAGAGAGAGACTGCCCCTGAAACCTAGAGGAATCCAAAGCAAGTGAGGCTGTCTAATCTTGCAACATAATCTGTTACATTTTTTGATATGTTGAAAACAAACTGATAAGCCTGTTTTTCTAGGGCATCTCACGATCTCAGGAGGCTTCTGTCTTTACTCGCCAGGAGCACGCGCAGGCAAGAGGTGAACAGCAGTGAGCACCATTCAGTCTGCCCACACATTTTGATAATGATACGATGCACCTCACATTTCTGCATGTATTAAATGTAGCTTGTGTTTTCAGGTGGCAGCGCTAAGTCCCAGTAAAATGTGCCACAGTGGGGCAAACAAATCACAAGGTTTACATTCAAAAGACTCCCACAAACACAAGTCTGAGAGTGACGTCATCAGTGAAGCCTTGGAGCTGGAAAACTTCAGGTTTGGAATTAGATAATCAGTTAATGATAAATATAATTAAAAATACAAATAAATGTAGACGTTTTGCTTGTAAGCAGAAATTAAGGCTGCTTCAAACATTTTTGGTTTCTCGGGATTAATTTGTTTTGGACCTCAAGGGCTGTGTTGATTACAATTGGGCTATTGTCATTTAAAAATATTATATATTCATAACATTTTTTGCAAATCTGTAGGGCAGAGGACAATAATTCTTGCAGTTTTTTCAGCTTACATAAAGACAATTGTTCGAAGGTTCAGTTGGATTAGCAATAGCAAGTACATACAGTCAGGTCCATAATCATTGGAACATTGACACAATTCTAATCTTTATGGCTCTATACACCACCACAATGGATTTGAAATGAAACAAACAACAGCTGTTCCAGCTGTGACACTGGTAAATGGAACCTTAATGTTAGTCGCTTTGGATAAAAGCGCCAGCTAAATGACTAAATGTAAATCAGGTGAACGATGTAGGAATTACCACAGTTTGTATGTGTGCCTCCCACTTTTTAAGGGACCAAAGTAATGGGACAGATTAACAATCATAAATCAAACTTTCACTTTCTAATACTTGGTTGCAAATCCTTTGCAGTCAACAGCCTGATTGAGTCAAAGACTGACTGAGGTCTGATAAAACTCATGAATTTGAAGGCATTGAAGCAGTCCGCAATTTTAGATTTATAACTTATACAATTATAATATTATATATTATACAATATCAAATATTAGGAATGTAAATAAAATGTACTGATAATTAATTTATACTTGTCTAAATACAAATAAAAATATACATACAGTATATTTAACATTGTTCAAGTATACATTAAAATTAATATTGTAATACCTTGTTAAAAGAATAAATTAATAAATATCTCTGAGTGCCAGCTTAACCACACACTAATCCTACCACGTTTATTTTATTTGAGCCATATAGCATGGGCATTTGAGTACACATTTGAGTACACATTTGAGTACATGTTTGAGTACACATTTGAGTACATGTTTGAGTACACATTTGAGTACACATTTGAGTACACATTTGAGTACATATTTGAGTATACATTTGAGTACACATTTGAGTATACATTTGAGTACACATTTGAGTACATATTTGAGTACACATTTGAGTACACATTTGAGTACATATTTGATTACACATTTGAGTACATATTTGAGTACACATTTGAGTACATATTTGAGTACACATTTAAGTACATATTTGAGTACATATTTGAGTATACATTTTAGTACACATTTGAGTACACATTTGAGTACACATTTGAGTACATATTTGAGTACACATTTGAGTACATATTTGAGTACACATTTGAGTACACATAAGCATGTTGGCTGAGGTCATTATTAAGTCCATTTGCTGTTGTAGTGTGTAAAGCATATACAGTATGTTCAAAACATTTCCTTCGAGCACCTTTTTATCTGGGTTTTTGACAAAATTGACAAAACATGATTTTCTTCCAGCGTTGTGTACAAAGACCACAGATCCTTCAGCAGCCACCCCCTGCAGAAACTCTTCAGTGACCTTCTCATTTCTCTGGTCAAGAACCGACTTTGCAGGTATCTTCTTGAACTTGTCTTTAGTCATCAGTGTTATCAGTGGTTTAATCACAGACCACTTTTTTAACAGTGAATGGATTGACCATGCATCGTCCGAGTCAGTCCTCAGAGTTCTCCTCTGCCTACGAATACTGATCAGAGATATCGAGCTGCAGGTGGACAACCCATCAGTGTCATTGCACATGAAAAATCAAAGCATCAAAGCATGATTGTATCAATTGATTCCCTTTTCAGAAACTTTTCCATCAGCATAAAGGAATTACTTTACTAGCCAAGGTAAATCTCACCTCAAGCCTTTTCTCACTCTCCCCACATGCACTACATGTACATTTCAACTTATTTTTTCCTTAATTGTCTCCTGTTTTAGTATATGGAGTCAGTGTCTGCATTGTACATATCTTGTAGAGAACAGGCCTTTGCAGGGCAGAAGCTAGTCACAATGACCTGTGAGTTGTGCCGGATTATTAGAGACAGTGAGAATATGAGTTCTGTCCTCATCGCCTGTGTCTGGGCTTATTCCTTTACAGATATGTTTCAGAAGATGTCAGCATCAGGGGATCTGAGGGCCCACATCATGGAGAGTGGAGCCTACAGGGTCAGTGAAAAACAGAAGGTCACTGTAGTGTTTAAAGTAAATTAACTACCGTATTTTTCGCACCATAAGACGCACTTTTTCTTCACCAAATAGTGGGAGGAAAAGTGCCTGCGTCTTATGGTCAGAATACCATATATTACGGTATTCGGACCATATCTTATTCCCTCACCCGCTGCCACTCTGACTGCAACTCGACTCATGGTCCGAGTTGCAGAGCGGCAGCGGGTCCCCCGGGACCTTCCGTGTCTCTGGAAACTGCATCATCCCTCCCCCGCCCCGTGTCCTTGCCTTACCGTAGTGGCAGAGCGGCAGCGGGTCCTCCCTCACCTTCCTTACGGAAGCCGATGTGTGCAGGAAGGCGCGATGCTGCTGTACTGTGTCACCGCCGTATGCTATTGGAGGATAGCATGTAGTAGGCAGTGTTACAGTACACAGCAGTGCGCTTGCCCTTCACTCCAGTCATATAATTCAAATATTATTCTGTTATACTTTATTAAATATTTTATTACACTATCAGAATATTTTTTTTCCTATTTTTCTCCTCTAAAAACCAGGTGCGTCTTATGGTCGGGTGCGTCTTATGGTGCGAAAAATACGGTAAATATTTTATCCAACAAGGTTCAAATTTTGAAACTTTGGTGTAACTACAATATCAAAACTAATGGATGTTTACATTTACATTTATTCATTTAGCTGACGCTTTTATCCAAAGCGACTTACATTGTTCTAATGTAATTACCAGTGTTACAGCCACTGGAGGCAAGGTGGGTTAAGTGTCTTGCCCAAGGACACGACACAACGACAGTATGAACTGTGGGGAGAGAGCGGGAATCAAACCGCCTACCTTCCGGTTGAAAGACGACCGCCCTACCCACTGAGCTACTGCCGCCCCAATCATGAAATTTTACCTGCATTCCTGCCCACTTACAAATATACAACTAGTGATTTGAAAACTACTAAAATGCTGTTATGGATAGCTTCTGAAAATGAAAATTAACACTTGAACGGTGTTAGCACCAGAGCTGGCCAGACCGAAACACCACTAGCAAGTAAACAGCTAACACCACCAGTTGACACTACTGCTCTGATCGGATGTTATGGCGAGAACTTGTTTGAGAAATTGTCAAAAGATCTGCAGGAAAAGGTAATTGAACTGTATAAAACAGGAAGGGATATAAAACGATATCTAACAAGGAATTTGGAATGCCTATGGAATGCCTACTGCATTTCGTTGCCTTGTACCCGTACTTGTGTAATGACAATAAAGTTGAATCTAATCTAATCTAATCTAATCTAATCTAATCTATCAGCAGTGTTTAAAACGAGGGATTCTGTTGAAACCAAATTAAGGTCAGGTTGGCCAACAAATATTTTAGCCACAACTGCAAGGAAAATTGTCCGCGATGCAAAGAAAAACCCACAAATAACTTCATCTCAAATACAGGACACTCAGAGACAAGCCAGATAACATCTAGAACAAAGTCTTTTTGGCCACAACCATAAGCGTTACATTTGGAGAGGAATCAACAAGGCCTATGATGAAAGGTACACCATTCCTGCTGTGAAACATGAAGGTGGATCCAGTGGTGGACAGTAACGAAGTAAATGTAATTCGTTACTGTACTTAAGTAGTTTTTTCCAGTATCTGTACTTTACTAAGTATTTCCATTAAGGGATACTTTTTACTTTAACTTCACTACATTTCAACGTCAAATATCTTACTTTTTACTCAAGTACATTTTGCAAAATTAGTCGTTCCTTGTGTTTCCGTTAAATATTTTTGTAGAAGACCTCAAAGACGCGTCTCAGTGGGAGTGTCAGGACCGGCTCAATAGAAGCCTCATTCTCTACACGCGAGCTGATAAACATGAAAATAACAAATAAAAAATACATCTGTGATGAAGCTTTGGTATTAGTAATGGCTGACTCTGATTCTGAGGGAGAACATCTACCTTTAGAGTCTTTTCAGCCGAGTGAAAGTGAGAATGAGCGAGAGTGAGTGCGTGTGTAACTTGGACAGCAGCGCCGCTGCTCGTGCCTTTCTCAGTGTCTCTCATAAAGCACACGCTGTTTTTCCCACATTTTACCAAACATCAGTGAAAGAAACGGGAGGAAAACTAGTCGCTCTGGCCGCGGTAGTGAAGGGGAGGTTGGGAAGGGAAGCCGTGAGTGCGTAGCACCTGCAGCTTTACCTTTAGCACCTGCAGCTTTACCTTTAGCACAGGTGATAGAAGCCGGGGCGCATGTACTTGCCGTGGCCGCGGTAGTGACAGGGAGTTTGGGAATAATGCGGCTTCTATTGACAGCTGTTTGGGACAAATACGTGTTGTTCATCCTGACACTTTACCCAGTCGAGGAGGGAGAGGCAGGGGTAAACATAGTCAGCGAGAATGCACTAATCAAAGCAGCGATCGTAATAAAAGTGATGGCTGTGTGCTGTGCTTTATGAGAGGTCCCACATTCTAAAAAACAACTAACTATGCCACATGGATGGATAAGAAAAGATAAAGCAACTGCAACCACACACATACAGTACATGTGTATATTTCTCATAACTATTTGCATACATTTTACTAGTTATGGTATATTAGAAGTTGTAGTTATTCTTTATTTCAGAAAAAGAAAAAAAAACTATTCTAATAGTTCAAATGTTCATTAGTGTGTATGTACTGAAAAAAACGCCAATATATAATGTCATGGTATGCAAATTATATGCAAATTACATGCTTAAAATTATTATACTTATATACTTTGGGTCATACCTGACATTTTTCTAGTCTAGAGTAGGACTCTATCTCTTATCATTTTCAAACCACAGTCTTTTGAAATTTGGATCTCAAAAATCTGTATTTTTAAATAAACCCTGGCGCATAAAGGGGGCAGGAGATTGACAAAAAATATATGGGCATTATAGCCATAATAAATTATAGTACTTGGATACTTAAGTACATTTGAAGGCAAATACTTTTGTACTTTTACTCAAGTGACAGTTAAAAGGGAGTACTTTTACTTTTACTGAAGTAATATTTTACCTAGTGTATCTGTACTTTAACTCAAGTACTTGGTTTGTGTACTTCGTCCACCACTGGGTGGATCACTGATGTTTTAGGAATGTGTGAGCTACAAAGTCACAGGGAACCTGGTTAAAATTGATGGCAAGACGAATGCAGCATGTTATCAGAAAATACTGGAGGAAAATTTGCACTCATCAGCCCGGATGCTGCGTATGAAACGTACTTGGACGTTCCAACATAACATTGATCCAAAACACAAGGACAAGTTGACCTTTCATTGGCTTCAGCAGCATAAAGTGAAGGTTCTGGACTGACCATCTTAGTCTCCTGACCTCAATATCATTGAGTCACTGTGGAGATCTCAAACGTGCAGTTCATGCAAGACAACACAAGAATTTACAGGAACTGGTGGTTTTTTGCCAAAAATAATGGGCAGCTTTACCATCTGAGAAAATAAAGAGGCTCATCCACAACTACCACAAAAGACTTAAATCTGTCACTGATATTAAAGGTGGACATACACGGTATTAAGAACTGTAATACTTTTGATCATACTTTTGATCTGTTGTCATTATGATTTTAAAAAGTAAACACAATTGTTTGACAATAAATGGCTTAAGCCAACCACTAACTATGAGTAAAAAGAAAAGTTTTGTGTTATCATTCATATTCTCATGACTTATGAACAGTGGTGGAGGAAGTACTTAAGTTTAGTACTTAAGTAAAAGTACAACTACCCTGCAAAATATATACTTAAGTAAAAGTATAATTACTACATCAACATCTTACTTAAGTAAAAGTCATAAGTACATACTTTTAAATTTACTTTAAAGTATTTTTTTTAAGTAAAAGTACAATCAGTTGTATCAATGTCTGGGCTGTTCAATTGTAACAATCACAAACAATATCTATTGTGTACTGGAAAGAGTTGTTGTGCAATACTGACACTGTAAAAATCTGGTTATTTACTTATTACTCATTAGATAATAATTAGGCTAAGCCAATTATGACATACAATTTATTTTATTTTTACTATTCTATTAAGAGCAGTAAAGAAAAATCAAAAGTACACAGGTGAGTGTTATTCTGAACACTTTAATCAAATTTGTAGGACCAGTTTATTCAGCTCAACAACAGTTGCTTTAGTCTTTTACCTAGGCCTGCATGGGGAAAACGTAGCTAAAACTGCATTTGAGGCTTATACTCCATTGATTACAGAAAATCCAAAAGCATTAGGCTAATAATGTATAACACATTAGAATGAGAAAAATAATGTACAGATATAGCAGTAGTTTGCTCATCTCCAAAAATGTAACGTACTAGCAAGCTATAGCCCCTGCTGTGCTAATAACCAGCTAAAGAAGTTGCCCTGTTAGGGTACCACAAACTTACGTCAAACAAATATTATACTGGTGTGATATTTTTGTTATGTTGACATCCGTTTTTCTATAACAGTCATAGCACCATGTCAGAGCAAGTTTGTAACTTAAATATTAATAACTAGCATTGCATATCTTACCTCTATATGTTTCTTCAAATTTGAAGGGGAGTTTTTAAACGCCAACAGTTCTTTGCGTTGAGGTAGGCACTTGACACATTGAAAACGCCAGGAGTCATTCTTTGAACCTTTAAATTCAAATAACTTGCTTAAATAAGGCCAGGGATGTCTCTCAGAATCAGAGCTGCAGGGCATAGGCTCAAGCTCAGTCAATGTTGTTGGCTCTTCGTCCATGTTTGATATTTGGTGTCCAGTCCACCGTGTCCTTTTCTTCGATTTACATCAGTTCCGCTTGTGTTGTTTCAAAGCGCTGAGCGAGATCTTTGATCTGTTTCAACGCATTGGCCAGCAACGCCAAAACGTCAGTCGACCAAAATTTTTTTTATGCAAGATTCGGAAGGATGTAACGACACACATTTTAATAATGTAGTGGAGTACAAAGTACAGATAATTGCTGAAAAATCTACTTGAGTAAAAGTATAAGTATGCATTATTTTTTTTACTTAAGTAAAGTATAGATACGTAAAAATTTACTTAAGTACAGTAACGAAGTACAAATACTTTGTTACATTCCACCACTGCTTATGAACACAACTGTATAAAGAATAAGTTGTAGCCTATTACACTTTTCAACCTATGAACCAGCCGAGTAGGGGGGTCTCTCTTTCTGTTTACCCTGGATCATTATATGTCGTGTCCAAGACGTTACATAATAAGCAACAACCTACTTCTTCAATCCCATGTCTCATTGACATTGGTCTTCAGCATTGAGAAAGATTCCAAAGACCCTTTTTTTTTTTTTTATTTGTATTTATTTTGGTATATTTTCTAAAATGCCAATGGGTCTCAGAGAAAGAACTGACTCCTTAATATCCTTCCCATTCTGAAGTTCCATGTCAGCTTTTGTCTTTGTTGGCATTTAGAGTTCCTGTTTAACCAGATGTTTAAGGCAATTTTTTCACCTCTGCTATACAATATAAAAAATAGACCTGGAAAGATGGACCCCACTTCTTCTATCATTGTTGAGTAGAGTGTCTATGGTTCAGATTAATGTGCTTCCTGGATTGTTATACCCATCACAAATGGTCCCTAAGTTACTGTTTCTTTTGGTCCCACTCTGCTGGGCTGTATATGTTTGTTCACTTGTTTTTTCATGTGTTGTTGTTGTTCTTGTTGTTTGTTTGCTTTTTATCTCTCTCTTGTTTAAGAATAGTCAGAAAAACTTTATGAAAATGTATTGGAAGAAAAACAAAACAAAGAAAGACTAATATTAAAGCACAGTATAAATGCTACATCCTAAACATACATTTAGAACATTACTATGGCAATGGAATTAATACTTAACACTTAATACTTAAACAGTATACACTCCTTAAACAAATAATTTGTGACATTTTTTCCAATGTCTTGTAGACCCTGGTGCATCTCCTCTCCTCCACAGACAGTAGTGTGTTACTGGGAGCTCTGTTGGCCCTCACCACCTTGGTTGAAAAGTGAGTTTGGTATAATGTCAAATTATTCTTTAGTAATTTATTGTGTAAGACTCAAGTACATATATATTCATTGGCATATTCCATATGCAAAATGTAAATGCTCTTAAGATGTTAGCAAGACCAGTCATGTTGAGGTTTGTAGGATACAAAGTTCCTTCTCTGTCTCCTATAGATTAAAGGTTTTGACCTGACTAGGAAAGAAGCTCAGGAGGAAGCTCACAGGAGAAGCTCTCTGAAAGCACTTAGATTCTAATAGATACAAAACTGAACAGATCATGTACAAACAATGACAATTACAGACTTGCTGCACTGTTTCTATTTTTTAGAATCTATAAAAAAATGTTGTGTGTGACATTACCAAATATGTTTTGTTTAGTTCAGAATGTAGAGAGCAGATTGGGGAGCTGCAGATAGTGGAAAATCTGCTAATAATTCTACAGGAATATGACCTTCTGTCAAAAAGGTTAGTGGCAACGTCTGTCTTTTTAATCAAAGACAATTATCCTTATCTTTTGTATGAGGATTAAAGCTGTTCTATCTTGTCTTGTGATCCTTAAAAAACTATGTTCACTACTTTATACAGTATATACCAGAGGTATTACTGTAATAAAGTAATAAAACCTTTTAATTCATTGACACTGTCTTACGTGGTCATTGTACTTAACCTCTGTTGTTTCTGATCCAGAATGGCTGCAGAGCTGTTGAGGCTGCTGTCCCCGGTGCGTGAGGTCCGGGAGCAGCTGCGGGCTCTGGAGGGCCTGCCGGTGCTGCTTAGTCTGCTGCACGGGAAGCACCACAAACTGCTGTGGAGCGTGTGCTGGGTCCTGGTCCAGCTCTGTGAAGACCCTGACACCAGAGTGGAGATCCGCAGCTGGGGAGGGGTGCAGCAGTTGCTTCGTCTGCTCAACAGGTCTGTGCGCTCCAGATTAACCAATTTATAAAAGATTTCACGCAATCACACTTTAAAAAAATTGGTCCTGTCTTATTTTAAATTGCCGTGATCAAAATTTATTTGTCCATCAGTAATAAGATTGAATGCACAAACTAAGTATTGGTCTTGTGTTGGTCCCAAAACAAAACATGTCTGACTGCATTAATCTAACACATGTTGCAGTGACAGGCGACATGTATCCGACTGCTCCTCAATTGAGACCTTGTCCAGCGCCAACGCAGCAGGTCGCATCCAGAGACTGCACATCAGAGAGGATCTGAGCTCACAGGAGGAGCAGGACAATGTCACAGCCCTGCAGTCTGGTCAGTGTACACACACATTCACACACTTGAATGGAATAATAATAACAACAACAACAACAACAATAATAATAATAAATTCAATTTATATTGCGTTTTTTCCAGAGAATCAAAGTGCTCACATTATTCATTCACTCCACAGTCACACACTGGTGGTGGTAAGCTACATCTGTAGCCACAGCTGCCCTGGGGCAGACTGACAGAGACGTGGCAGCCATTTTGCGCCTATGGTCTCTCTGACCACCACCCAACATACTCACATATTGTATTCATACACCAGTGCCACAGTCAAGAATATTGGCAATGGCTTTCAAAGACTCTGTTAGGGCACATGTGGAGGCAGCTGGTGTGTTAGGAGTTTCTTACATGTGCCTTCCATTAAAGAGTCAAAAATGTTCTTTAACAAATCATTTATTTTGCCCAAACATGCGGCAACAATTAGAGCTGGGCGATTTTTTCCCCTAAAAAAATCTGCGATTTTTTTATAAAAAACTCGATTTACGATTCACGATTCGATTCCCCCCCCCCCCATTTAAAACAAAATAACTGTGAACTGTAAATATATTTTAAATGTATATATTTATTGTATTTAATTAAAGTGCATCAACATAAACAAAATGGCAAAGGCAAACCTTTGTTTCTCTAACTGAAAAGTCACTGTGCAAGTGTGCAACAAAGATTGTCAAACAGATATATTTATACAAATACAGTATAAATAATTTGGATAATAAAACAACAAATTCTGAGGTAACTCTTAGTTGAAAGATTGTCAAACAGCTATATTTATACAAATACAGTATAAATAATAAAACAACAAAATCCTGAGGTAACTCTTAGTTGAAAGATTGTCAAACAGCTATATTTATACAAATACAGTATAAATAATTTGGATAATAAAACAACAAAAAATCCTGAGGTAACTCTTAGTTGAATTGAACATGTAAACAGTAACACCATTCACCATAAAAAATGTAATTGCATGTTAGTGGCGTTAGCGCTAGCACCGTGCTAGTAAGCGCTAACGCCACTAATATGGTTTTCTTCGGAGAAGGCAACACTTCTCCCACTCAGCCGCATGTTTACGCTTTAAATGCTGAAACAGATTTGTCGTGCTGCTACCAGCAACAACAACAGCCTTAAGACATAGTTTGCATCGAGGTGTTGTCTGTTCCTCATCAGATGCCGTAAATCCATACCAATTCCACACGACTGAAGTGGAAGAGCCTTTTTTTGGAAGGAGCTGCTCTCTTTCGCCAGCTGTTTCTGCCATGTTGTTTGACTGTTTGTGTATGTATGCGCTGATCTCGGGGGAGGGGCAGAGGCCCGCGCCGCAGAGAGTGTGCTACAGAAACCCTGAAGGAACATTATTTTGGCGAATGCAAAATGTATGTATTATACGCTATACTGAAGAGGGGCAGAAAAAAATCTAAAAAATCGATTTTTTGAAAATATGAATCGATTTGACCGACCAACTCGATTTTTAAATCAAATCGATTTTTTTCCCAGCCCTAGCAACAATATGCGGTAAAAAGACATTGCACCTCCACACTCAGCATCTCTATTGGGTTGAGGTCTGGGCTCTGACTTGGCCACTCCAAAAGGAGGATTTTGTTTTTCTGAAGCTATTATGTTGTGGACTTACTCCAGTGTTTTGGGTCGTTGTCCTGTTGCATCACTCACCTTCTCCACAGTTTCAGCTGATGTACAGAATTGTCTGATATACTTGGGAATTCATCTTCCCCTCAATGATTGAAGCTGGCCAGGCCTTGATGCAGCAAAGCAGGCCCATGATGTTTCCTCCTCCAGACTTGGGATGATGTTTTCATGATGATATGCCGTGCCCTTTCTACGCCAGCAGTAGTGCTGTGTGTTTTTTTTTTTTTAATAGTTCAATCTTTGTTTCATCAGTCCACAAAACATTGTGCCTATACCGGAGAGTCAGTGTGCTCTTTTGCAAACTTCAGGCGTGCAGCAATGTTCTTTTTAGTAAGCAGTGGCTTTGTTTGTGGTGTCCAGCCGTGTCCTGCTCATGAACAGAGATGTTCCAATGATGCCTTCAAATCTTTGGCTGTTTTTTGGGGTTGTTTCTTTACCTCACTGATGAGTCTTTGTTGGGCTCTTTGGTCTCATCTCAACTGGATGCCCACTTCTTGGTAGAGCAGCAAAAGTCCCAAAGCGTCTCTATTTGTAGATTGTTTGCCTAACTGAATTTCTAAAGTCTTTGAAATAACTTTGTAACCCTTTCCAGCTTCATGTATTGCAGAAATACTTGATTGTAGCTCCTCTGAAAGCTCTTTTTGGCGAGGCATGGCTCACATAAGCGTGTTATTCTTGTGCAGAGCAAACTCCAAAGGTTTGAGGGGTTTTTATCAGTCAAAGTAGCTGTAGTCCACACCTCCAAACGTATTATCTTAACGAGACTCCAGGTGTGCTAAAACACTCCAATTAGCTTTTTTGAGGTCATTGACTCAAGGGTTACTTTTTGGTTGTTCTCAATAAAGACATGAAAGATCATTTGTTTGCGTAATAATTTTAGACACATTATTTTTGTCAATAGCCTTGACTTAGATGAAGATCAGGTCTCAATTTAAGACAAATTTAATCAGAAAACCATGAAATTCCAAAAGGTTTACATACTTTTTCTTGTCACTGTATGTCACAACATTTACAGTGCCACCAAGTGGTTGGAGGTGTACCACAGAAAAATGGCTGCCATTCCCTGCATCTGTAGCACCGCCATAGAGCTAAAGAGAAGCTCTATCAGCATCCATGTGCAAACACACATATCATATATTCAATAACCTCTATATTTGGCTCTATTGAACCCTAACCCAGCATTTTCTAATATGGCACTAGAATAAATTTTACATTTTAGGCCAGTTTGTATTGCAATTGTGTGTCTAATTTGTAATAAAAACTTTATCTATTGTTGTCTCCTATTATTTTACTACACTAATGACAGGAGTGAGTGCTTTCATGGTTTTGTGTTTTTGTGTCAAAATGGTTTTAGTAGTCTTAATAATACAAAAAGAATATTGTCTGCTTTGAGTAGAAATGTGAGATTAATGTAAATGTGAATGTAAAGATAAAAAGATCTCTAAGGCACTCTGTTAGAATTAAAAAGCCTCTATTTCATCATGGCTATGCAAGGTTTAAAACACAGGCCTTCGTCACGGTGAACAAGCAAACTCAGGTCAAAGTCATGTGCTTCTTTATATCACAAGGGCATTTTGGATTCTTTTTATTCCTGTTTTTAGTAGTTTTGAAAAATAGGAATTCAAAGCTTGTCTCCTCACACATATTTCCAAGTAAAATATATGCTTCAGTTGAATTTATTACCTGATCACAGCCACCTCTACTTACTCTTTGTGCTCTTATCTGTCTGCAGCCTGCTGTACAGCTCTGACTGAACTCAGCTTGGATGACTCCTGTGCTCACCACATTGTACAGGTGAAGAACACTCCACTCTGAGTATTTTTTCAGTATAACATTGGTTAACTTCTCTGATTCCTCTACGTAGGAAAATGGAGTCTTCATCATTGCAAAGTTGATTTTACCACATGTTTCTGGATCCAAGGCTGCTTTACAGGTCAGGTTTTTTTTTTACATGGCGGCTGTAATGAACTGAAGGCACGTCTTTAAGAAGCTATATTTGTATGTCCACAGTGCTATGTGTTCCGAACCCTGCGCTTTCTCTTCAGTGTAGAAAGGAACAGGCATCTTTTTAAACGGTAACGGAAAGAAAAATACACAAAGAAAAAAAAACATTCTTGAGCGTTTGTTGTAATCTCTCTTTCTTAGACTCTTTCCCACAGACCTCTTTGAGCTGTTTATTGATGTTGGCCATTACGTTCGAGACCTTGCAGCATACGAGGCACTTCAAACCAAAATCTCACTCTACTCTGTGAGAAGCTGACCAAACACAGTTGCTCATTTGAAACATTAGTTCAGAGTCTCTGGATGATCACTATTTGAACTGCTATTTTATTAATACAGGAAGAAGAACTGGAGGACCTGAGAGACAGTATCACAGCTGTGGACCAGAACCGACTTCCTCTCAGAGTCATCAACGATTACTCCATACTGGACCATCTTGGTACTGGGGCTTTTGGAAGTGTCTTTAAGGTACAGCACAGTTCCACAGATTATTTAAGGCAAAGAGCGGTCTGATTTAGGTATTTGTAGCCACATGCATATCCTTTTGGCTAGTTCCATTCCATTCTCTAAACCAGGTCTAAACCAGGTCTAAACCAGGTCTAAACCAGGTCTAAATCAGGTCTAAACCAGGACTAAACCAGGACTAAACCAGGTCTAAACCAGGACTAAACCAGCACTAAACCAGGTCTAAACCAGCACTAAACCAGGTCTAAACCAGCACTAAACCAGCACTAAACCAGGTCTAAACCAGGACTAAACCAGCACTAAACCAGGTCTAAACCAGCACTAAACCAGGTCTAAATCAGGCCTAAACCAGCACTAAACCAGGTCTAAACCAGGACTAAACCAGCACTAAACCAGGTCTAAACCAGGTCTAAACCAGCACTAAACCAGGTCTAAACCAGCACTAAACCAGGTCTAAACCAGGACTAAACCAGGTCTAAACCAGCACTAAACCAGGTCTAAACCAGGTCTAAACCAGCACTAAACCAGGTCTAAACCAGGACTAAACCAGCACTAAACCAGGTCTAAACCAGCACTAAACCAGCACTAAACCAGGACTAAACCAGCACTAAACCAGGTCTAAACCAGCACTAAACCAGGTCTAAACCAGGTCTAAACCAGCACTAAACCAGGTCTAAACCAGCACTAAACCAGGTCTAAACCAGGTCTAAACCAGCACTAAACCAGGTCTAAACCAGGACTAAACCAGCACTAAACCAGGTCTAAACCAGCACTAAACCAGCACTAAACCAGGTCTAAACCAGCACTAAACCAGCACTAAACCAGGACTAAACCAGCACTAAACCAGGTCTAAACCAGGTCTAAACCAGGACTAAACCAGGTCTAAACCAGGTCTAAACCAGCACTAAACCAGGTCTAAACCAGGTCTAAACCAGGTCTAAACCAGCACTAAACCAGCACTAAACCAGGTCTAAACCAGGACTAAACCAGCACTAAACCAGGTCTAAACCAGGTCTAAACCAGGACTAAACCGGGACTAAACCAGGACTAAACCAGGTCTAAACCAGCACTAAACCAAGTCTAAACCAGGTCTAAACCAGGACTAAACCAGCACTAAACCAGGTCTAAACCAGGTCTAAACCAGGACTAAACCAGGTCTAAACCAGGTCTAAACCAGGACTAAACCAGCACTAAACCAAGTCTAAACCAGGACTAAACCAGGTCTAAACCAGGACTAAACCAGGTCTAAACCAGCACTAAACCAGCACTAAACCAAGTCTAAACCAGGACTAAACCAGGTCTAAACCAGGTCTAAACCAGGACTAAACCAGGTCTAAACCAGGTCTAAACCAGCACTAAACCAAGTCTAAACCAGGTCTAAACCAGGTCTTCCTCCCACCGTCCAAACACATGCATGTACAGGTTAATCAGCAACTCTAAAGTGTCCCTAGTGAATGAATGTGAGAGTGAATGGTTGTCTGTCACTGTCTGTCTCTAAATGTTAGCCCTGTGACAAACTGGCCACTGTCCAGGGTGTACCCTGCCTCAGGCATTCAAAATGAATGAATGAATGAATGAATAAACCAGATCTAAACCAGGATTAACCAGGACTAAAAAGGTCTAAGTAGCTTCTGGCTACTTCCTTGGCCAAAACCTTTGTCTAATGTGCATTTCTACAGGTCAGAAAGCAAAGCAGTCAAAGCCTCGTGGCTCTGAAGGAGGTGAACCTTCACAACCCTGCTTTTGGGAAAGACAAGAAGTCCAGAGACATCCATGTGGAGAAGATCATCTCTGAACTCACCATTATCAAAGAACAGGCACAGAACACATTCACTTTCACAATGTGCTAAGTTTGTGCCAATGTTAAGTTGGCCATATTTTCTGTTGTGTATTGTTTACAACTGATTTTTACTTTCTGCAGATGGCCCACCCCAATGTTGTCAAGTATTACAAGACATTTCTCCAGGGTATGATTAACAAATGAAAAACAAAAGAAAAATGCTTTTTTTCTAGTTTTTCATAAAGAAACTGACCTCATTATTTTGTTGTCAATCAAATAGAGGGAGGTGCGTATGTGTGTCCAGTTATCTCTTAAGTTATATTTACATTTGTGGAAGAGACCATAGTCTGTTGCTAATGTGACGCTCTAAACCCATGTATCTTGATATGTTACAGTTTAATGGACTGTTCTGTTCTTTAAATTCAAATGAACCTGTGTGTAGTGACAAATTTTCAAGAAAACTAACAAACTTGCACCAATGGTATGTGGTTTATGCAGTACAAAAAGTGAATGTCCAGAAGATGCAGTTAAGAGGGTTTATTCCATGATTTTGCAGAAAAAACAACAACAAATGCCAATGAAGGCCTACTTGCTGCCTCTTCTTTGCTCTTGACTGACCTGACTAGTAAAAATACCATAGGCCCACCCAGGTGCACACTGGTCAACGATAGCTGAACCTCTTTATCCACTAGGTGCCCATGGCTTAAACCAATGGAAAAGAAATACTATAAAGTGCTAAACCATAAACAATAAGAAATAAACTAATCAAATTAGCAGATTAGTAAGAGAAGTAAACACAAAAGATTAAAGAAATAAACTACTTAGAAAATAAACTAAATTGACCAACAAATGAGTAAATTAATTAAATTTATATATATATATATATAAAAACTTTGTCCTTCACCCTCCGCGGGTGGTCTCTCATCCTTCGATCTCGGGTCCTCTACCAGAGGCCTGGGAGCTTGAGGGTTCTGCGCAGTATCTTTGCTGTTCCTAGTACTGCACTTTTCTGGACCGAGATGTCTGGTGTTCTTCCAGGGATCTGCTGTAGCCACTCTTCCAGTTTGGGGGTTACTGCCCCGAGTGCTCCGATGACCACAGGCACCACTGTCGCCTTCACCTTCCAAGCCTTTTCCAGCTCTTCTCTGAGGCCTTGGTATTTCTCTAGTTTCTCATGTTCCTTTTTCATGATGTTGCAATCACTTGGTATTGCAACGTCAACCACAACGGCCTTCCTCTGCTGTTTGTCCACCACCACAATGTCTGGTTGGTTCGCCATTACCATTCTGTCAGTCTGAATCTGGAAGTCCCACAGGATCTTGGCTCGGTCATTCTCTATCACCTTTGGAGGTGTTATATATATATATATATATATATATATATATATATATATTTTTTTTATCTAAATTTTAACATTACTCAAAACAAAATATACAAATGGCTCCTACATCGTGGATAAATGAAGGACTGAATTCACTCATATATGAAAGTTATAGGTCCTTTTATGCGTTTCAGGAGAAAAGCTGTACATTGTGATGGAACTGATTGAGGGGGTTCCTCTGGCTGAACATTTCACCTCTCTGAAGGAGAAGAAGCAGCAGTTTGCAGAAGACAGACTTTGGCCCATCTTCATTCAGGTCAGCTCCACAAACTGTAATGTAGTGATGTACAGGTGTGCTCGTAGGTTCATATACCCTGTAGAATTTGTGATTTTTTGTTTCCTTTTGTCCATTTTTCAGAGAATATGAATGATAACACAATTTTTTTTCTTTCACTCATACTTAGTGGTTGGGTGAAGCCATTTATTGACAAACAACTCCAGTATTTTCTGATAAGATGCTGCATTCATCTTTTCCCGTACCTTTGTAGCTCACACATCCCCAAAACATCAGATCCACCTCCATGTTTCACAGAAGGAAAGGTGTACTTTTCATCATAGGCCTTGTTGACTCCTCTCCAAATGTAACATTTATGGTTGTGCCCAAAAAGTTACATTTTGGTCTCAACACTCTAAATGACTTTGTTCCAGAAGTTTTCTTTTGATTCTTTTGATTTTCCCAATGACTCAGAATACCGAAACATCAGTGCAGAACTGGATGACAGATACAAGGGTCTGTCAGGGGCCCAGAAACTCACTGACCTTTTATACACAAACAAACAGATCACAGGTGAGGATGGTTACCTTTAGTAGCTATTTGAACCTGTTTGTGTCACTTGTGTGCATGTTGTCAGGCCAAAATTACCAGGGTATGTAAACTTTTGGGTAGTTTCTGTTGTCATTATGATTTAAAAAGAGTAACCACAATTGTTTGGCAATAAATGGCTTCAGCCAACCACCACTACGAGTGAAAGAAAATTTTTGTGTTATCATTAATATTGTCTGAAAAATGTCCCAAAAAATCCCAAATTCTGCTTCACAATTTTAAAACCTTGAAGGGTCAGATTTTCTACGCCACACACTTTTGCCTGGAGGTGTCCATTGGGTTGTAGGGAGTGGCTTATTTAGTGACAGATTTAGTAAAACAGAGCAGGGTTTGGGGCTTAGCTGACAGCTAACCACTAACACAACACAAAACTCTGCTGTGACTTGAAGCACATAACTGAGAGCAGCGGTTTGACAGTGCATACTCTAACACAGGACAGGAGCCAACAGGTTTTCATGAGCCAAGGAAACAAACCATGCATCTATTATGAATGGATATTATGCCCATGTCAAACATTTTAAAGGAAGAAATGCAGCTGTGGTGTTTAAAAGGAGTTTACTGAAGGAGTTCTAATCATGGAACACATGGTCTGCAGTTGGACAATAATACAATATTAGAATATTGCAATAGCAATATGAGCTGCAATATTTAAATTCTTTGATTCAATTGTTTCAATTTGATTTGATCAGTTTGATTTCAATTGTTATTTGTCAATTGAGTTGATATAGACAATATAAAGAAACACAAAGCTCTGGAATCACTTCCACTTGTCTAAACGGGAGCTCAATCAAGACTAAATCTAGTATTAGGGGCGGCAGTAGCTCAGTGGTAGAGCGGCCGTCCTTCAACCGGAAGGTAGCAGGATCGATTCCCGCTCGCCCCACAGTTCATACTGTCGTTGTGTCCTTGGGCAAGACACTTAACCCACCTTGCCTTGGAGCGCTGTCCGGCAGCTGCACCAGTGTGGTCTGCAACCTTAGTGTGTCTGTAATAGGTTGCACCACCCTCTCACATTTCACTGCTGGTTATATATGCTGTATGTAATTTGGTATGTGACAAATAAAGTAATCTTAATCTTATTAAATGTAGAATAGAATAGATCCTGGCTCTTGGGAAGAAAGTGTCCCTGAATCTATTTGAAGACCGATATCATTTATTTTGTTTTTAAAATGCTCAAAGCCAAGTTGCTTTCAGAACACCTTGCAAAACACCTTCATGATATGCATGTAGGGATGAACCAGGTCTAAACTATCTGCCTGCAGTGACAGTGAGCTCTGATGAGACACTGTAAGCCTAACTACATGGTAGACTTGTCTGATAACTCCACTGTACTGTTTCCTCCAGAACCTGGCTCAGGTGAAGCCAGCGGCAAACAGTTAAGACATGCTTTTTTCAACATCAAATCTTTTCACTCCTGCTGCTGTAAACCAGACTGCATACCTAATTTAAACACACACAGTTTTTGCTTTGTTAAATGGGAAACTGACCTACAGTAAACAACACTGTGGCCCTGTACATTTTTTGCACTAGAAATGATTGCACAATGTCTGTCAGGTTGTGTGATGTTTTACCAGCAATGACTCCTCATCTCATCAGTCATGTCAAAGTCACACGTTGTGGTAATGGCGTCATATGTTGCACTGGGTCAGAGTTTATTTATGTCGACCAATCTGGAGCCTGCACGTCCTCCCCGTGTTACAATGGATTATCTCTGGGTACCCAGGCTTCCTCTCACCGTCCAAACACATGCATGTATAGGTCAATTAACAAATCCCAGTGAGTGAATGTGAGAGTGAATGGTTGTCTGTCACTGTCTATGTTAGGCTGTAGTCACCCGCGACCCCTAACGGGACTAAGCAGAAGAAGATGAATGAATAGAATCCTTTTACAACCTTTATGAAATAGTTTTATTGTTTTGCCAGATGGCTATGTAAACAGTATGTAATGACTTACCTTAAGCTCCCTTTGCAACAGAAACTTGTACAGCTTCAATTCCTCTTTTGTTCTTTTTATTACCCAAAAATGATTCTGCTTGTTGTTGCCCACAGCTACAACACACTCAGCTTCTTTAATCACACACTGTGACATGCATTTGATGCAGATAGTCAATTCAAGTTGACATTGTGACACAATTTTAAACAAAATGTACAGTGTGGCAGGGACTTTGGTAGATCTGGCCCTAAAATCATCAAAGTCTTCCTCTTCAGATGTGCTTAGCTCTGAGATACCTTCACAAGGACAAGAGGATAGTGCATCGTGACCTAACTCCAAACAACATCATGCTGGGCGACAGGGACAAGGTCACAATCAGTGAGTGTTACTTCAGGGCTTCTTCTTATACAACATATTTTCATTTCACTCTTTTAAGGGGATTTATGTGTATACGCTCTACACTTTCAGCTGACTTTGGGCTGGCTAAGCAGAAGCAAGAGAACAGCAAGCTGACATCGGTCGTGGGTACTATCCTTTACTCCTGGTAAGTGACCAGGTAACTGAGAGAGAACCTGCGATTAGGATCTGAGATTCAGTCTGCAAACTTTAGTTGAATAAACACTGAAACATCTCGTCAAACTTCAAATTTAGCCCTGTTCAAAAAGATTCAGTCGGATTCTAGTGACCAGGCTAGAATCACTTAGGTTCTACATTTACATTTACATTTAGTCATTTAGCAGATGCTTTTATCCAAAGCGACTTACAAGTGAGGAAAACAATGGAAGCAATTTTAACTTTTACTTTTTTTCTGGATCAGCTGCAGAGGTTTGGTTGTGCAGGCAGGGAGTCCAGCCAGTAGAGCATTGCAATAATCCAGTTTGGACAAGACAAGAGCCTGGACTAGAATTTGCGTAGAGTGCTCTGATAGGAAAGGTCTAATTTTCCTAATGTTGTAGAGGATGAATCTACAGGACCGGGTGGTGCTGGCGACATGACTTGTGAAGTTTAACTGATCATCAATTACCACTCCCAGATTTCTGGCAGTGCTGGACGGTGTAATGGTTGATGGGCCTAGTTGAATGGAGAGGTTGTGGTGGGTCTTTGGATTGGCCGGAATCACAAGCAGTTCTGTTTTTGCAAGGTTCAGCTGCAGGTGATGGTCCTTCATCCAAAGTGAGATGTCACTCAGACATGCCGAGACACGAGCAGAGACCGTCGGATCGTTAGGTTGAAATGACAGGTGGAGTTGAGTGTCATCTGCATAGAAGTGATAGGAAAAGCTATGCTTCTGGATGACAGAGCCAAGGGATGTCATGTATATGGAAACAAGTAGCGGTCCAAGCACTGAGCCCTGTGGCACCCCTGTATTGAGATGTTGGGACTCAGAGACCTCGTTTCTCCAGGATACTCTGAATGACCTGTCCGAGAAGTAAGACTTGAACCATTGCAACGCAATTCCAGAGACACCCATCCCACTGAGAGAAGACAGGAGGATGTGATGATTGACAGTGTCAAAAGCAGCAGACAGATACAGTAAGATGAGTACAGATGACTTGGATGTTGCTTTTGCCAGTCTCAGAGCTTCGATGACTGAGAGCAGGGCAGTTTCGGTGGAATGACCGCTCTTGAACCCAGACTGGTTCTGGTCCAGGAGGTTGTTCCGTGTGAGAAAGGATGAGAGCTGAGTAAACACAACTCGCTCCAGAGCTTTGGCGATGAAGGGAAGGAGGGAAACCGGTCTGTAGTTTTCTAGCAGTGTAGGGTTAAGAGTGGGTTTCTTCAGTAGTGGTGTGATGCGGGCCTCTTTGAAAGCTGTGGGGAAGGACCCAGTGGAAAGAGATGAGTTGATGATGTGGGTGAGAGCAGGCACGACAGATGGAGAGATGGCCTGAAGGAGATGTGTGGGGATGGGATCCAGCGGGCAGGTAGTCGGGTGGTTAGAACTAATGACCTTGGAAACATCTGCTTCAGTTAGAGGAGAGAAGGAAGTGAGCAAACACATATCAGGGGTCTGAATGAGCTCGACAGGTGGTGGCGCAGAGAACTGACTGCTGATGGCGGTCGTTTTCTTTATAAAGAAAGACGCGAAATCATCGGCTGTTAAATCCGATGAAGGTGGGGGAGCAGGCGGACAAAGGAGGGCGGAAAAGGTTTTAAAGAGAGTGCGCGAGTCAGGTGAGTTGATTAACCTAGATCTGCCATGTTACTGTATGTCTGTAGTGAGGTTCACACTGACCTCAAAAGTGTTCCACATCTGATCTGATTCTTTGATGTCATTGTAGTAAATAGTTTCAATAATATGGATCTGTTTTTGTAAGAATCTTACACATCAATTTCTGATCTGTAGCGAAGTGTGTCAGCTCACAAACTTCAAAACAGAATACCTTTTTGAATACCTTTTATAAACCGAAGACTTGTTTTCTCAACAGAAAGTCTGCACCAAAGTCCGCACTAAGAACTCACGCACAAGTTCTGTAACTTTTAGTTTTTACAGAGATTTAGTTTGAATATTTAAACATTGACTAAACATAAGAAAATCACTTTAGTCCTTAAGTTGGCAAACGCCTGTGCTCAGAGCTTTCAAAAGGCCCAGTGCAGATGCTCCTTTTTTTGTTAAGCAGTTAGCTAGCTGCTCTTTGGTGGCTGACCACAAGATCTGCTGAACAGTTCCAGAGTGTATGAGCTGAACAGTTCCAGAGTGTATGAGCTCCTTCATACTGCTGATTTCTAGGCGCAGTCTCTTTTCGGTGACAGATTTTGTAGATTTGAGAGCATCAAGAAGAGAATGATTGTCTGTTATACACACAATGGGTAAGTTTTTGCATGAGCAGTCACCAGTGGTAATCTCAGAGTAGAGTGTAGCGAGGAAAACAGCACTGTCAATCCCATCTGCAAGTGCCAAAGTCTCTCCTGCTAAGGTACTCCGTACAACTCTCCTGATGCGTTTTGACTGCCAGGATATAGGTGAGAATTTTCCATTTTCCCCCATAAGAATGATGAAATGTCCACCCTGTGTCCCACCATCTGAAAGGTTTCCCATTGAGGAATCACTGTACACCACTAATTTAATAGAACTGTCTTTCCCTAGGTACTGGAACCTCAAGGTGACCTCTTCTGATTTAAGTTTTCTGATGAGTTTATTTGCACAATGAAGGGTCTGAACAGTAGCATGTTTTGTGTTAGATGCCAAGATGGATATGTCACACATTATGTCAGGTCTGCTTTGCCTGGCAACCCACAATATTTGTCCAATCTTTGATTTTAGCATGTCCATCTCAACGTCTGTCAGTGAAGCTTCACGCTGTGTTGCTCTGGTAGAGTCCAATGGAATGGGTTGCAGATTTTTTATGTACGTTTCTTGTTGTACATGTATTTCATTCTCCAAAGAGTCTACTTCTATTCCAATATAGTTGAAACTATCATGCTCTTCCCGTCCAACTTGAAAGGCATCTTTCAACTGAGGAATGATATTTGTGGAGAATGCATCTGTACCACCCCAAATAAAGTCATCCACGTGAGATGCAAGAATTCCCATCACTTTGCAGGAATCATCCAGCCAGTAAAATACAGCTGGATCTACCTTTGACACTGTAGCACCCAGTTGTTGCATGGTGTCTTTCACCCTATTATACCAGAATAAAGAAGCATTTGTTAGGCCATAAACACATTTTTTTAACTTCCATATAATTTCTTTGCTCTGCGCTTCTTTTGGTGGGCGAATGTAAATGTCTCTGGTTAACTCTTTACCTTGTAAAAAGGCTGCTTTAATGTCCATGGAATTTAGATGCCATTTTTTCTGACATATGACTGCCATGATCATTTTTAGAGACTCCGAACTACAAGTAGGTGAGTCTTTGGGAAGGTCTTGAGTGTTTGTTTCTTCAAAGCCTCTCGCAACAAGTCTAGCTTTAGGCAGAACTCCAGCAGTTGTTTCTTTTAGTGTGCACACCCATCTCGTGGAGATGCACTTCTGCCCTTCATCTTTCACTTCTTCAAATACGTCATTTCTCTTCCAGGTGTTGAGTTCAGTATTTTTTGCAGCAATGAAGAGATCATCATGTACTATCATTATATCATCCGCATTGTAGTCAGTGCTCAGCTGAGAATGTTCAGATGGAATAGCCTGAACATCGTCCATCTGTCCAAGATTGACTGATCCAGTTGTCCCAGCAATTTCCTCAGGCTCACTGTATTGCAAATTATACCAGTTCTTGTGCTTTCCAGTAGCCTTTCCTGCTCGGCTGAGGTTTTTCCCAGTGTGGGTTCGTCCACTTTGATTGTATTTCACCGTTTGGCCAATTTTTAGTCCTTCACAGCTCATGGATGAGTGTGTTTGTGTTATCTGGGATTGATCAAGATTATCTCCTCCCGGCAGCATTGATGTATGAGGTTCACTGTCATCTTCAGTATTAGTAGGTCCATCATTTGCTGGGGTCACTTCCCCATTTTCACTTTCAGTGTCACTGAGATCTGCTGCTGGTGTTACTGTAGGATTTTCATATGTTTTCATTTGTTCTCTTTCGGTCTTCTCCAGTTTTGTTTGCGGATCATCCACCTTTCTTAGTCTAGACTGATGCACCCTAACATAGGTTCCCGTGCCTAACAAATACTACCACCACCATCTTGGCCTATTACCACACCTGGACCTTTCCACTCATTACAATCTACTCGCTTATAATACACTTTGTCCCCGTTTCATATTTGTCATGAATGGGCGCAGGTTGCTTCTGCGCTCTTCTGATTCTCTCTGAGCATTCAGCTTCTGTGAATGCTTTTCTCATTGCATGTAGTGTTGTGATTTGTTTAGCTATCCAAGTACTCTTTCCATAGCAGGGGGCTTATCAGTGAGGACTGAGGGTAGATTTGGGTTCTGCCCAAACACTAACTGGTAGGGACTGTAACCATGGACATTGTGCAGAGAGTTCTTTGCCATTAATGCCCAATCTAGAGATGTCTTCCAGTCACAGTTGCTGTCCCTCTTCACTTTCAGCAAAATTTCAGTGAGGGTCTGATTGTGCCTTTCTAAAAGGCCATTACTCCATGGACTGTATGCTGCAGTTGTTTTAACTTCAATATTAAACTTTTCAGCCATGTCCTTAATTTTATCATTGTTAAATTCACCTCCGTTATCACTAAACAGTCTGCATGGAGGACCATGAACACTTATCCAGCAGTGAATAAAGTGCTTCACTATCTCTTTTGGGTTCTTTGTGGTGACAATGCTCCCTGTACTGAAGCGTGTGAAGTGGTCAATAGCGTGCAAATACCATACTCCTGGCTCAAGCTCATGTAAGTCCACAGCCACAGTCTCATTATAGGCTGATGCCATAGGCAAACCCACTACAGGCTTATGTTTTGGCTTGCTGTATCTGATACATGTATCACAGTTTTTAACAATGTTCTTGAGGATTGTGTTGCTTTCATCATCATGATTACCTGAGCAGGCCAGTAATTTTTGCAGTCTATCAGCTGAAGCATGTCCAAATTGTCTGTGTAGTTTCAACAGTACTCTTTCCTTTTCTTTTGTTGTCATGTTTTCTGTCACAGCAAGAATTTCATTTTCATTTTGTGTTTTGCTCTCACTTGTCTCCTTTTCACCCAGATGACCGTCATCTCTTAAGTTCACACAATAATGTCCTGAAGATGTCAGTTCAAGCTTAACAGGTTGTTTAAACATGCTTGCTTTGTCATTTGCAATGTCCAGAACTGCACTTGCTCTTTTCAATGAAGCCTTGCTTAAGAGCATTGGTATATCTGCAGGAACAACTTCTGTCAATATTTTGCACTTGGTATGTCCTATTTTAACTGGAATGGTGACTTTCCTTGTGGAGTGAATAACTTTGCCATCACGAAATCTGAAAGGTCTTGAACTTTGTTTGTCATCTATTTTTAGTAACTCACTCTGTGGCAGCCCACTTGTATAATCATCAAGCCATTTTTCTCCACACACTGTTCTTGTACAGGCTGTGTCAATCACAGCTGAACCTAAAGCCTCCACCATGAATATTTCTGTGTTGGACAAGGATTCATTTGAAAACAAAGTGATGTTGCATTCTTCAACATTATCTTTAAGTCCTTCATCTTTTGTCAATCTTACATGTTCTTTTTTGTTTGGACAGTCCTTTGCCCAGTGATAAGTGCTTTGGCAAATTGCACATTTTGTTCTTCTACCATATTTATCAATGGGGTTTGTGCCTTGAGCCACGGTTTGGGGTTGTTGTGTGATGTTTGACTTATTTCCCCGTTTACCTGAGTATCTCGTGTAATAGGCAGTGTCACTATCTGCGCTCTGCAATGCACTGTCGCCCTCTCGTGGTGAAGCAACGTTATCTCCAAAAATTCTTTTCAAGGCTGCTTTCATATCAACGAAAGAAACGCTGGGGCAAGCTGTAAGCGCTAACTGTTTATCTTTAATGGTAAGTCCGGCAGTATCTAGTAGCTTGAAGGCTAGCATCTGGGAGCTCCATTTTGAACTTACGTAGCCTGTTGTATCGATGTTCGAACTCGACGATGTATTCCACCATAGAAACGCCACTTTCTCTTGTGATCCGGTCGAACTCCGTGTACGCCTCATATTGTCGATCTTTTTCTTCTTTTAAAAACACAGAGTCCAATTTCGCTATAAGTGTTTGCATTCCAGTGTCTGCATTTAAATCCTCAGCAGAAATTTCCAATGCACTCTCCCTTGCTCTGCCCGTTAGTGACAGGGTAACTGCCAAAGCTTGTTTCTTTTTGTCCAAGTCGGTGACACGTTTCCAAATTTCAACCTCATTTTTCCAACTTTCGTACGTCGTCTTCTCGTCAAACGGCGGGGGATTTTTGTAATTTCCAGCAGCAGCCATCCTCTGCTACCAATGTTGAATCAATAACTACAACTGTTTTTAGCAATAACACTCTTTACTGCTCAAACACATTCAACTCCATCAGCTCCGTATACAAGACTGAACTGCACAACCAAAAACCCGCGCTCACACTCAAAATGGTGATCCTCGCACATGCGCAGAAGATAAAACATAACTTAACAGGTTGCTGTGCCTCCTGTCGACAGATTTTACTGTGCTGAATGTGTCTCTTCAAAGGCATCGTTTTACAGGTGAACTGGAGAACTATTTGGAGTTTAGGTAAAGTGTTCAAATGCATTTGTGTGTGTGTCCTTGTGCATCAGTCCAGAGGTGGTGAAAAACGAGCCATACGGAGAGAAGGCGGACATCTGGGCTCTGGGCTGTGTCCTGTATCAGATGGCTACTCTTCAGCCTCCCTTCTACAGCAATAACATGTTGTCTCTGGCCAGAAAGGTGCTCCACTCAAACATTTCTTTTTACACTACATTCATACTCTTGTTGCTAATGTGTGAGTTGTTGTGTTCTGGCAGATTGTGGAGGCTGTCTATGAACCAGTGGCCGATGGGAGTTACTCAGAGAGAGTCATCAACATGATCAGATGGTGAGACTTTTGGACAGAGTTTATTAGCAACAAATGTAATGCATTGTGAATGTCTTATCTAATGTGTGCTCCATTTATTGATGTATACATTCGTGTCATGCAAGTCAGAAAAATAATTCTGCATTCTGGAAGCAAAGTAAGTTTAATCTGTTTATCCATTAGGAGCAAAAGCTACAGGCCACCACATGATCACGCCAAATAAATACCTATAGTGTAATAAACAGACAGAAAGGAAAGGAAAAATAAGCTTTGTGGAACTCTAAATTTTATATTTTATTGTTATGTATTTCAAATGTTGAAGTAGTTTGAAGAATCTGGCTGAGCTGATGTGGGCTTAGAACCAAAAGTTTTAATAATAATTTGATCAATTATTTGAAGGAATATGTATACGTTTTGTTATTATTCTAATTTGGTCAAAAATGATTCATGCCGATGTAGCTCTTATATGACACATTTTATCACTGACTAAATCCTATGTTCAGAGATTGTTATGCAGTGATAGAGGAAGAAATAGTGTCCAATTGACATGGGACCTATCCATACGCTGAAGGATAAAGTGCTCACCACTGCCATTAGGCTGGACAGCAGCCCAGATAAGGGATTAGAAAGGTGTATACATTACTCTATATATTTAGTCAAATAGAACTGATCAAAATATGTTTCAGTAGTGTACAATCACACGAATAACACTACTTGCCTTTGCCTTCTAAGGATGCATTCACATCTCAAATCCAGTTGGCAATTTTGTCACATTCATTTGGGTTGGTTTGGTTTCATACAAATGCAACTAAGGACCATCTGATTAGTTTAGAATCTGCTGAGCGTACTATGTCGGTGAGATAGACATGATTCTATTGATCTGATGTTTAAGAACCATGTTGTTACTGGGGTCCAGGGTCCTATTGTGGGGGTCCATTTCAGTGGTGGAGGTTGTTGATGGTGGTACAGTCAGAGGAGGATCCTTGGCTGGTGAGGCAGGAGTGCTTTTTTCATTCAGTGGCTGAGGACCTTTTCTCTGTTCAAGAGGGCGCCCAGAACCATTTAGGTGTCTCAGGGAGTGCAGGAGATTATCCGTTAGCCTTCTGGGCCCTTTCCTTTGAACAGGTCGTCACGTTGCCAAAATAAGTTGAAGTTATCAATGAAGTGTACTCCTCTTGTCTCACAGGCCTTGGACAGCCATGTATTCAATGCAAGCAGCCGACTGAATTTATTGATCCTTCTGTCGATGTTTGGGAGTGGTCCACTGATAAAGGATTGCACTTCCAGGTTTTTAAGTTTATCTAAAAGCCTGGAGAAATCCTTTTTTAAAACTTCTGATTCGCCTTTTCTGGTGTCAACTGCATCCACATGTAACATCAGCTGTTTAATCACTGTGTGTTTGGACATGACTCGGGGGAGGAGTGCTGTTATATCAGTGACCATCGCACTTGGATAGCAGCACGTAACAAGAAAATAAAAAGTAATGTAAAAATTGGTCATAAAATCATTGGCTAAAGCTGGAAATAACTAAAAAGAAAAGTAAAGCTGGCATGCACAAGCAGAGGAGCGTCTGTACTCTTCGGAAGCAGGAGGAGTAGTCTTAATGCACCAGTTTCTTTTTGCAGCTGTGCCAGACTGAGGCCAGTTTGTGTTCTCACCATAAATAAACCATACTGGAGAATCGAGGACCACATTTTTAGTTGTTAGATGGTCTACTTTCACAGACTTGTGGACAAACCACATACTGTATATATTTAAAGTAAACTTCATCATCTGTTACTTACTTCCACTGGGTTTGCTGATAAACAGCATGCCTACCTCAGGCAGCTCTGCAAGTACTAAGGAGCATGGATTGAAAAATTACAATCTGCTATTTCGCCCCCCCAGATGAAATCATCACATGCTATCAGCAATTTCTCTTTTGTGACTGCGAAATTGTTGTGATTTGCTTGTGCTGTGCCAACTTTATATGTGACCTCCTCAGGTGTTTGAGCCCAGACCCAGACCAGCGGCCCGACATCGTGGCCGTCAGCTCCAGAATCTCAGACCTTATAATGAGAGTGATGGACAGCCTCAACTCTTCCCAGAATGCACTGGAGCGGAGAGCTGAGAGAGACAGGAAACGAGCACAGAAGTACTTCCTGGAGAGGAACCAAACCAGGGTAAACTGCTTTCACTCCACACTTCCGCAGGTTCCTGTGTCCCATTAATACGAGCGAGTGTGCTGAAGACATGTTCTTGTATTGCTCCGCTGTACTTTTTGCAGGAAAAGTCCTCAATGAAGACAGATTCCTCAACACAACGTGAGAATCTTTTTCAAGGTGACTGATTAATTGAATGTGCAGTGAATTTTTGAAGTAAAATACTTGATTGCTGTTTATTCTGTATTGTTATGTGCATTTGTTTTAGAAAATGGCTCGGATGAAGACTTAGAACTGCTGGATATCAACACCAGCAGTGCTGCCCCGTCAGGAGAAGACTCTGGTCAGTGGCTCCTTTAGGCCAATCAGAAAACATAATTTCCCAATACACCAAGCATGAAACACAGAAAACACAAATGTTTTTCATTTAAAAAAAAAATAAATCATTTGTGTTTTCTGTGGGATTGGATTTGATTACTTCTTTTTTTTCTCATTATATTTTTGTTGAAGGATTTAAACCAAAGATGTGTCTAACACCTGACCAGTTACTAACACGGTGAGAAGTTTGCTTTTATGATGATCTAGCACCAAAATAATACTGGACATTATATAATAACGCTTTCTTTCAGTGGGGAATGTGTTTCTGCAAAGACCAAAGTCCGAACAGGTACTACACGTGTATCTATAGCTTTAAATAATTATTACATCACATTATAAGCGTGCCTGAGCAGTGTTGTGTTCTGTGTCCAGGCTCGGTGCCGGCAGGGCTCTCTGTCTCTCAGAGGAAGCTGAGGCAGATTGACGATCCCATCAACAGGCTCCTCATGCAGCTGCACAAAATTGTCTTCATCACACAAGTACAGTCACCTCCAGTGGTGTTCCAGCTGTGACACTGGTGTATGCATGTGTGCTAGTGTGTTTGGTGGTTGGAGGGGCTGTAGTCACAAAAATGGCTGCCATGTCTCCACCACCAGTGTGTGACTATGGAGTGAATGAATAATGGACTCGTTTTGAGTTCCTTAGCAGGGAAAAAACTCTACATGAAATATATATACAATTCATTCAAATAACATTTTAGATTATAATTATAACTGTCTAGTACTTTGTTAGTATTTAAAGCCACCCTGCATAACTTTTATCCAGCAGAGGGCGCAGATCTCAAGAACATGTCATAGAACCAGCTGAGGGGACTGTGTCGGTGAGATAGACATAATTCTACTGATCTGATGTCTAAGAACCATCACAATGCACTACACAAATCTAATCTGAATCGGACTCAGCTAGACAAAGCAGTGGAATTGCTTTGATTCGACAATCTGACTGAATATGATTCAAAAGGCTGTCGTTAGGCTTGTTCAGGCTGACTTAAAGAAATCAGCTCTTAACATGGCCTTTTTTTATAAAATAGCTATAACCACCACAAATAAATGTGCTCAAAGAAGAAAAAATGTAAAAAAAAAAAAAAAAAAAAGACATATATATTATATTATATTATATATATAATATAATATATATGTCTTTTTTTTTACATTTCGAATGTTTCCTGAATGGGCAATACAACATTTGACCCATGTTTTCTAAAATTTATGATCTCTCCTGCCAAGACGCCAGAGATGGAGTACTCGAGTCCTGGACTTGGTCTCCTTTTTGTGACTCGTGAATCGACTCGAGGGGAAGCCTCAATGATTCGACTTGGACTCGAACTTGCTTTTTTATGTGTCGGACTCAACCTTGGACTGGTTTATTCTCAGACACAAGGACTCGTGACTCAGAGTCGGATTTGACCACAATAAACTCACAAGTCACACAACCAATGCCTGTTGCATGTGGATACAGCGAGCTGCTGTACTCCATTCAATGTGTGAAATAGGCTTATACAAAACTAAAATCCCAAACAATGTGTAGTTTGGCTGAGGACTCGACTACAACACTGGACACACTTAATAAATGAAAACACATTTAATAAATTCTACATTTTACCATCTTTCAAAACAAAATTTCAATGTTCAATTTAGTGTTTTTAGGAATATGTCTTAACTGACAAATCTTGATATATTTATAAATGCAGATGTTAAATTTCAAAGTTTCTCTTGACTTTTCTCTTTGTGCACAGCTTCCTCCTGCTCCACATCACAATGTCAAACGGCGCCTCATCGAGAGATTTAAGAAGTCTCTGTTTAACGTTGGCAGCGACCCGTACCATCTCAAAGTGGAGCTCAGCAAGGTCTGTCGGTTTTTGAATTGTACATCCTACATAGATCCGTTTGTAAAAGAATACATACATAAACACGGATATGAACTGACTCCTGCTGCAGCTGCTCCAGACCTCTCCAGATGTGATGGAGCTAGGGTCGAGCTCTGACTGGTGGCCTCTGGTCCAAAACTTCAGTGGAGACGCTCAGACTCGGGACAGCACTGGTACGTCTGGATCTCCAAGATATAGTTTGATTTTATCCAACAGTGCAGCTTTAATTTGTAATTGTGTCTCTTCTAGGAGATGGAGTCACGTATGAACAGATGCAGGTCAGATCTTGCGTTGATTATTCAGCTACAAAAATGTGCTGACTCACGAAATGAAAAGTCCTGGTTGTGATTCCTGACTGTTAGTGTTAAGGACCATCAGCAACAGTAAAGAGCAAGTAGCTAAAACACACCTGTGATGACAAAATGTCTCTGTGTAGGTCATCATTGAAGAGCTGCTTGAAGAGAATGGCTACTATAAAACGAACCACAGCAGGTAAACTGAACACATTTCAGTAAAATAATAAAAATGACAAGGTCAAACTGTCATTCCTTGTTTTTACTTTGATTTTAGGTGTGCACAGAAAGGACAAGAGAAAGATAAGAAGTGAGGAAAAAGAAGATAACAGCATTTATCTGTTTGGAACCCAAGCCTCTCTGTGTGGTTATGTGCTCGGCTCTGTGTGGATCCTGTTTTCTCTTGTTTTGTCTGACTTTACACTTTAAATTCTCAAAAGCTGACTAAGCATTTATGTTGTTTAAATCCTGGAGGCGGGACATGACAAAGGGAGGGTTTGGTTTTGGCTGAGGTCGAGCCTCATTTCCACTGATAATGATCTCATAAAAAACAACTCCAAAAGCACACAGCTGACTAGAGGAATGTTTTAAAGTTGTTTATAACTAAATAAATTAGAACAAATGGAGGACTATATGCTCTTGTATTGGTATTGGATAAATCCTTTTACCATTTTATATTGCTTAACATTCAAAACAAATCCTGTAGAGATTGATCAGAATTAGATTTTTTAAGTATTTGTATTGTAAACAATTATTTTTAAACTGTGAAATTATAAAATCAATAATTTGACCTTTCTCATTTTAAAGCACCAGATTTAAAACATAGTAATAACACTGTAAATTGTATTCCTCAGTTATAACTTGATAGTAAAAAAAAAAAGAATAATCCCTGAATCACTAATCAGAAGTATTTAAACTTAATAGTCAAGTCTTTTATTATTGTGGGGCACAGTGGCTCAGTGGTAGAGCAGTTGTCCAGTAGGTTGCTGGGTTTGATTCCACTTCATACTGTTGTTGTGTCCTTGGGCAAGATACTTAACCCTCCTTGCCTCCTGTGTCTGTGGCTCTGGTGTATGAATGTGTGAGAATATTCGGTGATGGTCGAAGAGGCCGTAGGTGCAAAATGGCTGCCACAACTCTGCCAGTCTGGCCCAGGGCAGCTGTGGCTACAGATGTAGTTTACCACCACCAGTGTGTGACTGTGGAGTGAATGAATAATGTGAGCGCTGAGTCTCTGGAAAAAAAAAAGCAATATAAATCAAATGCATTATTATTATTATTATTATCATAAATCTCTATTTCTGAATTCAGGAAGAATAAACAATCTGTTGTATTAAAATAATAATACATCTAAAGAATTTAGGGATAAAGGCAATCAACATTGCATTGCTGTGATTGTGAAAAAATGTGGCAGTAAGAGCAAGGTTTTTAGAGAAAACTCTGAGGGATCACAGCTGCAACACTCTGCAAGGTGATGAGTTGAAAACCCACATGCCTGTCATACCCAATAAATACATTATAAAATGTATATCTTTTAAACTTTAAAAATTAAAAATATTTGACCCACCTGCTTTGTATAAACTTTTGTCAAGATTTGGAGCGCACATAAACAAATTATTTTTATTTCCGCGTGCAGATATGAACTCTCCACGCGCACATTAGGAGTTCACGCACACAAATTAAACTAAGGTGAGTGCCACACCAGTGTTTCTCAAAGTGAGGGGCATGCCCCCTAGTGGGTAATAGAGGTATGACGGGTGGGGAGAGACGACTGGCAGGCTATGCACTTCCTCTTTGGCCCGCGACACATTCCAGTTGTGTCTTTAACTTGTGTTTTCACCAAAGTTTTAAATTCTACAGAAATATATTGAGCTTCACAGTGTATCGCAAAAAAAAAAAAAAAAAGAAATTGCTTAACCCTATTTTAAGTTTAACTTAAATTTAGTCTTTGTTTGGTCCAGGATTAGTGGTTCATTAGCTCAAAACCACACTTTGAGTTGATTTTTGTGACTGAATGTAAACATCTATCATTCTATCTTTACTTTAAAATATCCCTGAAGTCAAGGCAAGACTAAAATACTAAAATCAGGACCAACTTTTCATTAAACCAAGATAGCCTAAGATAAAAACTAAACATGACTAAAGTCGGATTAAATGTGCAGGAAACCAGACAAGTATACAGCAAAGAATTAATCTGAGCTAAAAAACAAATAAACCCAGATCTAAAAATCAAACTTTGACTCAAACTCAAAGCTTTTGACTTCAACACTAGATCGAACTGTACCGTAACTCTTGGTTGAAAACACAACTCTTTTATTCATCCTTCAGCCACATCTTAGCCCCAAACAAGGGAACTCTTCAAAAAACAAAGAGGAGTGAGTGTGAGTTTGTGTGATGATCTTTAAGAGGGACTTAAGTAAGAGTAAGTCTCTCCTGCCTTCCGTTTTGTACAGAATATATCCAGTCGTTATTTATTTTTGTACTGCCTGTTAAATATAATCATGTGGCTTTTTAAATATTTGTATTGGTTATTTGTTCACAGAAGGAAGTAGAGTATATAGAGTATTTATATAGTGTTTATATACATGGTTCTAGGGTCATGAATAAAAATATCACATTGCAGCTCATGTCTCAATGTCTTTCTTTATCCTTTGCCCTGAATCTGCTTTTCCGTTTCTTTCCACTAGATGGCGGTGTCTTTTTGGAAATGTTTTTTATTTTGAGGTACACTTACCACAAGGATCAAAATGTCTGAACCGTTTGTTCATTTTGGTAGAAAGCAAGAAATAATATATTTTACATTTGGGTAAAGACAGAGCTCATGGAGTTAGTGTGTAGGTATAAAATCTAAGCCCTTTAGTTCAAATCTTGTATTTCCTAATAATTTTAGGTATTAGGTAAATGTAAGAACACAAGATAAATATTAGAATCTTAAATCTGGTTTAGACCTAGTTTAGTCTAAAGTGATTGGTTCAAGTCCCTTAGATGAAAAAATAAAAAGGATAAATTTACACTATACAAATAAAAAACTCCTATGATGGTATTTTTTTATCCAAGTCTGTCTCAATTGATTAAAATCAAAATGATTAAACTAACTGTTCAAGGGGAAAAATTATGTTTCATGAAATTAAAAAGCAGGTGCAGAAGATGCGAGCCAGCTAAGTATTTTGTATTAAAATGCTGTCATTAAATGTTCCAGTTTGGAAATAATACATTGTTGGTTCAGATCCCAACAACATGTTTTACCTGAAAAGTCAGTTCCATTTGAGCTAAAACAGAAAACAGACAACAGAATTCCACTTCTGCCTTCCCTTTGGAGACGGGGCAAAGTTAATGGGTAACCAATGACCAAGAGGGCATTGGTTCAAATCTCACAGTTACCTATGTTTGTGATTTTAATTCTTCAAAAGCATTGTTCATGACATCTAGTTCAGTGAAGTCCAGATGAAGGCTGAGGGAGTCCAGACCCAAACGGACGAGGTCCAGGTGAAGGCTGAGGGAGTCCAGACCCAAACGGACGAGGTCCAGGTGAAGGCTGAGGGAGTCCAGTGGCTCAGTGGTCGAGCAGTCGTCTTTCAAGGTAGTGGGTTTGATTCCCACTCTCCACACAATTCATGCTGTTGTTGTGTCCTTGGGCAAGACACTTAACCCACCTTGCCTCGTATGAATGTGCAAGAATCAGTGCGGCGTTACTAACGCCGTTAATTTTTCTGTAACGGAGTAATCTAATTAATTACCTTTTCCATCGCTGTAACGTCGTTATCGTTACTGAGCATGTAAAGTGTTACTACAATTTGGTTGAATAAAGCGCGAGGTGTCATGCTTTGGCTACACATCAGCTGCTGCTGGAGAGAGCAGGGGTGGGGTGATGACACCGCTGCAAAAGCAATGATTGGCTCACATGGTCTCACTGAGCGCTCTGACTTCCACTAAACACAAGACAGCGTCAGCGACAATGTACAATGGCGAGGAGCCGGGGAAATTCAAAGGTTGCGTTCTCGAACTGGAAGTACCGGCACTACTTCTCGTTAATTGAAATTAAAGACAAGAATGTTTCTGTAACTGCCATGTCCAGGAAAAAAGACTTTATCCACGTCTGCCTCAAGTAACTCAAATCTTCTGAAGCACCTCACATCAACACATGCTAACGACACTTGTTGCTGCTGCTAACCCCAAAGGCAGCTGCGTGAGTTCCAGTGAAGGAGACAGAGCCACTGTTAAAACAAGCGACACTCGATTTTACGTGTCAGCAACAACCACTGGTTTAGTTGTTAGATGAGAGGAGTATTTTAGAATAGATTAATGTATTATTCATTTTCTTTTAGAATGAACAACATGTTAATCTACAGAGAGTTGGATTGTGTTCTGTTTATTGTGCAATAATTTACAGGTACAGAGATTTGCACTACTTAATGGCCAGGTCTCCCTTTGTTTCTTTTTACACAAGTTTACATTTGTGTGATTTAATTTATTTTCTATGTTTTTATTTCTATGTATATCATATGGCAGACTGCAATCTATTGAGTTCAAATAAATACCAAATGTTCTAAAATACTATATATAGTGTTTTTATTCAATCAGTTAATTTAAACATCTTTCATATTTAAGCTGTTATAGAACGTAATACACTTATAGAACATAAAAAAAAAATACTGTGATTTTCAAAACACTGCATTCTTTTTTTGTGTGTTAGACAATGTTGTAAACAACAGATTTGATTTGTTTTTGATTTTATACCACTAGATTACCGTATTTTTCGCACCATAAGACGCACTTTTTCTTCACCAAATAGTGGGCGGAAAAGTGCCTGCGTCTTATGGTCAGAATACCATATATTATGGTATTCGGACCATATCTTATTCCCTCACCCGCTGCTGCCTGAATTGTAAACAGTTTTTTTAATGCTCAAGTGTGTAAAAGGTGTCACATATGTTTGTGATGCAGTTCCAAAAGGTTTGAGAAGCAACAAACAAAGCCTTGTCCCATCAGGTTGTAAGGGTGAAGGTGGAAATGGCGAGGATGTGATGAGGAGTTTAAAATGACTGCTGCAGGACGGGACCCTGTGGAAAGTCAGACAAAATAAAAATATCACAAAACAAATTCAAGTTGGCCTGTCTTGGTTGAAAGCCCACTCACCACAACAAGGTGCAGGCCTTGAGTGGGAACATATAAGACGGGACAACAACTGTTAAATAAAATGCACAGAAACAGGACATAAGGATTAAAAATAATAGCACAAGACAATACAGAACATGTAAAAATACAATGAACTAGAGTGGGTATACTTAACTATGTCTCACAACAAAATGAAATGAAAGTGAACTATCCAATATTTAACAGAGGAAATTATTCTGCCAACTCTTAAAAACAAGTCCTGTTATCAGACATATTCAACCGACGATGTAAACTATTGCACACACAGGCTCTCTGAAATGTACTTAGTTCATGCAGGCTCTAAGACAGATGGTCTAATCAAGTTCAATTCATTTCCCATTTAAGGTTTGCATGGACACAAATGTACATGACATACATAATATTTACACTTTGACACTCAACACTGTCATTTGACACATTATTAACATTCTGAACCCTTTTTTTTTATTCATTTTCTACCGCTTTGTCCCGTTAGGGGTCGCAGCAATACATACCTGCCGTGACCGTCTAGTCTTTGGATGTTTGTCTTTTGAAAAAAAGAAATTGGTGTGCACAGCTGTGCTTGTCAAGTCAAGTCCTTCCCTGTTAAAAGAGATATAACAGTTCGAATAAACGAGCAGACACTGATTAGCTACTTGCTCTACGTTTATTTAAAAGTAACAGCAAGACAACTAGCAGTGAATGTGCTTTGTTTTAAATAAATCACACACAGTAAACAAAACGATCTGACAGGGGTAGCTATGTTCCCCGCAGTGCTAAAAACTCACTCTGATGCTGTGCTTGTAGCACAAATACACATGTATTTACGTGCCAATTTTGCTAAGAGCGGATAGCGTGTTTCATTGTCTCGCCACCATGCTAGTGGATCTGCCGTAGAGTCAATTGGTTGTTCTTGGAGATAGCGGGTTAACGCCGTGTCAGCGCGCGCTCTGATCGGTAAAGGGGCAGAGATTTCAGACCTCCGTTTATTAAGGGGATCTCCAAGATTTCTCTTCTTGGGAGGGGGTGGTGCACAGACAGCAGCAGCCTCCGAAGCACCACTAACCCCGCCTCCGTTTCCCTCGTCAGCTAATACAATTTCCCCCCGAAGTGCATCTTTTGTCTCCCCCAATCCATTCCCCCCATTGCCTCTGTATCGTGGGTCAAGGAAAGATGACTTTGCCAAAAGCTCCTGAGTGGCTGGGGCACTGTATTTGTGCTAATGTATGAGGCATAGGCCTACGCTGAGTTTCATTTACGATGAGATGTGCTCTAGTTCACAGTGCAGTGCAAGTGAACGCGGCGCGCTGGCGCTTCCATGTCACGGTTATCATTGTCTGCTATATTTGCTTTTTATTTATTAAAATACATGCAATTGGTTAATGAAACATTTATTAAAATTAAGATAAAATTTGTACAAAACAGAATTCGTTTTTAAGAAAGGTTTTCTACAAAGCAAAATTTAATGAAGTGGTAAATATAAAAAATATTTTAATGACACGGTTTTGGCGGTTATAGAGTTCTAATGCCGATCACACGGTTATATACTAACCGTCACACCCCTACTCTGAGGGCAGTTTAATATAAGAACAACAGAGCTCCCAGAGACACTTCCTACACGTCCTAAACGGAGGAAATACACATAACACTAGCACAATCTTCTGTGCAATTACGATTTCATAGAAAAAGTTCATTCGTATTTTTTTTTTTGCGAGATAATCTTCCATTATCTCGTACATAATGATAGCACGTTATTTTCAAGTCATTAGTGCCGGTGGGCTTCAGAGCATTGACCTACCGTAGGGTATTTTCTACAGTCATTGCTTAGCGCACTGGTTCCCAAAGTGGGGGTCGCGACCCCCCGGGGGGTCGCGGGGGGATGGGCGGGGGGTCGCGAGATGATTTCCAGAATTTTTTTTTATGAATTTTTTTTTTTTTTTTTTTTTAATGAATTTTTTTTTTTTTAAAGGTTGTAATGATGCGAGTATACATTTAGGATAATTAAAATAAACTGAAAGTAAAACTTTGTAAAACTTTGTTTGCTCCGATTAATTATGACAGTTAAGTGATGGCTTGTTGCCAAGTCCGCGGGCTACTTTTAAAGTCCATTTTGGGTAAAAAGCATAGTATAATAAAATAAGCCAAACAAGTCTTCATGTTAAGAATGAATAGTACACAAACATTTCTAAAACTGTCTTTCTTTATTTTTTTTTTATTTTTTTAATAAAACATTCATTAATTATTTTATGATAAACATACTGTCTTAAGTGCACCCCTTTATAATCATAAATTTAATAATAATAGCTAAATAAATACATTCCAAAAATAAATACAATAGGTTTAAATAATAATAATTAGCATGTGGGCTACATGCATTTAGCGGGGGGTCGCGGATCGTTAGCAGTCTAATATTGGGGGTCGCGGTCTGAAAAGTTTGGGAACCCCTGGCTTAGCGCACCCGGTGAATAATGCAGTTATACCAAGTTGCGCTTATTTACACGTTATATGTCAAAGCCATAACAAAAAGCGCTATATAAATGCATGCCATTTAAACTATTTTTAATAACCATATACGCAATGCAAGTAGTGTTTGGATTTGAGCAAGAAATGCCATGATATATTGTATATCTGGATCTATTTTTTTAAAGCAAAGCCAGTAAAAATAGATTTGAAACTCTACCTTAACAGTATTTTAATTAACATCTAATTCTAAATTACCGTACTCGATGTAATTTTGATGGGGAAAAGTTATTAGCTAGGCTAAGTAGCTGAGTAATGCTATATGTTTAGCTGCGTAAGAGCTCTCAAAACCATCCATAAAAAACAAGAAAATTGTATTACTCATCGAAAAAACTGAAGACAACACTTCTTAGAGGGTCTGTTAGTACAGCCAACAGCACAGCAAGCCATTTAATCAACTTTCTTCTCAAATACTCAGAGAACAGCCAACGGTCAAGTACAGAAGACTGACACACTGACACACCTAGCTCCGAGCAGCTCCGTGATACTGCCCCAGCAAGTATCACGGAGCTCGAGCTGCTAACTAGCCACTTGTTAGCCAGCTAGCCACACGACGTGCGCGCGGCTCAGTGATTGACACATGCACACCAAGGTGACCACACCCACATTCATGCTCAAAACTACCCTTTTCAGATAGCATAAACAGACGTAATAATCAAAAATCCCCCTTGATGTGAGTGAACATATATTTTTAAACACAATTTATGTTTCTTCCCAGTAAAGCTAAAGTTAATTAATCAATTTTTTTTATGTTGCTAGTTAGGTAAAGTATGCTAAACGTTAGCTTAAGCTGCTCCTGATACCGAGCTAACACGCTAATGAGGGCTGCTGCGGTGTTGATACGTGTGGCCCAGTACACACAGACATCTAGCTTTACTCAATATTCCATTAGTTATATTTCATATACATGGGCAGCACTCTGCTGGACTTGTAGCAGAGATGCAGCACTTAGCACTAAAGGCCTGTCAGGGGCTCATGACTCTGGACTTGACTGAATATGAATCATGACTCATGTACTCATGACTCGTGTAACACCGTGAGTTTTGACTCAACACAGACTCAAAAACTGTCTTGGACTTGTGCGTTTCGTGTCAACTTTGCTAATTAGATTGAACATGAAAGCGCGCACCATCGGTGTACCTTGTTTATCGCTGCTCCTCGGGGTAAACCGTGCAGAGCTGGAGCTGCAGAGGAGACAGTGTATCACAGGCTGCGGCCAACCAGACCGACCCAGTGACAGTACACACGGATTAAAAGACTAGTGCTTTCACGGAGGATATACAGTAATAATTGTTCAGAGTCAAATTACAATAAAAGGAGATCCACAGAAAAGTGGTGACTCAGACTCCAGTAGGGGCTAACATGTAGACTATAGCAACAGTGAGTGTTTGTGTTTAGATGTCTTCTTTAGATTCTTTGCTCTGTGAGAATATTTGTGTTATTAATATCATTTATAAACATTTTAAAATCTCTAAAATGAATTAATATAATACTGTAATTGTAAACAATAACGCAAATCTTTTGTTTTGTCTAAGATGACCAGAGAAACTGGGTGCCAGCCTGAACCAGTCGCTGCAGATCTGCAGGTGTGCAGGCAAACGTGAAGCCTATTGGGAGAAGCAAAGGTGAGTTTGAATACTGTGAAGCTTTTGTATGTTTAGTTTTATTCTTTATTTCTCAGGCACCATGTACAAATACATTAATCCCACAAGAAAAAAATATGCTTTGTACCAGATTTAGAACTTCAGACTGTCCAGGAGCTCTTTCTATTGTTTGATGGTTTGAAATGAAAAGGCTGATTGTGCAAAGGCAGAGCATCTTTTAGGGATTGTGCAGTTTTTGTGAGTTGTGGACTGAGATGTTTGGGTCTCATCATATACTCAAGATAACAAATCATTTGTTAAACTCTTGTTTTTGCAGCCACACAGGCCAGAAGACACTGATGGAGCTGCCAGAGTGTCCCAGGACTAGCTCTGCACCAATAATGAGGAAAAGGTGTGAGGTGTCCACTGCTGACTCCAGCTAACATCCAGATGGAAGTGAGAGCACCATGAACTGTACAAGGTAATGCGTTTATTCTCATTCTTTATTTTTTTTTTTTTTTTACTGTTATAGTGCAATTACTTGTTTTAAAATACTCTAACAAGAACACATGAGGTGTGTGATAATCTATTTATCTAATAATCATTTTATTGTCATTAAAAAAGTCTAATTAATTAAAAAAAAAAATTTCAGGACCTGGTTACTGTTCCTGCGTCACTTCATCCTTCAAGTTTGCTGCTGTCTATCATCTTAGATTCAGACTCTGAAAACTGCAGTTAGCTCTATGGTTTCTGAGACTTAGCTTTACTTTGCTGACTACATTTAGACTAATGTAAACAATAATACATTGTTGAATACACTCAAGATTCCTGGAACAGCTCATGAAGTTATGATCAGCCTGTGTAACACTGGCTCTTGCATTTCACCATCTTCGCTCCAATAAGTGCAACTGACAGTGACTTTCAAACACAAAGTAAAAAGCCTCTGTCCTGACTGTGCACGATTTACAAAGTTTTGGTGATAAACACAATAGCCACCTGAACCAGACGTACAATACACTCCGTCTGGAGTTTCTCCTTCACAAGTGCGCTGTACTAACCCAACCTGTCCAGTAACATCAACAAATCTCTGAACACTGCCATTGTTTCATTTGCCCTGTTATTTGCTACCTTTAGAAATGTCTGTTTTGAAATTGTGAAATAACACAGTGGCAGCATGATAAGAAATATATTAAAATGCCCCAAAAAAAAAAATACTGTAAAGGTTCAGAAACAATTAATAGAATGTAAATAAGACATAAATGTATTAATACTGCTGCAGTGAAGAGGTCAAAGAGGAGCTTTATTTTGCTCTTGTCTCCAGGTCGTTCTCCATTTTGGCCGACAAAGTTAACCACGGGCTGCGTCTCTTCAACAAAGTCTTCACAGAGTGGGCGGAGGTCCTGTGGCAGTCGGTCATCACCCTCCGCGCCATCGCTGACAACTCTACCGCCTTCCACCACAAGGCCAAGATCGGGGGCATCACCGGGGGCACCACGACGGCTGTGGGCGGCGTGACGGCCATCGTTGGTCTGGCCCTGGCTCCAGTTACATTAGGGGTCTCGCTCCTGGTCACTGCGGTCGGAGTGGGCGTGGCCACAGCCGGAGGCATCGCTTCAGTCTCGGCCGCAATCTCAAATGACGTCAACAACATTAACGACATGAAGAAGGTAACAGGGCAAGAGAGGGTAGTTAAAGAGGCAACTATATAACATTTTCAACCCCAAAATATGGACCCTGGAAAAAAAAAAAAAAAATGATATTCCACCATGACTTACTCAATAATCTCTTGAGTATCTTGCCAGAATCAGTCACATAAACATAACTTAAAGATGTAAGAGCTTTTTAGAGAGGCTTTAAATTTATGCAAAATGTTATGTGCACAATTATAAAACCCTTACTTCAACAATATCTCAGCATTCAGTCATGGAAATTATAGGAAAAATCATACATCTTATTACAATCCCACAACATTTAAACATTTAGCCCATCTTTTGTTATTTTTTATCAGCCCTTTATTTTTTTAGTTAAAATACTTCTTAAAACATAGTCAGTTTTTTATTCGTTTTTCTTTTTTTTGTAGAGCTTTTTCAAGAATAGGTAATAAATAAGTATACTAGGTATAAGTTACTTTATATAACCTATACTGAAAGGGAGTCAAGCTGGTTGGTGCTTGTTTCCACCTTAACAATAGAGTTCTGGGAAACACTTGGCAATAATTAAAGCATGTTACAACTGCTATTAACTCGAGCAGCATTGACATGGCTGCAAATAATTGAGGTCAATGTTTTTTTCAGCCTAGTGTTTTTATGTTTTTTGTGCCCTATGTTTCCCTTGAAAAAAAAGCTGTGTGTAACTATGTAATGTTTTGCCTCTGCTCCTCCTTTTTTAGGTGGAGGTGGTGCTGCAGGAAGATGAGGTCCACCTGGTGGAGCTCGCAAGGATCCTTCATTTCTCCAACAGGGGCTTGTACAAGCTGGCGCGGTCACCTGTTCCTCCGGTCCGGGACGCAGCACTACTCGCAGGACTGGGAGGTGCGCAGAGACTGACTAAATGTAAATGACTAAATGTAAATGTAAATGTTGACAATATCACAGAGGGGAGTGGACATCGAATCAGCCAGCTTATTCATGTTCTTCAATATTCCATTTAAGTTTAAGATAGCTTCTTACAAGCTCAGGCGCCCCCTGATTGCTCAGGATCATTTTGACGTGTCTCCCCACGTTAAGGCAGCTGTCCATTTGAAGTGTGTAATACCTGAACATTTTAGTTGCTTTATTTAATTCCATTAAATAAATGAAATATGTTTATAATAAACATTAAAAATCATACACCCAAAATGCAATTTTGTGGTGATTTTTTTTTTATTGAGAGAAAATGATTCAAAGAGGGCATCCGGATGTACGTTTAAAGGTGAAAACATTTTGTCCTTCATCCAAGTTTCTTAGTCATATCTGAGCTGAGTTTCATAAAACCAACAGAAATGACAAAGCCCTTTGGGTGAGAAATAAAACATCTTCACTTTCTTTTAAACCTTTTCTTATATATGTCCTGGATGACTGAGAACCTGATGTAAGTGAACTTGATCTTGAACTTGAGTACATGACCATGTTCACTGTGAAGAGTCTGTGCTGTTCCAGATGTTGGTGGAAGATGGAAATCTGTGCATTAACTGCTGTCGGGTGTTTCTGTTTTCTCCCCATTTTGGACAGCTAATGGCCACTTGCACATATTAAAAAACAATAAACTTCGAACACTATTGTTTTGTTTCCAGGTCTTGAAGTGTCCGTGTATCCTTTTTTTGATTTTAGTCAGTTGTCTGGTTATGCTGCTCAGAAAGCTCTGTCTCTGAGCATTTGGGGATTTATCTGTGCCTGCATTGTCACTGGGACGGTCTGAATCTGTAATTGATCTCTCAGAAGTTTCTAAATTGGTATCCATCCACATCTCTCCAGTAGTGGGCAGGGACAGGTTGATACCAAAGCCTGAGCCTTCTGGAGAAGCAGACGTCATCATCAGAGAGTTCTGTCTCTGAGCTTTTGGTGCGTCATCGGTGCCTACATTGTCACTGGGACGGTCTGCATTTGTGTTCATATCGGTTCTTATTCTCTCAGATTTTTCTGAAAAGGGACCCATCAATATCTCTGCAGGAGATCTGCACTCATTGTTATAACGACTTAGATGATTAACAGCAATAATTGGCTGAAACGGGATGATACCACAGCCTGACCATTCTGGAGGAGGTGGAGGAGTTGGTACACAAACAAACATCTTCTCATTGTAGTCTGCATTCGAGTCTGCATCCAAGTCCGCATCCAAATCCGCATCCAAGTCCCCATCCAAGTTTACATTAAAGTCTGCATCCAAGTCTACATTCAAGTCATCATTCAAGTCCGCATCCAAGTCTACATTCAAGTCTGCATCCAAGTCTACATTCAAGTCTGCATTAAAGTCTGCATTAAAATCTGCATTCAAGTCTGCATTCAAGTCCGCATTCAAGTCCGCATCCAAGTTTACATTAAAGTCTGCATCCAAGTCTACATTTAAGTCATCATTCAAGTCTGCATCCAAGTCTACATCCAAGTCTACATTTAAGTCATCATCCAAGTCTACATCCAAGTCTACATTCAAGTCTGCATCCAAGTCTACATTCAAGTCTGCATCCAAGTCTACATTCAAGTCTGCATCCAAGTCTACATCCAAGTCTACATTCAAGTCTGCATCCAAGTCTACATTCAAGTCTGCATCCAAGTCTACATTCAAGTCTGCATCCAAGTCTACATTCAAGTCTGCATCCAAGTCTACATTCAAGTCTGCATCCAAGTCTACATTCAAGTCTACATTCAAGTCTTCATTCAAGTCTGCATCCAAGTCTGCATTAAAGTCCGCATCCAAGTCCGCATTCAAGTCCGCATTCAAGTCTGCATCCAAGTCCGCATTCAAGTCTGCATCCAAGTCTACATTCAAGTCTGCATTAAAGTCCGCATCCAAGTCTGCATTCAAGTCTACATTCAAGTCTGCATTAAAGTCTGCATTCAAGTCTGCATTCAAGTCCGCATTCAAGTCCGCATTCAAGTCTGCATCCAAGTCTACATTCAAGTCCGCATTCAAGTCTGCATCCAAGGCCGCATTCAAGTCTTCATTCAAGTCCGCATCCAAGTCTACATTCAAGTCTACATCCAAGTCTACATTAAAGTCCGCATCCAAGTCTGCATCCAAGTCTACATACAAGTCTGCATCCAAGTCTGCATTCAAGTCTGCATCCAAGTCTGCATTCAAGTCCGCATCCAAGTCTGCATCCAAGTCTGCATCCAAGTCTGCTTCCAAGTCTGCATTCAAGTCTACATTCAAGTCTACATCCAAGTCTACATTAAAGTCCGCATCCAAGTCTGCATCCAAGTCTGCATCCAAGTCTGCATCCAAGTCTGCATCCAAGTCTGCATCCAAGTCTGCATCCAAGGCTGCATCCAAGTCTGCATCTAAGTCCGCATCCAAGTCTACATTCAAGTCTGCATTCAAGTCTGCATCCAAGTCTACATTCAAGTCTGCATCCAAGTCTGCATCCAAGTCTACATTCAAGTCCGCATTCAAGTCTGCATCCAAGGCCGCATTCAAGTCTTCATTCAAGTCCGCATCCAAGTCTGCATTCAAGTCTGCATCCAAGTCTACATTCAAGTCTGCATCCAAGTCTGCATCCAAGTCTACATTCAAGTCCGCATTCAAGTCTACATCCAAGGCCGCATTCAAGTCTTCATTCAAGTCCGCATTCAAGTCTTCATTCAAGTCCGCATCCAAGTCTACATTAAAGTCCGCATCCAAGTCTGCATCCAAGTCTGCATCCAAGTCTGCATTCAAGTCTGCATCCAAGTCTGCATCCAAGTCTGCATCCAAGGCTGCATCCAAGTCTGCATCTAAGTCCGCATCCAAGTCTACATTCAAGTCTGCATTCAAGTCTGCATCCAAGTCTACATTCAAGTCTGCATCCAAGTCTGCATCCAAGTCTACATTCAAGTCCGCATTCAAGTCTGCATCCAAGGCCGCATTCAAGTCTTCATTCAAGTCCGCATCCAAGTCTGCATTCAAGTCTGCATCCAAGTCTACATTCAAGTCTACATCCAAGTCTGCATCCAAGGCTGCATCCAAGTCTGCATCCAAGTCCGCATCCAAGTCTGCATTCAAGTCTGCATTCAAGTCTGCATTCAAGTCTGCATTCAAGTCTGCATTCAAGTCTGCATCCAAGTTTACATCCAAGTCTGCATCCAAGTCCGCATCCAAGTCTGCATTCAAGTCTGCATTCAAGTCTGCATTCAAGTCTGCATTCAAGTCTGCATTCAAGTCTGCATCCAAGTTTACATCCAAGTCTGCATTCAAGTCCGCATGCAAGTCCGCATCCAAGTCCGCATCCAAGTCTACATTCAAGTCTGCATCCAAGTCTACATTCAAGTCTGCATTAAAGTCTGCATTAAAATCTGCATTCAAGTCTGCATTCAAGTCCGCATTCAAGTCCGCATCCAAGTTTACATTAAAGTCTGCATCCAAGTCTACATTTAAGTCATCATTCAAGTCTGCATCCAAGTCTACATCCAAGTCTACATTTAAGTCATCATCCAAGTCTACATCCAAGTCTACATTCAAGTCTGCATCCAAGTCTACATTCAAGTCTGCATCCAAGTCTACATTCAAGTCTGCATCCAAGTCTACATTCAAGTCTGCATTAAAGTCTGCATTAAAGTCTGCATTCAAGTCCGCATTCAAGTCTGCATCCAAGTCTACATTCAAGTCTTCATTCAAGTCTGCATCCAAGTCTGCATTAAAGTCCGCATCCAAGTCCGCATTCAAGTCCGCATTCAAGTCTGCATCCAAGTCCGCATTCAAGTCTGCATCCAAGTCTACATTCAAGTCTGCATTAAAGTCCGCATCCAAGTCTGCATTCAAGTCTACATTCAAGTCTGCATTAAAGTCTGCATTCAAGTCTGCATTCAAGTCCGCATTCAAGTCCGCATTCAAGTCTGCATCCAAGTCTTCATTCAAGTCCGCATCCAAGTCTGCATTCAAGTCTGCATCCAAGTCTACATTCAAGTCTACATCCAAGTCTACATTAAAGTCCGCATCCAAGTCTGCATCCAAGTCTACATACAAGTCTGCATCCAAGTCTGCATCCAAGTCTGCATCAAGTCTGCATTCAAGTCCGCATTCAAGTCTGCATTCAAGTCTGCATTCAAGTCTGCATTCAAGTCTACATTCAAGTCTACATCCAAGTCTGCATCCAAGTCCGCATCCAAGTCTGCATTCAAGTCTGCATTCAAGTCTGCATTCAAGTCTGCATTCAAGTCTGCATCCAAGTTTACATCCAAGTCTGCATTCAAGTCCGCATGCAAGTCCGCATCCAAGTCTACATTCAAGTCTGCATCCAAGTCTACATTCAAGTCTGCATTAAAGTCTGCATTAAAATCTGCATTCAAGTCTGCATTCAAGTCCGCATTCAAGTCCGCATCCAAGTTTACATTAAAGTCTGCATCCAAGTCTACATTTAAGTCATCATTCAAGTCTGCATCCAAGTCTACATCCAAGTCTACATTTAAGTCATCATCCAAGTCTACATCCAAGTCTACATTCAAGTCTGCATCCAAGTCTACATTCAAGTCTGCATCCAAGTCTACATTCAAGTCTGCATCCAAGTCTACATCCAAGTCTACATTCAAGTCTGCATCCAAGTCTACATTCAAGTCTGCATCCAAGTCTACATTCAAGTCTGCATCCAAGTCTACATTCAAGTCTGCATCCAAGTCTACATTCAAGTCTGCATCCAAGTCTACATTCAAGTCTGCATCCAAGTCTACATTCAAGTCTGCATTAAAGTCTGCATTAAAGTCTGCATTCAAGTCCGCATTCAAGTCTGCATCCAAGTCTACATTCAAGTCTTCATTCAAGTCTGCATCCAAGTCTGCATTAAAGTCCGCATCCAAGTCCGCATTCAAGTCCGCATTCAAGTCTGCATCCAAGTCCGCATTCAAGTCTGCATCCAAGTCTACATTCAAGTCTGCATTAAAGTCCGCATCCAAGTCTGCATTCAAGTCTACATCCAAGTCTTCATTCAAGTCCGCATCCAAGTCTGCATTCAAGTCTGCATCCAAGTCTACATTCAAGTCTACATCCAAGTCTACATTAAAGTCCGCATCCAAGTCTGCATCCAAGTCTACATACAAGTCTGCATCCAAGTCTGCATTCAAGTCTGCATCCAAGTCTGCATTCAAGTCCGCATCCAAGTCCGCATCCAAGTCTGCATCCAAGTCTGCTTCCAAGTCTGCATTCAAGTCTACATTCAAGTCTACATCCAAGTCTACATTAAAGTCCGCATCCAAGTCTGCATCCAAGTCTGCATCCAAGTCTGCATCCAAGTCTACATTAAAGTCCGCATCCAAGTCTGCATCCAAGTCGCATTCAAGTCTGCATCCAAGTCTGCATCCAAGTCTGCATTCAAGTCTGCATCCAAGTCTGCATCCAAGTCTGCATCCAAGTCTGCATTCAAGTCTGCATCCAAGTCTGCATCCAAGTCTGCATCCAAGTCTGCATCCAAGTCTGCATTCAAGTCTGCATCCAAGTCTGCATCCAAGTCTGCATCCAAGGCTGCATCCAAGTCTGCATCCAAGTCCGCATCCAAGTCTACATTCAAGTCTGCATTCAAGTCTGCATCCAAGGCTGCATCCAAGTCTGCATCCAAGTCCGCATCCAAGTCTACATTCAAGTCTGCATTCAAGTCTGCATCCAAGTCTGCATCCAAGTCTACATTCAAGTCCGCATTCAAGTCTGCATCCAAGGCCGCATTCAAGTCTTCATTCAAGTCCGCATCCAAGTCTGCATCCAAGGCCGCATTCAAGTCTTCATTCAAGTCCGCATCCAAGTCTGCATTCAAGTCTGCATTCAAGTCTACATCCAAGTCTGCATCCAAGGCTGCATCCAAGTCTGCATCCAAGTCTGCATTCAAGTCTGCATTCAAGTCTGCATCCAAGTTTACATCCAAGTCTGCATTCAAGTCCGCATGCAAGTCCGCATCCAAGTCCGCATCCAAGTCTACATTCAAGTCTACATCCAAATCTGCATCCAAGGCTGCATCCAAGTCTGCATCCAAGTCCGCATCCAAGTCTGCATCCAAGTCTGCATTCAAGTCTGCATTCAAGTCTGCATCCAAGTTTACATCCAAGTCTGCATTCAAGTCCGCATGCAAGTCCGCATCCAAGTCCGCATCCAAGTCTGCATTCAAGTCTGCATTCAAGTCTGCATCCAAGTTTACATCCAAGTCTGCATTAAAGTCTGCATCCAAGTCTGCATTCAAGTCTTCATTCAAGTCCGCATGCAAGTCCGCATCCAAGTCCGCATTCAAGTCTGTATTCAAGTCTGCACCCGAGGTGTGTTCACTTCTTGTTGCGGTGGTTGCACAGGTCATTAACCTCTGATTCTCCTGTTTGTAAGGAGAGTCATCAGTCAGATGAGCCATTGTGATAAATGGGTGCTCGCGGGCTTCTGTTGGAGTAATTGTTTTTGCTGGGTTCAGATGGAACGTTTTTTTTAGCAAATCCCCAAAAGCAGCTAAATCTTATTTTATGCCTCCAGTTTTGAGTTCAACCTTAACTGCCTTCACTACGACAGTGGATTTTGATGTTTAAAAGGTATTTAACACATCTCACCAGAAAGTTAAAGAGAACTTGACAAAATCCCAAAACTTTGTTTTAAGTATTACACAAAATTATCTTGTAATCCAATGAGAAATGCCCAAGAAACTATTTTTGTTGCATCTATAGAGGCAGGTTGGATCTAAAAAAGAAAACCAACATTTTACATTCTCCTAAAAGTCCACAAGTCTCTTGAATCTCCTGGGAGACCTATCATATCTGCTAGTGGCTGTTTGACAGAGCCTGCCTCCCAATTCAAAGACTTTCATGTCAAACCTTTTAATGAGAGGTAAAGTGTGTCCCTGACTACTTCAAATATCTTTCTGTTAGATACTTTATTACCTACAGTAGATGGTTGTCAGCACACTAACAGTTTGGAGAAGACTAACTCAATGTCCTGCTGTAAATTAGGCTAGTGACAACCACACGTACTACTTCAGATGGCCAGTGATGGGGCGTGCTATGTTCAGTGGTTGTATGAACAAGAATCAGGATAAAAACAGTCTTGCGCAGTAATAGATTAAAAAAAAAACAAAAAAAAAAAAAACCTTCCTTGTAAAACACACTTAAGTAATATTAGTTTAAGAAGCTTTTGTTAATAATTGTGTCTCCTCTGTCTCCATTAGCAGCCAGACATAACATAAAGCCAGAGATGTTGCTTATGTCTGCTTCTCCAAACTTTTCCCCCAATTTCTATATTCTAAACTAAACACCTGGAGATTTGTTTCCTTTTTTGTCTACATTTTCTGGAATCACTATTTGATACGACAGGTTTTTCTGGAGTCTAATGTAATGTAGAGAATCAATGCATTGTATTTATTTAATTTTTTATTTAAATTAAGTGTGTATATATAAAATATTATATATTATAAAATGCTTACTGTAAGAACAATCTCTAAAGAATAAAAGAATTATGTAAAGGCAGTTTGAGAAAAGGGTGTCATTTAGACATTCTTTTGTAAATGTTTATGTTGATTCATGTTCATTTTGAGTTTTAGAGCTGATTTTATAATGCATGTTTTTAAACAATTGTTTTGTGTGTAACTCCAGTTATAAATGCTTCTTTATGTTTCAATGTTTTATTTGTTTTTTATATACCAACTATATTTATAAAGTCAGTATTGGAATCCTCTGTGAGGACAGCACAAGGAGGTATGACCTGTACCTGCTGGCCCAGGTGTCCCCAGCACCACCTGACCACACTGCAGCAGACAGGTGTCTATAACCGCTGAAAGAGCTGGTGCACATGTACAGTATGTGGAAGTGGAGGGTAAAACATTAAATGTACTTATTTATAAAAACATTGATCTGTTTTTCCTGGAGCTAACCTGTTTAACCACGTCTCACCAAAAAGCTGAAGATAGGTGTAACACTAGTTACTAACAAGTGTTAGTGTCTGTAACACCTCGTAAAACCATTAACAAGCTGATAACTAGTTTAATTATTGAAATCCAAATATACAGCTTTTAAATCTGTAGAATTTTAGATTTTGGTTGTATTTTATGTTTTTGTGTTATTTTTCCACATAATACCAACCCTCTTTGATTGAATCTGTTAAACTCACTGCAAAGCTTCAATGACTTTTTAAAAAAAAGGTCTGTACTGCCTCCTACTGGAGGTTTAAAGAGTGCACACCTCAAACTCAAGCTTAGACTCAAGTTTTAATTCTAACAGAAATAACCACCGTTTGTTTAAATCTACATTTATTAAACTTCTTAAGTACATTCAAGGAACTTCTACAAATCATTTATTTACATCAGAATCTGGAACTAAACCAGGACTAAACCAGGTCTAAACCAGGTCTAAACCAGGTCTAGATCAGGTCTAAACCTGGTTCTAAACCAGGACTAAACCAGGTCTAAACCAGGACTAAACCAGGTCTAAACCAGGTCTAAACCAGGTCTAAACCAGGTCTAAACCAGGTCTAGATCAGGTCTAAACCTGGTTCTAAACCAGGACTAAACCAGGTCTAAACCAGGTCTGGTTTAGACCTGGTTTAGTCCTGGTTTAAACCTGATCTAGACCTGGTTTAGACAAACCTAGCCTAGGTTTAGACCTGATCTAGACCTAGTCCTGGTTTACACCTGGTTTAAACCTGGTTTAGTCCTGGTTTAGACCTGATCTGGACCTTGTTTAGACCTGGTTTAGACCTTGTTTAGTCTCGGTTTAAACCTAGTCCAGGTTTAGACCTGGTTTACACCTGGTTTAAACCTGGTTTAAACCTGGTTTAGTCCTGGTTTAAACCTGATCTAGACCTGGTTTAGACCTGGTTTAGACCTTGTTTAGTCTCGGTTTAAACCTAGTCCAGGTTTAGACCTGGTTTACACCTGGTTTAAACCTGGTTTAAACCTGGTTTAGTCCTGGTTTAAACCTGATCTAGACCTGGTTTAGACCTTGTTTAGTCTCGGTTTAAACCTAGCCTAGGTTTAGACCTGATCTAGACCTAGTCCTGGTTTACACCTGGTTTAAACCTGGTTTAGTCCTGGTTTAGACCTGATCTGGACCTGGTTTAGACCTGGTTTAGATCTGGTTTAGACCTGGTTTAGATCTGGTTTAGTCCTGTTCTAGAAAAGACAAAGACATCTGTTTGCACTTCATGTAGTCACTGTCCTGGGACACTCTTTTCTTTAAACTTGGCACCATATACATGTACACTCAACACATCCATGACTGACAGCTCATTACAAACCTGGAAGTGGAGGCAGGTCTGATGTACACAGTTTTAAATGACTGTACTGAAAGCACTTTATAAAAATCACCTTGTATCAGTGTTACATGTGTCTGATTTGTTCCATTCTTGCAAGCATTAAACCAGCCCATTTATTTCAAATGATACTGCTGTCTCCATCGTCTCTCTCATTGATCTGAACAAAACAGTATTTTAAAAAGGGAACAAACTAGAACAAAGCAATTTTTCATATCTTTTACTCAGAAGTGAAATAGCTGCAATAAATCAAATGCACAAAGAATAATGGATTATAAATAAATGCTCCCCAGGTTCTGAAAGTCTCACAGCCAATTTCTATAAACATTTCTGGCAAAACATTAAAAACATTAAAATTAACATTAAACATTAAAAAAAACATTAAAAGGCTCAGATCAAATAATAAGTGAAGGCTTTATGAAAGGCACAACAATTCATGAATTTTTGATTATTACGTTGGTTTATACTATCTGAAAACTATTGTTTTACTATGGAGTAAAAGCCGAAAAGCCCGGATGTAACGGCCATTTTATTGCCCATTCGTAATGACAATATCATCCATATTTATACAATCTATGATTATTCCTCAAAAACATCTGGTCTACAACTCAACATAGGGAAAAGCATTCTGTTGCCCATACATGACTGCCACCTACAGGAGGCCTTTGGTTATTATATATATATATATATATATATATATATATATATATATATAGCTCATTTGTCAGAAAAATCCAGAAATCTTCAAAGAACTTTGTAACAAATATAACTTACAATGGGATTTGAGACTATACTATAAAATTTTAAAATGTATTTACTAATCTTTCCTCTGTCCACCAAAGAACGCACAACCTCAAATACAAACTCCCCTGTTTGGGAACACAGACATGCCTTAATTTCTATAAATCTGTACAATACAGTTTGTATCTGAAATGACCAGTTAATCCAAAGATAAAAGAAATCCATCTCAACAAAATAAAAGGACCCATCTTCTGAAACGAACGGTTTATCATGCTTTAACTGTGTGTTCTGTGAGGAGAAGGAGGAGGAGGAGGAGGAAGAATCCACTGACCACATGTTCTCTACAGTCAAAATAAAAAGAAACAAAAGCTTTGAGACATCACAGGTTAAAGGAAGGTGACATCAAATTCATCTTTGAGTTACTCAGGCCCAGAACAAGACGGGCACCACAGGAGCCACGCAGGCCCATGGGCCCAGGACAAGACGGACACCCCGGGAGCCACGCAGGCCCATGGGCCCAGGACAAGACGGACACCCCGGGTGCCACGCAGGCCCATGGGCCCAGAACAAGACGGACACCCCGGGTGCCACGCAGGCCCATGGGCCCAGAACAAGACGGACACCACAGGAGCCACGCAGGCCCATGGGCCCAGAACAAGACGGGCACCACAGGAGCCACGCAGGCCCATGGGCCCAGGACAAGACGGACACCCCGGGTGCCACGCAGGCCCATGGGCCCAGGACAAGACGGACACCCCGGGAGCCACGCAGGCCCATGGGCCCAGGACAAGACGGACACCCCGGGTGCCACGCAGGCCCATGGGCCCAGAACAAGACGGGCACCACAGGAGCCACGCAGGCCCATGGGCCCAGAACAAGACGGGCACCACAGGAGCCACGCAGGCCCAGAAGCAGCCGAGTATCTCCAAAACAACGCAGGATGGATGAGAACCGATTGCAAATGAAGCTAGATTCAAAAGTGGAAATACAAACCAAAGACAATGCACAGAACACCTCTGTTTGTTTGTCTGTTTCATTTTGAGACACAATCTTTGTTTTGGGGTACAACATTTTGGGGTAGTATGTTAATTGTGCTTCAGGCCTAAGCAATAGATTATAAATAAACATGGATGTTGTGTGTCCATTGCTCCCCCATTCACCGATATTGTCGTTACCACAGGGCAATAAAATGGCAGTTACATCTGGGCTTTTCTGTCATTTATGCATAGTAAAACAATAGTTTTTAGATAGTATAAACCAGACATGCCCAAAGTCTGGCCCGGGGACCAAATGCGGCCCGTGTTCATTTTTCCACTGGCCCGAAGCCTCTGATAAATCTCATAAAATTAATAATATATGTTCTGTTTCCAAGAGATTTGAACATTTGTTAAGAAAATGTTGAGCTTGTTTGGCTCGACAAACTTGTGCGATAAGACATTATCAATTATGAACATGAATAAGAACCGTGTGAGAACAAGACTAAGCGACTCCCACCTGCGTGACATTTTGAGCATTAAAACCACCGTTTTTGAGTCAGACCTGCCCAGTTTACTGCAGTCATGATCTCAGAATCACCCTTCACATTAATGCAAACATGTTATTTGTTGATTCTGTTGAATTCTGTTTGAGTTTGAGTCACATATCTTAAAAAACTTGCAATCAATTTATTTTTTTTAACCTACATTTATCCAGGTCAAGGAAGTTATCAGATCTACCTAGCAGCAGAAAGCACAGTAATCATACATTCATTTTCTACCGCTTAGTCCCGTTAGGGGTCGCGAGTGACTGGAGCCTATCCCAGCAGCTTTGGGCCTGAGGCGGGGTACACCCTGGACAGTGGCCAGTTAGTCGCAGGGCTAACATTTAGAGACAAACATTGACAGACAACCATTCACTCGCACATTCATTCACTAGGGACACTTGTACATGCATGTCTTTGGACGGTGGGAGGAAGCCGGAGTACCCGGACATACACGAGGAGGACATGCAGACTCCTCAAAGAAAGACCTGAGTCGGTCGAGAATGTTTGAGTCGGCCGGGTTTTGAACTCAAAACCTTCTTGCTGTGAGGCAGGAGTGCTAACCACTCTGCCACGTGCACCCCAGAAAGCACAGTAAAACAAAGCAAAATAAAAGGAAATACAAAAAAGCAACCCCCCCCCCTCCCCCTCCCCCATTGGTGGCATGTAAAATTCATGGTGGCCCGTATGACAATTTATTTACGTCAATATGGCCCCTGAGCCAAAAGGTTTGGGCACCCCTGGCATAAACGGACGTATAAATCAGAATCTTTTTTATACTTGTAAAGTCGCCATTGGGTTTCTCCTTATATTTCTGCTTTTAAAGCCTGCCCTCTGGTGGACGGAGGTATATGTATGGTGGCGCCCTTACTTGGGGCCCTTTTAAGGGGTTCCATGAGAGAGGCTTGGTCTAAGCCAGGAAATGGCAGGCTTTAATTTGACAAATGCAACAAGTGTCCTCTTCTCCTGTTATCAACATGGCTCTACTGAAAAACTGTTACAGCGGCTTGTTTCTTCATATCTGTTGCTCTTATGTCAAATGAATCGTTGCTATGATTGGCTAAAACAAGTATTGTGGTAGGCGGATATTAGTCTGTGCGAGAATGTGCGCTCAAAAAGAAACTGGAATACGTTTGTGTTTGGCAGTGCTGAGTTTGTCTTTGCTAGGCATCTGTAGAAACAAGTTTATGAAACTAAAATGACTCCTTTCATTGGGTTCTATTAAGTACATTCCACTATCAGAGGATTCTTCAATGAAAGAAAATGCCAGGCACAAGTCCATTCCAGTTCACAAGACTTTAATAGAACAACACAACAGAAATGGAGCATGATATTTTTTAGCACAAAATGAACATCAGCTGTAGAAATGTCAAGTGCACATTTACACAGTGAATCAGCAGAGGACATATTTAAAGGCTCGGGTACTGAAGCCTTTATGACACTCTTGCTTTCAACCTTCACCAAAAGATCTGCACTTTAATGTTCAATATAAAGTTGGCTACATCAGTGTTTAGTTATTGCAAACATTCCATTGAAAAAAATAAAAAATGGTGTATTCACATTTCCCTTTTGTACAAATAGAACTGCTTTCTTACTCAGTACAAACTTGCCTAAGGAATATTTATTGAGGTAAAATTAGTTTATCATCGAGATATCTCATGCAAAGTTAAATCCAGTCGACGCCCAACACTAATGTTTGAGGAGTTCGCTGAAGGTTACCAACAGAGCTTCTAACATTACTGCATTAGTCTGTATCTACAGTGTCTGAATAGATTTAGCACACAGCAATTATGGGATTATGTTGTTAGCGGCACAATTCTGAGGTAAGACCCTAATAGAGCTGCTGTGTTGTGCTTCAGACTATACTATATCCCAAGAGAGTTTAACCAGTGGAACTAGATACTGTCTGTGACATCAAGGTGGCCTGAGACTCTGGTTAAAGCATTGGAGCAACAGGCACACAACAGGACGGATTCTATACTGAACAATATGGACCATCCAGAGCAGGGAGCAGCCAGTGGGCGTCTGAGATCAGTGAGCTGCAGGACAGAACACAAGCCTTCTTCCTGACTGCATCTTCACTTCACTGTTACATTCTGCTCAGTGGAGAAATGTATAGCTGAGAGAGGCCTGGTCCGGCTTCAATCCAACTATGTACTGTAAAAACCTATAGCAGACGCTCCACTTCTAACTTTGTTATTTAAACCTTTAGTTTATTTAAACCTTTAAAAAGAGAAAGTCAGTATAGTGCGTCTTTAGCTGGACTAAAAGTGTTATGTTTGGTGAGGTAAAAGAAAGAACTGCAGTTCTGTTAATGCGGCTAAAATTTGTGTGAATTTGTGTTCGACTGAACTCTGGTACGTTCTATTGAAATGTGAATGCCACATAGACCACTGACATCTAATCACACCAAAACCCAGTAAGTCCAAGATACAAAATTTAAATCACATGACTTGATATCTTCCTGAGAGTGGAAAGACTCGGTTGGAATCAATCATAGGTCAAATGTCTTATTATTAGTGTGGCTATTCATATGGACGACTATGTAAAGACACCCTAGAAGCCAACTGAAATGCTGTAGTGCATCTGCCAGGCCATAAGGTGCGCTGTGAACACCAACATTACAGTGATCACAAACAGGCAAGAAGGTTTCCGTTGTGTCTTGTGAGCAGTCGTAAGGTAATATACAAAAGAAGCTGTAAACAAATTGCCAAAACATAACTGAATTTTGTCATCATCAGTGTTTTTGTTTTGTTACATAGCTGTGTAAAAGGCCTCTAAAACATTTACATGAAATAAAAAAATCTTGTTTTAGTAAGACTATTACAACAATTTTTTGTTTCAGAAAGCGATCGTCTACATTTGGGCCTTCAGAGAAGCAAAAGACTATGAAAACTAAAAATATTGCTTTGTTAAGTATTTTTCATTGGTGTCAGGGTTCATAGATTTATGAATCCCCCTCTGTATGAGCCTGTACAGTCCACTCCGGTTCACTGTCAGTGTCCTCACAGCTGTCGGCTGGAGGAGTCTGTGTGCTGTGTGGAGATGGGGTGAGAATGCTGGCTGTTGCTCTGCTCCATTCTGTTCCCTGACTGTTTCTTCTGATGCTTTTCCAGGTTGTACAGGTCCTCCTCCAGCATCTCCTTGATCAGGGGCGGCATAGAGCCTGGGATCTCCATCTTCAGAGTCACCACACGCTCAGCCCCTGTGCACAACATCAAACATGACATGAACAAACAGTTGGAAATAGTTTGGTTTAAGTGACTGTCAGTGCTAATTTTGGTAAACAGGTAAGTAGTAGTTTCATAAAACTAACTTTAATGGACGTGTTGTCTTATGTTCGTACATGTTCACAAACACAGCACTAGCACATTACTGAAGTCTTAACACACTTGAGTCTACCTTTGAAAGAATGTTGGGATGGCTTGCTGCAAATGTTGCTTTATGTTTGTTTTGTTCTTCCCGGTAATGATTGCTCCACATGGTTAACTGCCGTGGCGTCAAATGTAAAATGTGTGCATATGTCCCTGCTTCTTTTCCTCCCAAGCATTTGATATTTAAAAGCTGTTCTCTTTTCACCGCCTGTCGTCTTCCCGTGGCTAACAAATGCCGGCAAAGTAGAACATGGAAGCAGTTTGAAGTGAAAAGAGCGAGAATGTCTGCGGTCCGTGAGTAACACATCAGCAGAAACTCAAGTGCAGACCTACCTCTCAGAAAAAAACACCCCTAAGAAAAGCGACCCATTTCAGTTCTGGAAAGAACATGCTACTCAGTTTTCCTCTATGGCTGCTGTTGCAACCAAGTATCTCAGTACCCCTGCAGCTCTGTGGACAGTGAGAGAATATTTAGTGCTGTTGCAAACTTCCTTGATGAGAACAGAAACAAGCTCAAACCTGACAAGGTAGAGATGTTAGTTTTTATTAAGAAAAACATACATTTCCTTCTGTGAAACTACTGTGACACAGTAAGAGTTAGGAGTGCAGTTCCTAAAAGCACATTACTGGCTTTGCAAACACTGTGGCATATTTATTTATTTTTTATTCGTTTACATGGCTGCCGGGTATTTTAAGTTGAGGTGCTATTTGTTTTTATAATAGACTTTTTTATATTTACTGTTGCACTAAAATCCAAAAGGGAAGAATGTATATTATTTATTACTTGATTGTTCAAGAAGTTTGTTAACAGAGTTGTTAAATGTTAAAATAAGGTGAATTAAATAAAAAAATAAGGTTCTGGATCTGTTTTTTTGGTGTTTTTTTATTCTTTTTTTATGTATTATAGAAGTATCGGATCGGGACTCGGTATCGGCAGATACTCAAAATCAAATGACTCGGACTCGAGGGCAAAAAAACTTGATCGGGACATCCCTACTGGTGACTGTCCTTAGCAACCATAACAACAGAACAATGGTTGTGTCCAAATGCACTCCCTAGTCTCTAACCCAAGGGTGGGCAATTATTTTTCCCCAAGGGCCACATTAGAACATGGGAACATGGGTTTCTTTTGCCTACAGGAAAGGTATTTGCAGTTTGGAGATTGTCCTATAGTGCAATTAACTGATTGTTGCAGAAAATTGAAGAAAAAATAATTATATATGCAGTGTTTAAATAGCTATAAAGTATTAGTCAGTGCTTGGCGGGCCAGGTTAAACAGCCCAACGGGCCACATGTGGCCCCCGGGCCTTAGTTTGCCCACCCTTGCTATATATATAGTGTTGCATAGAGGACTATATAGTGCACTCAATTACTAAATGGTTTCAGACACTACACGGCTGTTTTTCTGTTACTATTAGTCACGTGACTCTGGCGTACACGTTAAAAAAATAAATAAAATCCTTTATTGATAAAAGTATTTATAAAAATAAGCTTAAGTGTTTTATTCAACTCTCTCAACTTATGCAACTCTTTCATGCCTCAAGAGGAAAGTTCTCAAATTTCCGTCTGTATGACTTAAGGCAGGGGTTCCCAAACTTTTCAGACCGTGACCCCCAATATTAGACTGCTGACAATCCGCGACCCCCACTTTGGGAACCAGTGACTTAAGGTAACCTAACACCAGTAGTTTACATTGTAATGATTTATTATTAACAATTTACGACAGATTACGTTTCCACAAAAAGTCAAACTCATGCCTCTCATTTCATTTACGTAAACCAGTTGTGTTTTGTTCAAAAGACATGTCACAATTGCGCTGCTTTCCTCCGACAATCACTAGTCACTTAATAGTGATTAGTGTGTTGATTCGGACACAGGCATTATAAAATCAAAAAGGCCCATAAGAGTTAAATGGTAAAAGAAAGGGAATGGTGCAAAAATTGAGAACATGTACAGAAGTTATAAATGGCAAGGGGAGGGGAAAGCTAAATTTTAACCATGACTAGAACAAACTGTTGAAGACAGTTCTGGCATTTTTAACTTGCCACATTCTTAAAGTGCATATTAACACTTTTTTAACTTTTGTAAAAGATGAGAACAAATAGATATAATTTGTGTATGGAAGTAAATTTAATGGGAATAAAAAGGCCTTAAATGAAGAGGTTTTAAAGATGGCAGAACTATGTCCCTAGCAACCATTGCAACCCACTATAAAATAAAAAATGTCCAAAACAAATTTACAATAAAATTGGTGACGGGTACGGAAACGTGAATAAAATTGTGAATATCAGATATTCTTGTGACTTGTGTAAAGTTTAAAAATGAAAACAAGAAAGTAGCATAAAAAAAAATATATAAAAAAGTATAATTTCCAATAATATTAGCACCATTGTCACAAAATTTTAACATTATAAATTTTAATTGGCAGAACTTAGTGCAGACAGAAAAAAAAATTAAAATTAAATTAAAAATAAAATAAAGTGAAAAAATAAAGATGTGAACAATGTGTGGAATGAATCTGCAACCACGTTTTTATTATGTATTATATAATAAATGTGGTTGCTGATACACACCAGTAACAAGTGTGTATTTTTTATTCCTAAATTAAACATCTATAAAAAGGTAAATGGACAAAATAAAGTTTATATCACCATCTGCTGTCTAACCTTTGGAGCTGATGGTGCGGAGGTCTGTGATCTTCATGAGGGCTTTGGGAAACAGGAGGGGCATGCTGGGCCTGCGTTTGCGGGAGTAGATCTTCAGCGCCTCCAGCAGTGGCTCCTGCAGCACCTCTACTTTTGACGGCTCCTTCAAGTCCTGGCGGTCTGGACACACAACTCTCAGGTGAACAGAGTGTAAAATATTTTAGCCCTAGAATAGTTTTATGGTGTTGCAATACCTCCAGACACTAGGCAGATGGCACTGAGAAGGCCGCTCTCAGTGTCATCCATCTCTAGGGGCAGTAGCTGTCCAGCGAAGGTGAACATCTGATCAGTCAGAGGACCAAAACCTGCATTGTGGATCTGTGTGCGAGTCAGGGTAAGTCCGTCTGAGAAGGTCATGGTGTCCTGGTCCGGAGTGTAGCGCGTACAAATACGCAGAATCTGAAAAAGACCAAAAAATGCATACAGATTATTTCTATTTTTATTTAGAAATTTAAATGGAAAGATGCTAGTAAATTAAAAAAGACAGATCATTTGTTCAGTTGAGTTTTTGTTTATGCATGCTTTGTTACTAAAAAGGCTTTAAGTCCATTTTAGTTGTAAACTCAATGTTTCTTGACTTAAAATCAACGCGTCAGACTGAGCACCAGAGTGAGCACCAGAGTGAGACATCACTGGTGAGCACATGTCTCTGATAGAGCTGAAAGACTTGGCAGTGAGTGACAGAAGAGACAAATGAAGGTGGGAGGAAAATGGAGATGTGTCAGAGTGAGCTTGAGGGCTGCTCTGTGTCTGTTAGACTTCTTCATGAATAAGCTGTCAGGGTCAGTCACACACCGACATGAGCAGTCAACTGCCAGAGGAACGGAATTTGTTACAGGACAAAAGATATCTATTAGTAGTAATGGGCGATATGAACGATATGCGATATAAATGATAAAAAAATGGCATACGATAGAGATTTTAATTCTATTGCACTACCACGATAATGCATGTTGATGACGCAATAATTTACAGCCACGAGCTGGCGGGGGGGAGCGACAGTGTTGTGCCTGAACGCGTTCATTGAACGATAGTGAATTTTGGGCGAACGTGAACTGAACGTGCTGTATTACTGCCTGATGAACGTTACTGTGAACTCGTTCATTCTGGTGTCTGTGAACGGCACGCTCTCTCAGGTTAACTTCGTTCAATAGGGTGCCAGATTTGTATAGAGCCTTCCAGGCGAAAACCCGGCTAAAACACACCGCAAACCAGCCGCAAATAGGTCTTAATATGTAGCGGAAAAACACCAAACCTGGCAACACCAGCCACCAGTGTCGCACCGCCGTACGCCGCATGCGTGACGGGTCATCAAAAAAAAATAATAATAAAGCATGGAGGCGACAGCAGCATGTAGTAAGGCATATGATCTTTTAAATTCATTCATGTAACTTGTTTGTTGAACCTGCCTGGTCTATTTTCCCAGGATTCCAATATTCTGTTTTAGCATGTGGACAATGGAAAATTATTAAAATTTAAAAACGTTTTCACCTTAATGATTACTGTCCTGTTTTTCTTTGAATAATTCCTCATTAAAAAAGACCATTCAAGCAGCACGTTTGTCCTCATGTTCTTGAGAATGTACTGTAGGGTTGAAAGCTGCAGCTGCTACTAGTGTAGAGTGAATGGACAGCAACAAAGCATTAAAGCAACAATGTCCCCTCAATGCTAATGTAAACCCTGGTTGGATAAGGATTGAAAATTGGATATGAAAATGAAATCTGACGCATAGCTTCATTGTTAAAACTGATAAAATAATTGCTGTCTGTCATTCTACTGTATATGGGCTGTGGCAATAATTTTGAAAAATAATAGCTCGCAGCAACATGGAAAAAAGAACTGAACTAGTTCATTTTTGGAACTGTGAACTTAGTTCAAAATTTTGAAGTTTGAACTGAACTGAACTAGTTCATTTTAAAATATTTGAACTGAACTTTGAACTAGTTCTTGTAGAAAGTGAACTTTCCCAACACTGGAGAGCGAGAGAGAGAGAGAGAGAGAGAGAGAGAGAGAGAGAGAGAGAGAGAGATTAAATTAACATATAAAATCTTACACGTTTGTCAACAGAAAAAAGTGTGATAGATCCCCGAATTGACCGTGCTGTTGCTTTATGCAAGAAGATTGTGAGTTCCTTTTCAGGAATACAGGAATAACATTTAAAAAATACATTTAGCAGTTTGGCTTTCCTTAGGATCTATGTAACCTGTTCTGAAATGATTCTATTATAATTTATATATCGCAATATATATCGTTATCGCAAGAGGCTGCAATGTATATCGCAATATAGATTTTTGGCCATATCGCCCATCCCTATCTATTAGCACTAGTCGGCTTTACAAAAAAGCTAATTGACATAAAAACACCATACAGCATAATAATACAAGACTGAACTGAGCAAAAAAAAACATGGAAACACATTGTAGCAGATCACTATGGTCTATGGATTTTTCCTACCAGGAGGTCGAGGCAGGCAGCCTTGAGCAGAGTGATCTGGTCTGCGATGGTGAGACCAGTGAATCCAGGCACACGTTTGGCAAACTGCACCACTTTGATGATGCACTTGGTGGCCAGCTCGCTGAACTTGTCCCAAAGTCCCAGGTCCAGCTGGATTCTCTGGTCAGAACTGGAGTTCTGGGAAAGGATCATGACGTGTTACATAAAAGCTGTACTTTTTCATCCTTACAGTTAGGGCTGCCATGACGGTGGTGAGTCACATCCATCCAGCTACAGTCAGGTCCATAAATATTGGGACATCAACAATTCTTTTTGGCTCTATACACCACCACAATGGATTTAAAATGAAACAAACAAGATGTGCTTTAACTGCAGACTTTTAGCTTTAATTTATTGATGATTTATTGATGATGTGACTGCTGACAAAAGCAGCAGGCACATATACAAACTGTTGTAATTCCTACACTGTTCACCTGATTTCGATGTAAATATCCTCAAATTAAATCTAAAAGTCTGCAGTTAAAGCACATCTTATTTGTTTTTTTCAAATCCATTGTGGTGGTGTATAGAGCCAAAAAGATTAGATTTGTGTCGATGTTCAAATATTTATAGACCTGACTGTAAATAGATATGCATCTATATATAGATATATATTAAAGTTTCAAAGTCAATAAAAGCAAATGCTCACTAGGGGGTAACAACCCCCAATCAACCCAATCAACAACGTTTTTAGAGCAACCATAACTGTAAATGATCAGACAGTGATTGTAAAATAAAGCAATGACTTTATACTGATGACATGTATCATGGTGTTGTTACTGTCAGAAATGTGGATTCGTTTTTTTTAACCGATGTGGTTTGTATGTTCCACTGACTTAAATGCAGATCTATTAATAGTACCGATTATGAATTCTGTATGTATTTGTTCATACTGTTGGTGACTCACTGTGGTGTACTTCCCCAGCTGACACAGCGAGGGAAAAGTCTCTCTATGAGCTCTGCAGATCTTCTCGACGATGAGGCCCAGCTCTGCAGTCAGCTCGTATGTCTCCATGATGGTCCTCTTCACCGCGTCCTTCTTCACCTTCCTCTTGTTCCTGTCATTTCTCACCGCTGCAAACCAAACATTTTCAGTAATCAGTGAAAAAAAAAAAAAAAAAATATATATAATAATAATATATATATATATATATATATATATATATATAAAAATAAATTAATAAACAAATAATAGAGGACATGCCCTTGAAACGTTTGTTTTAACAAAGACAATGACACCAGTAACAAAATTAAGGTGGCCAGCCCAATCCCCAGACCTTAATCCAATCAAGAAGCTGTTTCTGAAGCAAAACCAAGAAAAATGTAAATGATTTGTGGAATGTTGTTAAAGAATCATGGAGTGGAATAACAGCTGAGAGGTGCCACAAGTTGGTGTCACACACTGTGGTCATACAACTAAATATTAGTTTAGTGATTCACAGGATTGCTAAATCCTAGAAACAAACACGTTTGTACGAAATAGTTTTGAATTTGTACAGTCAACGGCAGACATTTTTATTTTTTTGAACATACCCCTTTTAACTAATTTTCCAATTGCACAGCCTTAAGAGCGTACATATCATGAATGCTGGGTCTTGTTTGTTTTCTGAGAATCTACTGCACCTACTGCTAACTTGTTTGCCATTTAGCAATAAAAAATATACTAAAAACCTGGATTATTTTGGTTAGTCACATTGTACTGCTATTATTTTGAACAATACTGTAGCTTCTTTGACAGCATTTTGATTATCAGTAAGACTGTCCCTCAATATACCCAAAAAATATACCCAAAGAAAAAAAAATCTCTGAGCAAGTGGAATTGAAGGAGATGAAGACCTCTGTGCAAACCGGAAAGGCCACTTCTTCCTAAGAGTAAAGAGTGGTGTTCATAAAGACAGCAGCAAATTCTCCAGCTGGGGTGGAAGTGATGGTGCGGTGGCAACCAGCTGGAGCAAGGGATTTGGCTGCAGGGACAGGGCCTTTGAATTCAAAAACATAACAGGAAGGTGGTCTGAAAAGCAAATGTCAATGTATCAAGTGTAGTGTAAAATAAAGTGTTAAAGTTTACAAAGCTAGCCAAGTCTAGTTTGAATAATGATGTGCAATATTATAACATACAGTATGTGATTTGTGATTACTATGTTGAATATTGTGATACAGTATGACCTGATTTTTTAGGGTCCAAACTATTTTAGGGTACCCATTTTGACACAGTAAGCACATTCAATGGAGAATAAATTCAAACTGCAGCTAAATCAAAACTAAATAAAGACTAAACTAGGACAGAATCAAGAATAAATCCAATCTAAAGAAGGCCTAACCAAGGCCTTTTTGAACGTTGTAACTCTTTAAATATTTTAACGTTGACATCATCTAAATCTCTGAGAGATGGAAGTTACATTATTGTGATTTAAGCAGTTCTTTGTGCTTGTTTATACTCAAGTAACAATTCATTTGCAATATATTGTGTAGCCCTAGTTTCAAAAGACGTCAAAATGACCTACCAGGGCTTTAACTCTTATCTCTGTGCATTTAGGTTATCACTTAAACCATCTACTTAACCACCAAACACCTACATCTATTCTGATTTATATTTAAAAAATGCTCAGATATCCTTCCTTATAGATGTTTTCCTTGTATGGACATTGTAGCTATTTGGGAAGTGTTTTTTTGCAGGAGAGCGCAAAAGCCCGGGAGCATGGTGGATTATCTCGGGGCATGTGAAGCCCGGCTAATCAGGTTATCCTTTCATAATCACTTTGGTAACAGTGTCAACACGTTTCTCTGCGCCCCACTGACTCCATTCAAGGAGCTGTGCACATGGCAGCGCCGTAGTGGCATTATGCAACGCTCTCGGTCTCTCCTCACCCCCGCCCCTCATTGCGTAAACACTCAAGAGCTCGTGTTACACATCAACAAGAGTCAACCCAGTTACGTAGCACACATCTGTCTGCTCCATGTGCTCCAGATTTATGTAACGAGTGGATCTACGGCTCTGGTTGGGAAGGATCCTGCCACCTGCCCGAAAGGTGGACTCCCTCCACATAGCACACATTTCTGTATCTGGGTCACTGAGCTTCTGGTTAACACACATCCAGTTTGCTTTTATGGAGCGGGGCACTGGAAAACCGTGAAAGCTAGTTTGTGAGCTAGAATATCTGATTTGATGAGGAACAAAGATTAAACGGATGACATTTAAAACCGGCGTTACAACACGGAAAAGGTTGGGTTTTTAGGTGTAGTCCTTCCCGGCAGACACATGGCCACGTGCAGTGCGTACATAAACGCCCCAGTTAAATTTAGACGTAGTACTATTGACGTGTTTTGGTATGCTAAATACAGGTTATGTCACCTCACATGGCTGGGAGAAGTCAAGCTGTTTTTTCCAGGAAGAAATGTTAAATAGAAATTACACTTTAACGTGTGAGCGTCATGACATAATTACATGCAAGTCAAAACTTTAAAAAGTAAACTATTATAAAGTACTACCTACAAATTTAACCATGCTGTGTTACCTTACAGACAATAGCTTGCTGTTTTCATTTTTTGTTAATATTAGTCCAGTGGGAAAGTGATAGACAGGGTAACTCAAAAACATGTGGAGCAGGTGATGCCATAATAAAGAACATGGACCATCCTCTTTTGTGGTATTTCCGCAACAAAAGTCTGTGGATAGAAGGCTCTACAACACCTCGAGCAGTGGCAGATGGCTTTCGTTACTTTTTTAAAATTTTTGTGTTGAGGCTCATTTATTTGCATTTTTATTTTAGTTATGTTGTGTGCCTTTTGGGCCATATTTATCACATAAGAAAATGTTTACAATGTCCAGAGGACATGGCTCTTTTTTTGTTCATAATAGAAAGATATTTTTATATCTTGGCATATCACTTATTTATTTCCAATTTAACACTTTAACCCCAAGTGGTGCTCTAGGCTACTAAAATAAAATGTGTGCATCCATTCATTTTATTACTATCGCAGATGCAATTATTTTTACCCTGACTCAACAGTCTTAAAACAGGACTTGGTAAACTCAAGGCAAAGTTCACAGCTGGTGCACTGACCCTTATGTAACCCCTCTACATCCTAACCTTGTCTAACTCTGACCAAGGCTTAACTGCCTGCAGTCCCTGCATGTTTCGGAATTCCCTAAACAGAATGAATATTCAAAAATACATTCCCCTGAGTGGTGGGTTAGAGTTAGGAGTTAGGGATTAGGGATTAGGGTTAGTGTAGACAGGTGAGGTCGAGCAGAGGGGACACGTACACTCTTTGGACATTCCCGCAGCAAGGCACCTCTGCAAACGACAGTACTGACAGCGGTTCCTGGTGATCTTGTTAATGATGCAGTTCCTGTCGCGGTGGCAGGTGTACACCATGTTCTTCTGTACACTGCGCCTGAAGAACCCCTGCAGTGACGGTGGGGTGCAAACACAGGAAAATACACTCAGAATCAAACTTGACCAGGGCTAGAGCAGACACAACAGAAGAAAAAAGTAGGGATGAACAATATATCTGTGCTATAATTGTTATTGCCCAATGTGTAGAGCGGTCGATTAGTTTGTTTGAGCCTGTGACACTGTAGTGCACCTGAACGCAGCAGGAGAGCTCCATTTCGCAGGCACACTTTGCCAATGTATTTTGAGGTGTCCAAAGAAGATGGTCGGACTGAAATATGCAAACACATGCAATGGCAAAGTTATGCAGGTTGTCCCACATCAAGTCATTAAATTCCTAACTAAATAACTCATCTGAAAAAACGAAACCCAGAGGTTTACTGTGAATACCAACAACAAGCTAGCACTAGCTTTAGCAAGGAGTCCCTAATGCAATAAGCAAGCACTGCAAAAGGGAGCCTCACAACAAGCACCTCAGAAAAAAAGCAGAGATTCTGCAAAGGCCCAATCTATAATCAAGAGAATGGAAATGATAGTACAATGAAACTGTACAGTTTAAGGGCAAATGTGCATTTTCAATAAAAACTTTTTATTTTATTTTTTTAATTCAGTAAAGCAAGGGGTATTAATATTTTAAATGGTGTCATTGACATCGGCCAAAATCAGCCCCAACTGCCAGATAAATATTGGATAACGATATCGGCTGACAAAATTCAAATCAGCCAAACCCTGAAAACAGCTGACTGAACAAAAACTCAGTGATTAATCAGGACAAGGTTCGGGCCATTTGTTTATCATTTGTTAAAGAAAATGTAATAACATTTTTCAAAATTAAAAAAGATTATCAATAAGTTATAACTCTGACTAATATAGAACATCAGGCCCATTACTAGTGCCGTCTTAACATTAACTGGAGCAATACTTTTACATCTTTTCCTATTGTTTTCTGACATTCCAAGTATTGTGTCTCAGTCATTGTAACGAACAGTGTACATCTCCAGCTTTGTGCTCTCTAAACATATTTGAACATCAAAGGCCTAACAGGTATTACTCTCTACCTGGCTCTATATCACACATATTCAAATACATCTGTAATGGTTTATCCTGTCATGTTATTCTCCAGCCCTCTGAGGTGACGTGTTACCTTGCAGCCCTCACAGGCACTGACTCCGTAGTGGTAGCCTGACGACTTGTCCTGACACACAAAGCAGGGTTTGTAAGTGCGAGGAGGAGGAGGTGGGGACGGTGGGCTGGTGAACAGGTCTTCTGAGCACGAGCTGGAGCTCTGGCTTTCCACTGCTGCAAACACAGGGCAAACATAAAGGAGTCAGATCAAGTTAAAAATCTACATTCAGATTATGTTCAACAGGTCGGATAAACACATGAGGGTTTGTATATATGTGGATATTTATGTTTTTACACCTCTATACAGACATGGAATCATTTCACATGCTAAAGTCAAGTGGGACAAAGACTCCTTACAACCCTATTTCTCAAAATACAAGAAATCCCTTCAAATAGCAACATAATCACACTAAAGAGGACAAAATAATGCTTAAAATTTGCTGGTCTCGTCAAAGCTACGCCCAGTTAACAGAGATATTTATAGACGTCACTCATTAAACAGTCAACAGTGACACAAAGCACCCCCAGAGCTCCCAGCCTCACCACCAACACTGACAGAAAACAACGCAGACTGTTTCAAAAGGCAACAAAACCAGAAAAATGGTTCCTCTCATTCCCTTGAACCCGTGGCCTCTGAGTGAACCTGATAGGCGCGGGTCATGCCAGGACACCCCAATCAGGCTGGGCTATCCCAAACATGAACACAATGCAGCAGTAGGCCACAAGCCTCACTGACTGATGAGGCCGGGGAGTGGGGCTGCTGGCTGCTGCGCTCGGGGGCAGGGACACAGGCCGAAGTGAGTGATGCTCCAAACAATGCGCCTTCAGATCTAAAAAGAATGTTGAATGTGCAACAGGCCAAGGATCTGATAAGCACTTAGGGAAGGAGGAGACGCTGCTGTGTACACTTTTAATATCCTTTCTGTGTTATTTGTGGGAACTTCTGCAACCAATCTCTCATCTCAGTCAGCTAGCTTTGCAAAGGTTAAGCGAGCATGTCGGCTCAAACGCAAAGTCACTGTGAGCTTTTGTGGAAAGTTGTTGCATTATGTAAAAAAGGTGGCCGGCATCCAGTGTGACTTAAATGATAATATACACAGAAAAAGGGCAACATTTTCATAATTGCAATCCTAACAACTGCAATATTCCTACAGAAAAGATGTTACAATATTCAATTTGTCAGGCACTTACACTTAAGTTAAAATACCTGACCGTCCAGAGCTTTAGAGGCACACAGGGTCACAGGGCTGCATCACATTAGGAATATGTGAGAACAAGTTTGAATATTTAATTAATAATATGAGCTGTGATATTTGAATAATCTTTGACATAAAATGTTAAATTAATCAAATGTGATGTATAAAGAAATACACTAACTTCCACTTGTCAGAGCAGGAGCTAAACCAATATTAAAGAACGAAGCAGGAGTAAACAGGTCTAAACCAGGACATTTTATTTAGACACACCACAGTTGAACTTAATGCTCTGTTTGGACTAGGGCTGTGCAATTATTGGCATCTGCAATTAAAATGCAATATTAAAAATTAAAAGATTTTATGCTACATTGTGTGTTACAAGGAGAAAATAGTTGAGGCAATAATAGTCTCCAAAGAGACAAAGAGAGGTCAAGTTATGACTTAAGATTGTGGTCTTGTTGCTTCGTTAGGCACTAATTTGGAGAACAAACTCCACACTGTGTCCCAACAGAAGACAGGGATGTACACTATTACTGGTTAAATAAAAGTTAAATTAAAAGGCAGGTAAATTTGTTTCAAGGCTGTGTTGACTCTTGAAGCTGTTCTTTCTGGAAATAAGCGTTTGGCAGGCTCTGGTCTTGGAAGATGGGGGCCCATGCGCTACAAACATATTTAGGGAGGTCTGTCTTCTTTGAGACTCAATATGCCTGCTACATATACATAACTTGGGTTTTTCTCTCTACTAAAAAGGAAAAGCAGCTTTCTATCTATGACTGGAGCTAATGCAGAACAAATAGACACCAAAAGGTTTCAAGGTCACTATCAAAGAAATAAATTGGGCCAGGTAAAGAACAAAGACCCCAGGGTTTAAACTCAAAGCCCACAGCCAAATACAGTCCTGTAAATTAAAAGGTTAAATAAATGTAATTTATATAATTTTATGCAACATTTAATGTCTTGATAACATATGCCTGTCAGTTAAATTTATTGATTATGGACAGGTAAAAAAAAAAAAAAAAAAAAAAAAATACGAAAAGAAATAATCACAATACTGGTTGAAAAAAAGAAAATTGTACAGCCCTAGTTTGGACAATGATTTTGAGGCAAAAAAGTAAATGTCCATCACATAGAAGACCATAACGAAATCTATCAAATTCATACAATTATTTTGAGTTTCTTCTGAATTGGATTATGTCAAAAAGAGTCATATCACTTTACACAAGGGGTTTTTACACAATAGAGGGATTTTTTTTTAAAAAGCACCGCAAGGAATTAAAAAAATCAGAAAGCACATGGCTAACTTGTACAAAGCAGGCCTTTGTTGTGACTACCTCCCTTTTCAACAAAAAAGGGCAATCCTGGAAATCCCTGGAAATAAACACTATAACAGAGGCCTCTGCGGAAAATACAGCAAAAAAGGGAAAAAACTTCCACAACTAATAAATATTATAAAAGGGCTTCTCCAAGAATTGACTTAACAGGGGGCTTGTGTCTGTGGGACTTTACGGGCGAGAGTAAAGTAAAGGTAGCTCTTCGGTCTCTGTGGTGGGAGAATCAAAGGCTTTGAGAGAGGAGTTAGAGAATAAGGTGTAGTCTGAGTCCTCACTACACTCCTGAGCTGGTGACCGTCCCGTGAACCCACTGTGACCCCAGACTGACCGCAGCTCTCCTCTGTCCCAAACACAGCAACACACACTTACACTAAACAATTAAAATAATAGAGACCCAGTTTAAGTGAAATAGACCACAGTGAGCACAAGGCAGAAAATAATTGCTGTGATTAAATAAAAATAAAAACAATAATGAAAGATTTGTTTTATGAAATATTTTTAAATTTAAAAAAGGCACAAAACAGCCAATTTGCTTGTCTTAAATATGATCAAACATAACATTTATGCTGTAAAGGAGATGCAAACCCTACTCCTATACACACTTTACTGGTGTCAGTATCTTTCTCATTTGGTCAGTGGTTTAATGCTTTGAGATAACAACTGTGAGTATATTATTCATATTGTATCGACAATTTATCTGCAAATTGTACATCCGCATTGTCCACTATATGCAAGTGACTTTCAAAATGCAGTAGTTTATATGCATCCACTTAGGATCAACAATAATCAGCTGAATATTTAATTGCAAAACTCAAGAATTATAACAAAGGTATTCCATTACATATGATGATATAAATGCGTTTGCCTGTTTTTTTTAAGTCTGGTGTTGTACTGGCTCGAATGCTCTTGTCTGTCCTTCTTTTGATACTGAAACATAAACTGACCAATCACTAGTTCTCATAGTCATGTTGTCTGTTCTATGCACAATATACTTGCAGTTCATAACATTACTGTGACCCCACTTTTCAATCAGTCTGCATATGCCTCATCATGTTTCCAGTGTGAGTGAAGGGAACCATCAGGGAAGTTTCTTTTAGAGCCAAACGCTTCGTTACATTGCTATCATTCCTTAGTATCACTACAGCAACTACAGCCAACAAGAGTCAAGATTTTAGGGCAGACTTTTGTTTGTTCTGAAACTGTCATGTCACTGAGGGTGTAGCTAGTAAATAACTGACAGAGAAATCTAAAAAAAATATCATATTTTTGTCCTGAATAATAAAGCCATTAGTGAATTAATAATAGTGATAAACATACCACAAAGTAAGAATTTAATAAACAACAGTATAAGAAATATTCATATACCTACTCTTTAGTAAAATACAACTCACCTGCTAATATTTCTCCCCTGATTGGATAAAATAGGCAGGAAACCTGAAAATGCATTTTCTGTTTGTTGCAAAGCCGAATATTGGTGCACCCATATTACTAATGGACATACTTTGGCTATTTGTATAACAAGTCAAAACTAATATCTTTCTCTAGATTTCTAAATGAATTCTGCTTTAATGAAAAAAAGTGCAAAGAATTCACTCATACAACATTTTTACTAAACTTTCTGAATTAAAAATTACTTTGAAAGCAGAAAGTATTTTTACAATTTTAACTCCCAAAGCTGAGCTGAGCCCATTGAATTGAATAATACTTTGGATTTGACCGGGGCATGTTGTCACACTGTTAATATTTCCATTAATTCTAAGTAGTATTTTGCCTTTTATTCTTATATACAAGCACCTGGCGTAAGATTACATCAGTATTTTATTTTTTATGGCGAAGTGTTGTAGTTCAAACTTTTCTTCATAAACTTGTAGAAACTCGTTTAGGCTTAGTATCTAACTTATTTACTGAAGTAAAACTACCATTTGTTTTCATTTAGTTTCATTTCACGATGCACTAATGCAAAAAATGTAAAAGAGAGTGTAAACACCGGTCTCGTTGTTGTTATGGAGGTGTGTGTTTGTGGACCTACATTGTGAACAGCGGTGCTCGCGCCAGTCCGCCTCGAGCAGCTCGGGAAAAAACGCGGCCAAATCTTGCTCGTGCCCGGCCAGCCCGGGAACTGGACTGGAGGATGTGTACAGGTCCAGGAGCTCCCCGGGGCCGAAGACTTCCATCTCCAGGTAATCAAACATGTTGGGGCGAGGGTCCGCGGGGAGACGCTGCTGGTCCCACTGCAAGCGTGGTTCTTCGGACTAAACTGTGTACATTCAGCGCCTACACATGACACAGAAAGAGGGGCGTGTGCTCACTGCTAGGTAGACTCAGAGGTTGTACGCTATTCCTTCGCATTTCGTCCAAACACTGGTACCACGCTCCTCAAACAAACACGCAAGTTGTCGTTCTCCTACTTCTTATCACTTTTTTTATTGACTGACGTCGTAACGCCGCCGCTCCATGCTAGCTGTGTGCAGACACTGACCACACTGGAGTTACTTAACGTATGCGCTGAACTCTCCGTGAACCTCTTCCGCCGCAGATGACCTTCACATGACCCAGCCGTGACGTCAACGGCACACAGCAAGCTTCGCGCCAACCGGCTCTGGGTTCCCTCTCCAACACTGAGCTACTTCCACGGAATATTAATAGAGACATAAAAAACAAGAAGAATTTATGGAGAACTACTCTGGACCGTTGGTTAGACCAGCGACTGTTCTAAAAAAGAAATGCAAGTTGGACTTCACATCATAAAGGAAAATAACTCCACTCCCCTATAAGATGGAAAAAATAAAGAAAATAAATTCAAATTGAAGTTTAGAGCTTTTAGTTCTGACTTCAGGGTCAGGGCGACAATTATCAATGCCTTATTAAACATTACATAATTGAAGCGAATTTTTATCCCCATTCTGTTTTTCTTTTTTGCTTTATGACATATTCTGCGCTAAATATACACTTTTTAGTTTTATCGTCAGTCTAAGTTTCCTATTGTTTTTAAACGGTCCTTTATTCACAAACATAAAAAACACATACTTTATGTTTAGCTAACGGAAGCTAATGGATAATGTAGCTAACTGAGTATGTAGCTAATCCAAGAAGACAAGATTTACCAATCAGTGTGGTTGATATGACAGAGCTATTTATTTATTCTGAACCAGTTAATAATGGGTAATGTAAATTTTTCAACATTCTTTACCCCAAGACCAACAGATTACCCAGGTACACAGTGATAATAAAAAAATAAAAAAACAGATTCAAATACAGCAGTAGTGGTGAGTTTGGCAAGTTAGTGCTACTGATCCATACCATCTTACCAGAACCCCTTATGTAACACAACTTTTCAATTTGAGCAGTATATTAAACATTTCTGCGTTTGGAGAACTGAGCACCCTCAGCATATACAGTGTTTATTGCACATATTGTTTAGCCTACAATTCAAACTTTAAACTATAGGCAAAAAAAAAAAGTGTTTTTATTGATCATAAGTGAGTCTACCGTGTTGGCCCGGCCCTCCACCAGAGTCCCATGTTCAAATGTGACCCTTAGAAAATAATTGCCCACCCTTGCTTTACTGCAATGGTCAAGCCTGGGAAAGAGCAAAAAACAAAAGGGCACTTCACTTTATTACCTTGTAACTTTAACAATGCAATGTCTAGTGTTGATAGGTCAAGAGAAAAAGCCTACCACAACAATATCTTTAATAAAAAGACAGTTACATGATTTTTGGAAATGTATGTTTTAATGCAAGTCATCAATATTAAGAACTCATTGTTATTTTCTGGTGCTTTGTAATTGTACATTAGCATTAGGTGAAACATACAACAGCAACATTTAGTAAGTCACTTACAAAATTTAAAACCATACAGTGCATAGCTCATAAAACATTCTGTTCATAAAAAGCAGTACTCTTTCTCAGTTTTGCAAAAAGAGCCTTAAAGTCTGCGTGTCCTGATTACAGAGCATTAAGATTACACAGAGCACATTAGTGTATTTGTAATGGCATTCCTGATTAAAATCAGGTGCCACTTAACACAATCAATATTTTTAGGCCACTTTCTCTTCATCCCTGTCCACTTAAATTGGTCGTCTCTGACTTTAAGTGAGAAATATCTGTGGCTGGGTCAGCCTATAATTGAATGAGGAAAAAGACAAAGGGGGTCGTCGTGATGAGTCGGTCGGTGGAGCAAGGAAATGCATTCATGTCAAAATAATGGAAGTTATTTAAAATATAGTCATTGAGTGGAAATAAAAGAAAGTGAAAAAGGAAAATGTAAGGTTTTGAAACTGAGCTGGAGCTGTTCTGTGTGCACATCTCTATACACTTGGTCTCATTCAATGCCACTGCTAACCCCTCTGAGGCGCAGGGGCAGCACAGACCCAATGTTAAAGCAGGTTAATTACTGGCAGTGTCTCCCACACTCCGGGGAGGCCAGGTCATCCAGAGGACAGCCATGTGAGACATTCCTGCAGCCTGCCGGACCCCCTCCTCACTCCGGATCCTGTCCTCCATCCAGCCTCCTCCTCAGCCTCTTGCTTCAACTTTACATTCAACCATCTCTCAAAGACATACTGCATTTGGTGTTTAAAAATTTGATAATTTCTTGACGAAACACAAGAAATGGTTTGCAATGTTTTATGAAATCAAGTATAAATATTTTAATTGTATTCATGAGTCATTTATATCAAAATTGAGTCCCACCCTCATTGCTAGAGCCAATCACATTCCTTGCAGCTATTTTGACGTTCTTGTTTTTGAACACTACGGAAAAGCTCAGCAAAGTTTGGGTCAGGTACTTCCTAAAGAGCCTTGTATTTTCACTGTCTCTAAGTCAACTATAATGATTCCCAATTGACCTTAAAGTGAATAGAGAGGCCCTAGTGTACAGCTGACAGGTCCCCAATAACTTCCAAAATTTGCTGCCCCAATGAGCAGTTTAATGGCAGCCATGATTGATTTAGGATTCAGGTCCAGCAATGTTTCAAATCTGGGCCTAAGAGCAGCTTAGTTTTGTGGCCAACATAAAATTGTAGATAGTGATGTAGAAGGTGAAGGTGTCCATATGTAGGCTACAACAAGAACGCAAGTGGATATCCTCTTAGCATCTGTTCAACTTTTTTGGGTTACAGCTAATGATTCTAAATCTTCATCACTGTTGTACAGCAGGTAATGTCAAGCTAACATATACTTTATATGCCATAATAAAGCCTACCTCTTCCAAGTAAAATATAATGCCAACTTGCAACAAAAATCTTTTCTTTTCTGTGCTATAATTTGAATATTTTTTTAGTTGGCTTTAGTTTATACAGGATAATCTCAATGGGACAGGTGATCTCACTCAAGAGAGACCACTCCAATCAATACAATGTGATAAAATAACGTGATATTGTACAATCCTATTAAATTGACAATTAAAAACCAGCATAACGACACATCACAAACAATATTCTGGCTGCAGTCTCCATCTGTCTCAGTGGAATGCTCAGTGAAAGCAACTCCTCCAAATGAGCTTGAACCCAGAACGCATGATTTAAAGAAGTCTTTTCCCTGACCTCGCTGCAGATGGGTTTTAGCGGGGTCAGGTTTAGCTGTCCCTAACTCAAGTCACATGTAACCCTTGTGCTTGGTCCAAATATGGCATGGCCAAATGGTAGGCACTAAACGGAAAACAAAGCCAGAATTTCTTTTGATTTTTTACAGCCAGTTGTAAAGCATCACTCGGAGCCTGGCACCACTGAGTAGTTATTTATTAGGGCAATATATCTCTTTATTCTCACTGTCACTGAGGCAGGTAAAGTGCTCTGGCTTTCAACTGCTCCCTATTCTCCACACGGGTTATGTGTGCTCTATAGAGCAGTCAAAAACAAGGCCGCGGCGGTTTACTGCCAGGATTTTCTAATGTGGACCATCTGCCTTTAGGAGTTGTAGGTCTGTTAGGACAATATACAACTCTGGAAAAAATTAAGAGACCACTGCAATATTTGCTAGCAATCAGCATCTCTACAAGTATGGAAGCCATTCTATTCCAATGTCTGTTGAATCCCAACAAAGGCACACCTCATTCTACAGATGAGGTGATCACCTGAACCAAATCTTATTTAATAAGGAAAAGTATGAAAAAAAAACACTTCTGTGGTCATCACTATCCTCTTACAAATAAATGCTCTAAATTACAATATTTTTATTTTAAATTTGGGAAAATGTTGTCAGTAGTTTATAGAATTAAACAAATGTAAATTTTACCCAAACCCATACCTATAAATAGTAAAACCAGAGAAACTAATAATTTTGCAGTGGTCTCATAATTTTTTCCAGAGCTGTAGCACAAAGTGTTTAGATAGGGTTGTGTGGCATTTAATGATTTTTGAGTTTTGGTTTACAGAGAAAGTTGTTACTTGATACCATGAGTGAACATAAAGCAAGACTATTATATTATATATACTAAGAAAAATAATTCTTCCTTTTGGATGTCAAAGAACCATCAAAATTTATTTTTTGTCTAGTTTAGGTTATATGTTTTAAGTTGTATAGTGTAGAGGATCTAAAATAATATGGTGAGAATGGACTGAAATACAGTGCTGGCAAAAGATAGCTTTTCTTACAAATTAACAATATGGAACAAACGTGATAACAAGAGGAAGAGGTGAAACAAATTTTTAATAAGATGTTCTTAATTTCACAGGCAATATCTAGTGGCAAAAGTGAAGCCTGCGTTTAAACACCTCCCACTGCAGTAGATGTAGGTCTAGGTATGGCGGCACGGTGGTGCAGTGGTTAGCTCTTTCGCCTCTCAGCAAGAAGCTCAGGGTTTGAGATAGGGCTTGGATTGCTACTGCTAGCACCGTCTCAAATTATGTAGGACTCTGCATACACTAAAGATGACTTATAATTACTGGACAAAGGTTGTCATCTTACAGGAGTAATACTGTATCTTGGCTTAATATATTACAGGCCTATTGCAATAACAGGACATTCCAAAATAATGTTTATTTTTGTACTTTTAAATTAGGCTTATTCTATTTAATAACTTTATTTTCTTCTCCCCTGAATCAATTAAATTGACACACAACAAATGGATGGACCTGTATTGAAATGAGCAAACCTGAAGCACTAGCCCACAGCCTTTTGTGGTTCTAAATAGTGTTCTTTACAGAAACAAATGACTCTGTTGGACAAGGAGGGGAAGCTTCTTTCTATGCAAGAATAGAAATTCAACTCAAGCCCTACTTAAGATGCTTTTTGGTACCATTTTTTTTCTTACTAGAAAACGTTCTTCAGGAAGAACAAATCCCATGAACAGGGTAAAGCTCTCTTAGGCTCACATCAGCCCTGAAATAACACTATTTTATAATATTATCAGACTCACATTAAAACAAAATATGTTTTTTACAAATTATAAATTTTTAAAGAATAGCACATACCAAAATTAAATGATAGAATGGACTGTGCATAACATACTTCACACTTTATATTATAAGCCTCCATCACCAGACACTGGCTAAAATTATACAGTCTGGCATAGTGATGACGAGTCTTTGGATTAGTTACGCTGATGATACGCAGCTGTAGACACAAAATCTGGATGGTAGAGAGAATGTTTTACAACTTAACAGCACAGAACTGAGGTTTTAGTCATTAGTCCTGAGGCCCAGAGAAAGAAGCTTTAAACTAAACTTTCTCTTGGGCTAACACAGAGACGCTAGTGCATGCTCTTATCTCCAGTTGTATTGAATACTATAATGCCCTGCTTTCTGATCGTCCCAATAAGAGTACTTATTACAACCTTAACCCCCTGACGGAGACCAGAGAGCGGGCTAACATTACACCCGTTTTAAAATAACTGCATTGGCTCCCCGTGTGTTTTAGGATAAATTTTATGGTTCTTTTGATGGTTTTTAAGTGTCTTAATGGTCTTGGGCTTTCTTATCTTTCTGAACTGCTTTTACCATATAAACCCTTGCTCTGTCCTCCTAACCATTCCCAAAGTCAGGACACACACTCATGTGTCCCAGGTGTCTTTTCAGTATTACAACCCTTGCCTGTGGAACAGCCTGCCGGAGGACCTCAGGGCCACAGAGAACATTCATGTTTTTTTGAGCAGGCTCAAGAGCCATTTTTTAAATTTGGCTTTTAACTAATATTTATTGAGGGAGCCCTCTGCATTGGGGCTGTGACTGGCTGTGGCTGCCTGGTGCGGGACGGCCTGATGCTCTGTGCTGGGACCCTGCTGCAGCGTCCTGGTAGCTGTGGCTGGAGGGCTTCCCTCAGTGCAGGCAGCTCATGCTCATAGTGCTTCTTGTTAGTGTTTAGCACTCCTACCTCACAGCAAGAAAGTCCTGGGCTCAATTCCCATCATGGGCAGAGCATCCCAGGTTTCCTCTGAGTGCTCTGGCTCTGCAGTAAAACTACTACTTACTTACTTTTTTTATTTTTTTATTTTTTACTACTTGTTGGCCCTCCCTCCAATGGGGCCAAGACTCCCCTGTAAAAGAGATTTGTTATCTCAGAGAGACTTTCCTGGATAAAAAATAAGATGCAAGCAAAAGGGTACCAGACTAACTTCTTTGTATAGAAAAGGAAAACATTGGTCAGGCTATAGGTTTGGTGGGATGGGTAAGGTTTTTCTTTATTGTTCAATCATGTAACTACTGTAATCAGTAGCACTGTGTGCTACTGTTTGTATAATAAGTGCTTAATAAATCAAGTTTGATTTGATTTGATGATTAACCTTACTCTTTTTCTTCTTTCCTTGATGGAACTTTGATATCTGTGATTCCAGTTTTCATAAGCTTTGCAGGAACCTGTTCAATGATGAAAGTAAAACAAATCAAGTTGCTCTGATTAGCCATTAGCAGCATGAAACATAAATTAGCTAGCAAATATCCATTTTAATCTACAATTTACAGACATTGGGTTGTGGTTTGGTTTTAAAGGAGGGTGGTATAGGCAATTATACATACCTCCATTAGGCTACTTAACCTTGCCTTCACCAGATTTGCTTCTTGTCTAAAAATGACCATAAAAGTCCTTTTATATTGTAAAAACATCAACTAAAAGCTTTTATCATAGCTAAAACTTGCAAAGGATTACGCGAGGAATATGAAAATTAGAAAGTACATAAATTTCCTTTTGAACCATTGACATTTCTTGCAATTATATTTCTGAAAAAGTGACATGTTATTACCAGAAGTACAGTATGAGTCAGGTCACACATTTATAGGCGCTTCAACTGCCCAAAGGGGTGTGAAGCATCCCTATTTGTACTATACTACATTGGTCTACCCTCAACTGTAGTAACAGTGAGACATGGGCACCAAAAGGTGGTGCTAAAGCACAACACAACAATTTGTTGAATGCAGGCAAAGCATCCTCACTTGTGTCAAAATGAGGATTAAAATTGCAGTGTTTTCTTAAAATTAAATGGCATGCATTTATATAGCAATTTTTTTCACACCTGGGGCAGACAGAGATCACCATACACAAGGCACCAAACTCACCTCTACAATCACACATGTTCTTACACAGGCAAGGTGGATGTATAGAACAAGTGCAGTGACTGTATAATGGGACATAAAGAGTGTGACGTCACCCTCTGCTTTAGGAACCTCGGCTGAATCCCGAAAACCGGGGCTAAAGCTGATTTGCATGTGATGAGTTTGTGCTGAGTTTGCATTGAGTTTGAAGGGACTCTGCATCAACCATATGCTCTTCTATTAATATTCGCATAAGCCACAGTTTATAAAAGACACTGACGTCTTATACAGTACTTGAGTTTTATTGTTCACTGTTGATGTTGCTGCAGTAAAACACTGCTTTGCGCACATTTGTTTACATTTGTGAGAAACTAAACTTAAGCCGCTTGCAGGGGCTTTCTCACAGTAGTGGCCCACCATTACTAGCCTGGCCCCTGGAGTTGCGGGGTGGGCACTGGCAGTGCACAAAAGTCCAGAATCCATAGACTACACTACATAAGATCACATGACAAAGAACTGATTAATGTACAGACGTGGACAAAAATGTTGGTACCCTTCGGTCAATGAAAGAAAAACTCACAATGGTCACAGAAAAAACTTTATTCTGACAAAAGTAATAATAAATAAAATTCTATGAATGTTAACCAATGAAAGTCAGACATTGCTTTTCAACCATGCTTCAACGGAATTATTTTAAAAAATAAACTCATGGAACAGGCCTAGACAAAATTGATGGTACCCCTAGAAAAGACTGTAAATAATGTGACCAAATGGACATGTTAATTCAAGGTGTGTGCACTAATTATCATCACAGGTGTGTACAATCTTGTAATCAGTCAGTGGGCCTATTTATAGGGCTTCAGGTAGTCACTGTGTTGTCTGGTGACATGGTGTGTACCACACTCAACATGGACCAGAGGAAGCGAAGGAAAGAGTTGTCGCAGGAGAATAGAAAGAAAATTATAGACAAGCATGATAAAGGTAAAGGCTATAAGACCATCTCCAAGCAGCTAGATGTTCCTGTGACTACAGTTGCACATATTATTCAGAAATTTAAGATCCATGGGACTGTAGCCAACCTCTCTGGATGTGGCTGCAGGAGGAAAATTGATGACAAATCAAAGAGACGGATAATCCGAATGGGAACAAAATAGCCCAGAGAGAGAGATCCAAGGTGAACTCCATGCTCAAGGAACATCAGTGTCAGATCGCACCATCCGTCGTTGTTTGAGCCAAAGTGGACTACATCGGAGACGACCAAGGAGGACACCATTGTTAAAAATAAATCATAAAAAAGCTAGACTGGAATATGCCAAACTACATGTTGACAAGCCACAAAGCTTCTGGGAGAATGTTCTATGGACAGATGAGACAAAAATGGAACTTTTTGCCAAGGCACATCAGCTCTATGTTCACAGACGGAAAAATGAAGCATATCAAGAAAAGAACACTGTCCCTACTGTCAAACATGGAGGAGGCTCTGTTATGTTCTGGGGCTGCTTTGATGCATCTGGCACAAGGTGTCTTGAATCTGTGCAGGGTACAATGAAATCTGAAGACTATCAAGGGATTCTAGAGAAATGTGCTGGCCAGTGTCAGACAGCTTGGTCTCAGTCGCAGGTCATGGGTCTTGCAACAGGACAATGACCCAAAACACAGCTAAAAACACCCAAGAATGGTTAAGAGGAAAACATTGGACTATTCTAAAGTGGCCTTCTATGAGCCCTGACCTCAATCCTATTGAGCATCTTTGGAAGGAGCTGAAACATGCCGTCTGGAAAAGACACCCTTCAACCCGGAAACAACTGGAGCAGTTTGCTCATGAGGAGTGGGCCAAAATACCTGCTGAGAGGTGCAGAAGTCTCATTGACAGTTACAGGAGTCGTCTGATTGCAGTGATAGCCTCAAAAGGTTGTGCAACAAAATATTAAGTTAGGGGTACCATCAATTTTGTCCAGGCCTGTTTCATGAGTTTTTTTTTTTAAATAATTCTGTTGAAGCATGGTTGAAAAGCAATGACTGACTTTCATTAGTAAACATTCATAGAATTTTCATTTATTATTACTTTTGTCAGAATAAAGTTTTTTCTGTGACCATTGTGAGTTTTTCTTTCATTGACCGAAGGGTACCAACAATTTTGTCCACGTGTGTTGTAGGTCTACCACTCTACCACTGAGCCACTTTTCAAAGAATTTAACAAGAATCAGTTAAATTACTCATTAATTGAAAAGGAGACACTGGCCTTAATCCTGACTTTGACACATTTTGAAGTGTACCTCGGTGATAGCGCACGCACACCTATCACTGTTCACACGGACCACACAACTTTTTGCCGTTGCTGAAGTGTCCAAATTCCTCCAGTCAAAATATTTTATAACCTTTGTGTGACCTGCTAGCATTCCTCTTCCACCCTCTGTCCTCTTAAGGATGCTTCGAAGGTGCACACGTTGCTGAGGATGGAGAGTGGCAAGGAGCGCCGAGCTGACTATGCAGGGGGGTTAACGTGACCTACACGCTTGGTCGGTATAGTTTTCTGAAACAGGAAACTCAGCGCTGGGCTGGTCTGAGGAGGATAAATCTGAGTTAAGATCTAAACTCAGGTTCAACCTTCTTTTAAGCTTTGGGCCTGAGGTGGGGTTCACCCTGGACAGTGGCCAGTTAGTTGCAGGGCTCACATTTAGACATTGACAATGACGAACAACCATTCACTCTCACATTTATTCACTATAGGGACACTTTAGAGTTGCCATTTAACCTATACATGTCTTTGGACGGTGGGAGGAAGCTGAAGTACCCGGAGAGAACCCACTCTAACACAGAAGGACATGCAGACTCCTCACAGAAAAGTAGATTTGTGGAATAATGGTTGAATAACTCCTAACTCATCACGAACTTATCACATGGAGATTGTCTTCAGTGGGTCATTTTCGGAAATGTTCGAGTGGTTGTGCAATGAATTGTGGAATGCAGTGTTGGGAAAGTTCACTTTCTACAAGAACTAGTTCAAAGTTCAGTTCACAAATTTTAAAATGAACTAGTTCAGTTCAGTTCAAACTTCAAAATTTTGAACTAAGTTCACAGTTCCAAAAATGAACTAGTTCATAGTTCTTTTTTTTTCATATGTTGCTGCGAGCTATTATTTTTCAAAATTATTGCCACAGCCCATATACAGTAGAATCACAGACAGCAATTATTTTATCAGTTTTAACAATGAAGCTATGCGTTAGATTTAATTTTCATATCCAATTTTCAATCCTTATCCAACCAGGGTTTACATTAGCATTGAGGGGACATTGTTGCTTTAATGCTTTGTTGCTGTCCATTCACTCCACACTAGTAGCAGCTGCAGCTTTCAACCCTACAGTACATTCTCAAGAACATGAGGAAAAACGTGCTGCTTGAATGGTCTTTTTTAATGAGGAATTATTCAAAGAAAAACAGGACAGTAATCATTAAGGGGAAAACGTTTTTAAATTTTAATAATTTTCCATTGTCCACATGCTAAAACAGAATATTGGAATCCTGGAAAAATAGACCAGGCAGGTTCAACAAACAAGTTACATGAATGAATTTAAATGATCATACGCCTTACTACATGCTGCTGTCGCCTCCATGCTTTTTTTTTTTTTTTGATGATGACGCGTCACGTCGGACGCATGCGGTGGCTGGTGTTGCCAGGTTTGGTGTTTTTCCGCTACATATTAAGACCCGTTTGCGGCTGGTTTGCGGTGTGTTTCAGATGGGTTTTCACCTGGAAGGCTCTATAGAAATCTGGCGTGAGCGTGCCGTTCACAGACACCAGAATGAACAAGTTCACAGTAACGTTCATCAGGCAGTAATACAGCCCGTTCAGTTCACGTTCGCCCAAAATATGAACGAGTTCATGAACTATCGTTCAATGAACGCGTTCAGGCACAACACTGGTGGAATGCCTGTAAGCTCCTTACCCTTCAGTAAGAACCTCCATTCTTAACCTCCTTCCTTACTAATGTGAGAATTCAGCTCTTATGTTTACGACCATGAAATTCATCAGTCAAAAGGAGGGACATGTGATGTATTCAAATTGAGCTGTAACTTGGCTACATTGACAGGCAGATGACTTGAATGACAATGGCTTTGACCCTGTCACAGCTGTGGGGCCTCACATAACTTGCTGGGAAGAGGTCAGGTGATTGTCTGTGCTGCATTAGTAGATTTTTAGTAGACTCTACACAACACAGATTTGTTTTTAGTACAATGACATGCTAAATGCTTCTATAGTATCTGTATTCAATGTCATGGCTGATCCAAATGAAATGTAAATATTATTTTTCCTCTCTTGCTTTACATCTCATTTACAACAGAAGAAAAAGAAAGACAGAAAAAAATCTGTGAGCATGGGGCCAGAGGAAAACACTCTATTTTGTACTTTATTACTCCCCTGATGTGCAGAGAAAGAGGGCATGGGTTCAGAGTGTATATCCTTTCCATTGCGCGAAGTGCCACAACTGAATACTATGGCTTGAAACAAGTCATTTTGGGGGAACATTTAATATTTCACCACAAGTCATTTGCTGTTTGTGGTGAAGCCATATGTTGAAAATAAGCTGTCACACAATGCTCCACCCACCCAATAAGTAATACTTATTGGGTGGGTGGAGCTACTATACTGTAGTTATTCTAGAAGGCAAATGAATGGGAATTCTATAGCTCTAGTTTGACGGACAGAATATATTTTCATATTCATTTTAGTTTGTTTAGTTTATTTTTTTCAGTCAAGCAAACATTTCCATAGCAGGTCATGTATTTAATAAACAGAATTCAACCTGGGCTTAAACTGAAGCTGGCAAATTGTGGCAGTTTTTTATTGTATTTGAGGCAGTACTATAATCAAACAGTGGAGGAATGTAAAGATTTGTGAAGGTTTGTCATCAAGACGGATATTTTTTAGATATTTTGAAACACAAATTACTCCAAGCCCAATAATGTTATTTTGTTGTGTTCCTGATCATGTCAGAAAAAAAAGATTCTGAACTTAATGTTGGTAATGTACCAAGGCATGGACTAACTAAAAATAAAACAATCTTGTAGAAGTGGTCTGGCTCCCAGACTTCCAGAAATGGACCTGAAAATTGAAAGAGCACACCGGGCCCCCATATACAAGCCAAGGAATCTCCAAGCTCCATAATTGTGAGATTTCTAGACTTCACTGTTACAGAAAATGTGCCTCAACTTGAATGGGGCCCAGGAGAAAAGCTCTACAAGCACAAGCCCATCTACTTTGACCATGATTACTCTCCAGATCTGCAGAGGAGGGTTCAGAGTGCCACATCTGAATACTATGACTTGAAACAAGTACCCACCTCATTTTGGGAGAACATTTAATATTTCACCACAAGTCAGTTGCTGATTGTGGTGAAGCCATATGTTCAAAATGAGCTGTCACAGAATGCTTATCCACACACCCACTAACTTTTATTCACTTTGACTTTATGTAAACCAAATACACAACGTGACAGAGTTTGCATAAGAAAATGTATATTTTACTAAAAGGCTGAGGACTTCACTGTAGAGCACAGTTCTTGGATTAGAATCTATTATCAACCTTTTGCGATGTAAGAACCAGAAAACACTGATTTAAATGACATATAATTCCATGCCACTGGGATGAGCAGACCTCTCTCAGTTTAAACAGAGGGAGCAGAAACAGCAGAGTTTGAGTTGTACAAAATGCACTTAAATCCCCTTACAACATTACATTTCTATTTTATAAATGTAGCCTAATGCCACAAAATTTATGTGATTAATTTGTTCACAGGGTTCTGCCCTTAGTGTACGTTAAAAAATACGGAAGTGTAGTACTGTCAATGTTGTTTTTCGGGAATTGTTTCTGACTTTTTTTTTATTGGGAATTGTTTTTCTGACTTTTTTTTTTTTTGACAGTATCATGTAATAACGTAATACTATCACGTTATTTCGTGATACTATCACGTTATTTTGTGATAATTATCACGTTATTTCGTGATAACTTGCTTTATCGGAAGCAACGTAAGTTTTACTTCAGCCTTGGTCTAAAACATGGCGAGATATTAATGTTACTGAACACTGTAGACAATATTGTGATGAGTGTGGGCACCTTGAGACGTTTTTAAAAACGAATGAGATCGTATAGGCGGAAGAATCAGTCAGATCCGTTGGATGTAGCAGCATTTCTTATTGATCAATATATAGTAATTTACGGATATAAATTACATCATCTCAATTGTATCCAGACTGGCTTTATCATGCTTCCTCTTTGCTTCCTCGTGGTGATGGGCCCCGTAAGGTGCCGGTGCAATGTGGATTGGGTGGCAGTCAAAGGCGGAGGCCTCGGCGACCCAATCCCCAGACACAGAATCTGGCGCTAGGGACATGGAATGTCATCTCACTGTGGGTAAGGAGTCTGAGCTTGTGTGGGAGTTTGAGCGATAACGACTAGAGATAGTCGGGCTCACCTCCACGCACAGCTTGGGCTCTGGAACCCAAATCCTCGAGAGAGGCTGGACTCTCCACTACTCTGGAGTTGCCTGCGGTGAGAGGCGGCAAGCTGGTGTGGGCTCATTGCCCCTGTCTCAGCTGCCGTGTGTTGGAGTTTACCCCGGTGAACGAGAGGGTCGCTTCCCTGTGCCTTTGGGTCGAGGATAGGACTCTCACTCGGAGCTGTGGCCACAAAGTCTCTGGTGCCTGTCGTGGCGGCAATCCCGGAAGGGTACCGGCAGGCGAAGTGGGCTGCAGCCCGGGTGGTTGTGGAGGAAAAAACCTGGAATAAGTTTGGTGAGCCTCAAAGAAAATTCTGGCAAACCGTCCGGCGCCTCAAGAGGGGGAAGCAGTGCCATGTTAACACTGTTTACAGTGGAGGTGGGAATCTGCTGACTTCAACTGGGGATATTATTGGAAGGTGGAAGGAATACTTTGAGGATCTCCTCAACCCCACCGACATGTCTTCCACTGAGGAAGCAGAGGCCAAGGGCTCAGAGAGGGACTCGTCCATCACCCAAGCTGAAGTCACTGAGGTAGTTGGGAAGCTCCTTGGTGGTAAGGGCAAAGTCTCTTCTCTCTATTTTCTTCGCTGATGTCACTTCTGCAAAAAATGATTACTATCACTCTAAGATCAACAACTCGCCTGACTCCTGCACTCACTTTAAAACCTTGTCTGCTCTCCTTTGTCCACCTGCTCCCCCACCTTCATCGAATTTAACAGTTGATAATTTAGCATTTTTCTTTGTAAAGAAAATGACCAGTTCTGTGCGCCACCATCTGTTGAACTCGTCCACACCCCTGATATGTGTTTTCTCCCTTCTTTCTCTCCTCTAACTAAAGCAGACATTTCCAAGGTCATTGGTTCTAACCACCCTACCACCTGCCTGCTGGATCCCATCCCCACACATCTCCTTCAAACCAGGGCGGCCTGCTGAGGGCAGACGGCCTGCATCCTACTGGACAAGGTGCTGCCATTTTGTCTAGTAATATAGACAAGTGCATTCAATGCATTTGACACAAGGAATCTCAGCAGGTCGCAGGAATTAGAGAACCTGTTAGTCATGATAGTGCGGGTGTGGAACTGGATAATGTAGCAGCTTTTAGTTGTCTGGTTAGGCCGTATCAATCCGATGTCTACTGCCCAAATCTATTAGATATGGTGAATTTATTTAGTCCTCAAACACATCTGAAAACTCACAGTCAGTGACCCAAAAGCATCATGTCCTCATGTTATTATAACTCAGAGGCATTCTTTTAAACCCGGCAGAAATGTTAGAGCTCGACACTTGTTCCTTAGCTGGACTTACTTTGTCTTTGTGAAACTTGGCTTAGGCCCAATGTTTTTCTGCCACTAAATGAAGCCTCTCCCCCTGATTATGCATATGCACAGGTAGGTCGCACGTCAAAGCAGGGTGGTGGTGTTGCAGCCATTCATAAAGCTGCATTTTGCTTTACAAGTCCATCATCACAGCCAAAATTTAATTCATTCGAAGTGTTACTCATCAAACATATTCCTTCTCAAATTAACGGAAGGAAGCCATTTTATTTAGCTGTAATCTATCGCCCTCCGGGTCCCTACTCTTCTTTCTTGGATGAGTTTGGAGTTTTCCTCTCGGACTTAATAACCCTGATAACATCCTTCTAGTTGGTGACTTTAATATTCATCTAAATAAGGAGTGTGATCCTCTGGCCAGAGCATTTCAGTCACTGCGTACAACCCTGTCTTTCAACCAGTTTGTTCATGAGCCCACACACATTAGTGGAAACTATCTGGATCTTGTTTTGGCTCGGGGAATAGATGTTTCCCATCTCTTTGTCTCCTCTCTTTCATCTGCTGTTTCAGATTACTCACTGGTGGAATTTGAGATTAGTTATAGACTCCCCTTAAATTCCGACAATTGCGTAGTGTCTACACGGAATTTTAGCGCGGCTGCAATTAAAATGTTTGCCACACGGCTGACAGATGTTCTTCCTAATTTAACTCCACCTGGAAACTCAGTAGAGGCCTACACAGAGGAGGTCCATGCAACCCTCTCGGCCATCACTGACTCAGTGGCACCCGTCAGGACAAAGCCCAGACCAACCAGACGACCTACACCGTGGTATAACGAGGAAACCCGGGCTTTAAAACAGGCCTGCAGGAGTTTTGAACGCATATGGCGCAAGTCAAAAACTAATCTAAATTATCAAAAGTGGTGTTTGTGTGTAAACACCTATAAGCAACGCCCTCAGCACTGCAAAGACGGCCTATTTCTCATCTCTAATCAGAGAAAACCGACATAACCCCAGGTTTCTATTTGGGACAGTTGCTAAACTAATCCAACCAAGAACAACTGAAGACTCCTCTCCCTTTAGTGCACAAGACTTTTTAGATTTCTTTAAACATAAAATTGAAGATTTTAGGGATAATATTTTGGTTTTGTCTTCCTCTAGTACTACCTCAGCTCCGGGTCCCATTCACTTGGATCCACTGACCTCTCGTCTCTCAGTCTTAGATCCTGTATCCCTCGATGAGCTGACAAAGGTGGTTTCTTTATGTAAAGCAACTACGTGCCTTCTGGATATCCTGCCAGCAAAACAGCTTAAAGAACTGTGGCCCTATGTAGGGCAAATTATGTTAAACATTATAAACTTGTCCCTGTCTACTGGCACTGTTCCTTCCCTCTTCAAACAGGCTGTGGTCAAACCCCTGCTCAAAAAACTGGATCCTTCTGGATCCTGGATGCCTAAATAATTACTGTCCTGTCTCCAATTTACCTTTTCTATCTAAAGTCCTCAAAAAAGTTGTGTTAAAACAATTTACTCTAGATCTATCGGAAAATGACCTCCTCGAGCCGTTTCAGTCTGCATTTAGGGCCTCTTATTCCACTGAAAGAGCTTTAGTTAAAGTGACTAACAATCTCCTCCTTCAGATTGACGAGGACTCATCGGCTCTACTGTCATTGCTAGATCTCAGCGCTGCATTTGATACGATTGATCATGCAGTGCTAATCAACAGACTAAAGAATGTGTTTGGCATCTCTGGCTCTGCTCTTGCTTGGCTAGAATCCTATCTGTGTGATAGGTTTCATTTTGTCTCTTTTAATAAATCCTTCTCCTCCACGGCACCAGTGAAATTTGGTGTGCCACAAGGGTCTGTGCTTGGTCCCATACTTTTTTCACTATATGTTACACCTTTGGGACAAATCATCAGAAGTTATGGAGTAAACTTCCCCTGTTATGCCGATGATACACAGCTGTATCTACCAATAAAAGCGAATAATACTACTGACATCAAGCGTCTAGAGGCCTGCCTCGTTTCAATTAAAACATGGATGTCTCAAAACTTCCTCCATTTGAACTCGGATAAAACAGAGCTCTTGTTAATTGGTCCTGCCAGTTATCGGCACAAGTTTAACTCTCTTACTGTCTCAATAAACAACTGTGTGTTGGAGCACGGCAACACTATGAGGAACCTTGGTGTCATTTTTGACTCCACACTATCTCTGCAGCAGCACATTAGTGAGGTCACTAAACTGGGCTTTTTTCACTTGAGGAATATCTCAGAAATTCGCTCCTGCCTCTCTTTAGCTGATGCTGAAATTCTCATTCATGCATTTGTCACATCCAGGCTGGACTACTGCAATGCGTTATTCTCTGGACTGCCGAGGAAAAGTACTCACAGACTACAAATGGTCCAAAATACAGCCGCCAGACTTTTAACAAAGACCAGGAAGTTTGATCACATTACTCCGGTCCTGGCTTCATTACATTGGCTTCCTGTTCATGTTAGAGCAGATTTCAAAGTTCTCCTGTTAACATATAAAATCCTTTGTGGAGGCCCTCTTACCTATCTGACCTCATCACCCGGTATACTCCAGCTCGTACCCTTCGCTCTCAGGACGCTGGCTTTCTTCATTTTCCTCGATTAAAGAAGAAGTCTGCTGGCTACAGAGCCTTTTCTTATAGAGCCCTATTTTTATGGAATGGGCTCCCGGGAAGTGCAAGTAGCTGACTCTGTTAAAGTTTTCAAAAGCAAACTCAAAACATACTTATTTCACCAAACGTATGGAGACTGATTGATCATAGGTACAAGTTTACACTGGTTGTAGCTGTAATTGTTTTTCTGACTTTTTTTTTTTGCCAGTATCATGTAATAACGTGATACCTGGCTCCAGGGTGGGGCAACAGGTTGCGCCAAACCAGGCGATGTAACGGTCCTTGATTTTTTTCATATCCAGGGCTCTGAACCGCTCTTTGTCTGGCCTGTCACCTAGGACCTGTTTGCCTTGGGAGACCCAACAAGGGGCATTTAGCACCCGACAACATAGCTCCTAGGATCATTCGGCACTCAAACCCCTCCACCACAATAAGGTGGCGTTTCAAGGAGGAGCATTTAATGAATAAATAATAAATTGAAAAATGCAAACACTCAGGTGCCCTGTCAGTGAGTCCCTGCTCAGTGGAGTTGTGTGCAAGGTAAAATTGATGGTCTTTACTCTCTTTGGTCTTCATGCGATGAAGACCGAAGTGCTAGGTGGCTTCTTCTGCTCACTTCCATTTCCATCCATGGCCTTATTGTTTACACCAGGGATCAGCTGCTAGCGCTCAGCGGCACTGCTCATTTCTATGCGGAGAAGCCGGAGATTACCGCAGAGATACGGAGACAAAGAAGAGACTGCAGAGCTGGGAGAAAGACCCAGGAGAGAAGACAAACCATGTTTACCCGCCATGGGTTTGATCAATGTACGCTCCCTTTCAAAAAGCGGACGAGCTCATGGCTGCAGCATGAGTATTGGGGGTCATATCTTGGGGGTCATACTGCCTGAAAAAATGGCATAAAAGAACTCATAGCACACTACAGTGGCCTATTACGGCAGCTTTGACCCAATGCTGCAATAAAGCAGAGAATAACATAAAACATTACAAGGCTTAGGACAACAGTAATAAAAGAGAAGGAAACGAACTAAGGATATAATAAATGTGCAGACAGCTGAAATGGTTCCAGAATTAGTTGTTAAGACTTGAAAGTGACTCCAGCAGTGTCTCCCATTCTGGGAATAGCAGCGCCAATCTGGAAAAAGATAAGACCGTCCTGTCTTTAGAAGCAATAAAAGAAAATAATCTAAAGAGCTGGATAAATTAAAAAGAAGTCAGTCCCGGCAAGACAAATATGATAAAAAAATTGAAAAGGCAGAGACACGGACAAGACAAGTAGTAGAGTTCTTCTGGAGCGGATTACTCTCAGTTAAAGCATATTATCGGCAATCCACCTTCCAATCCCAAAGCAGACCTTGTACAGCCCAAGTCTAAGGGATTATGGAAAGAAAATTATGATAAGAGATAGGAGTTTATTGATCCCACAGAGGGTAAAATCAGAGATGCTTAAAAAATTTCAGACTCAACAGAAGCTGTAGGATCAAGGAAGATGAACTGGACACTATTTGCAGAGCACATCATACATACACACGTGCAATGCAAATCCAGTGTTCCAATACAAGACGGCAAAGCACTGTTACGGCTGCTTTAAACCAGTAATCTTCAGACGGTAATATAGAAATCCAGACGGACCAATAAAATACTGGAGTGTGATGTTGCGCCTGGGAACTCTCCATCGAGCACTTGGGGTTGTGATCTACATCACCAGGAAGTTTCACCAGCAATGTGTTAAATGTGAGAAATCAGAGGCTTACCTAATGCTCTTTGAGTCTGGAGAGAATGGGGCGGCGTGGAGAATGCAGAGGGAGGTACATCACTCCCAGCATGGAGATGGGGCCAGAGAACCACATCGGATGGAGAATCAGTGAATGTCAACCTGGTCAGCCAATGGCGGGGCTGGTTCCCAGGTTAGCGGCAGAGGGGACAAAGAGAGAGGAAGTGACACAAGGCACCGGATGTTGGAGGAGCCAGGGAAGGTAGTTACCCTTAGCAACGCGTCCTAGCAGTAGAAGACTTCAGTATAATGATGCCGTGAAAGACAAGAGTCTCTTGGACTGTGGTGCCAAGACTTTCCTAGAATGCAAGAAGAATTCCTAGATGTTGGGCACGTTATATATGATTCGAAGATGTAGTAGACCCAGATACTCCTTTTAGATTTGACATAAATGAGGACTTGGATAAATAAGAAATAGTTCTGAGTTGTGTAAACTAAAATTAAAGTATTTCTATATTACAAATGTCTTTACTCATATGGTTATATTTTGAAAATGCGTATAACCATACATTTTTATATTGCTTGCTGAAACTCTTTTAAGTGAAAGGAATGACAAGTTAACCATATGTTAAGGTAGGATGAAGGTTGATCTGACAGGAAACATAAAATAAGTATACATATTTGATCCCAAAGGGGGGAATGTAGTGTAATGTTTTGGATGATATGTGTTTTATTTTAAAGCACTTATTTATCCACTTAGTTATGCATGTGTTCACATTTTTTGCCTTATGGTTTATGCTTTTGTATGATTTATAATCAAGTGTGGGATGTTATATTAGTATATCTAGCAGTTTATTAATGGGAAAAATAAAACATAATGTCAGAGTATGGTTTTGAACGTAATTAGTTTAATGCGCACGCACAAACATACAGGGAAGATCTGGTAAAGATAAGAACGGAAGGGCCTGGCCAGGGCTGGACTGGGACAAAAAAAAAGGCCCTGGCATTTTTATTCAGACCGGCCCACCACAATCGGTCAGACCCAACCAACTAGTACACCATCCTTGTGGTCCCTGTAGATATGCATATCTACTGTTCATTCTACATTCCAAAAACCCCTACAAAGCTGAGAACTAAGTGCCATGGACCAGTGTACCAGTGCAAGTGGACCAGTGTACTTACTCTCTCTTGACAGACTCCCTGGTGATCAAAGGTTCCTCCCTGTCTCTCTCCTCCACTGCTAACTCAACCTGGCTTGACTATACATAAGGACAGAGAGAGAGAGGATTACAATTATTTGGAAGAGTTATTAAAAGTACACTTAGTAAGGATCCATTTTGGTTATATAGTCCTGTATTCTTGAAGAGCAGGATTTCTAGATGGACAAAGTGCTCCATGTTATAAAAGCTAGTTAACCCTTTAAAACCCAATATAATGTGGATGTAGAATACTGCTAATTCTAAAAGAAATGTTTTTTTCCAATGAACCAGAGAGCAGAAAAACTAGTTTACAATTGCAAGTATAGGGTACTTTGTTTTAAAGAGCACAAACCCCTCTTTAATATGACACCAAACAAGATTTACCTCTCATTGTTGAGATACTCCCCTTAAAAAAAAAAAGAAAACCAACCTATACTACCAAATTACTCACACAAAACGTCCTAAAAATATATGATATTCATATTATTCACTCACCGTAAATATTGCATATTAATGATGTTGGAAATTCATTAGAAACATGAGCAAATATCTACTTCGTTGAATATACAGCTAAACAAAAATATACAGCTTTCAAAATGCAAGGCGGGTTTTAATCCCCAAATAGCATGCGTTACTCGTCGTCGACGCAGCCATTCTGAGTAATAATTAAAATAATCAAATGGCATCATTTAAGTTTTTCTAGAGAAGGGCCGTACGGGCATTATGGGTATTAAAGGGTTAACACTAGAATAGTCAGCCAAAGTTGCAATTGAATAAGTTAACTCTGCTAACCTATCTACAAAAACAATGCAAAATAGCTTATGCTGTGTTATTTGACTTTAGCTGACTGAGTGGCTAGTGCAGTGGGTGACAATCTGACAGACTATGTAATGGCAACAACGATTAAGTTGTCTTATTATAATATTCATTAATTTAGGTAAATCATCATCTTCGTCGTGGCCCAACCAGGCCCACACACACACACACACACACTTTCCTCCTGCACCCGCCCTGATTAACACTCCCTCCCTGTTAATCATGTAGCTAACATGCTTACCGTTTCAATTACACTCTCCATGTTTCTGCAAAATGTCGTCAGGTACTGTAGGCTTGGATACTGAAGCTACAGCACTAAACATGTATGTTATTTTTGCACATGTTGAGGCATCAACCTCTAGCATTTTTATTTTTTTGGCCCGCAACATCTCCGCAACCCCTTGCACTTTTGTTTCTCCATCCTAAATCCACAGATTTCTGGCTCTGAGCCACTAACTGCCTCTGACACAAGAAACAGAGGAGGAGGGGTGGAGCCTGTTAAGAGATGATTGGGCCAGCCCAGTGTCAGTATGAAAAATGAACCAATGGGCCGCTGTCCCTGCTTTATGGGCCGGTCATTGGCCAATAAAAAAAAAAAAAAAAAAATTCATATTATATGGACCCGCCCCCAAGTGCGTTGTTTGCCCGGTATGCCAGATTACCAGTCCAGCCCTGGGCCTGGCACTAGAAAGCACTGAGAAACAGGAACAGAGGTCATCCTTAGGGAGGCTCAGTCATAAAAGGAGGGTTTTTCTCCCCCTGGAGGTATCATAAATCTGTGACAAGTCATGTAAGAAAATGTATACAAACCTGAGTTTGGTGTGCAGAACTTCATTGCAGCTGGCATAATGTGCTCGGGTCTATGATTGTTCTAACAATAAAGACTCTATTGCATTACACTCATTACCTGCTCATGAGTTTATGCTAAAAGGTGTTTTGATGGCTGAGGGGTCAGTATCAGACACGACAAGACCAAGCAAGGCCGGGTTGGAAAAAAAGATTATGCACTCATAATATACCAAGGCATGGACTAACTAAAAATAATAGTAAAAAAATGTAGCAAAAACATTTTGTAGAAGTGGTCTGTCTCCCAGACTTCCAGAAATGGATCTGAAAATTGAAAGAGCACACCGGGCTCCCATACACAAGCCAAGGAATCCCATAGCTCCAAGGTCCATAATTGTAAGATTTCTAGACTTCACCGTTACAGAACATGTGCCTCAACTTGAATGGGGCTCAGAAGAAAAGTTCTACGTGCACAAGTCCATCTACTTTGACCAAGATTACTCTCCAGATCTGTAGAGGAGGGGGGCGTGGGTTCAGAGTGTACCTATATCCTTTCCATTTCCTCATAGTGCCACATCTGAATACACAACTGACTTGAAACATTTAATAATATTTCACAAGTCAGTTACTGTTTGTGTTGAAGCCATATGTTCAAAATGAGCTGTCACACAATGCTTATACACGCACCCAGTAAGCTTCCTCTACATTGAATTTATGTAAACTGAATACACAACGTAACAGATTTTGCATAAGAAAATGAGCTGCTTTTGACCAGTGGTATCTACAGTGACGCCCAGACTGAGGACTTCATAGCAGAGCACAGCTGTTGGATTATAATCTACAATCAACCTTTTGCAATGTAAGAACCATAGCCCTTTTGTTTCTATGTTAAAATGGATGGTAAAATGCTTATGCTAAGGTTAATCAGTTCGAGGTTTCTGTGATTTTGTGAAAACATTTTATATTTGACACACTGTGTTTGAATGTGCTGCTAATCTTGGCTGACAAAACAAGAAATCAAGAAATATTAGATTTAAAAAGTTTCCAAATTTGAAACTTTATGTATCAGACGTTCTTTGCACGTTTATGGATTACATATCCACATGTATGACATACACACTGACTGATTCATTTCTTGTGCTTCACAGGGCGTCTGAAATGAAATGTCATCTGACACTGTTTCTCTTCTCTTTTGGTAAGTTCTTCATCATGGCTCATTGTTGTTTTGTGTCCTGTCTCCTTTAGTGTATATTATCAACAGAGATGACTGTAGTATTGGTATTTTCATAGATTTTAGAAAGAATCCTTTGTCACCTCTGCCATCAACAACCAAGGGCACAGCCGCAGAGCTGGTTAAGTCCTACAAGGACTGGGAAACTTTTTTTATTGATAAAAATCTCAACCACTTCTGGCCTCGCAAAGATTTAGCTTTTTACGCCGATTGACAAAATTCAATTTTTTTGTCAAAAAATGACTGTAGAACATTCTACAGCTGTATTTGACCAAACATAAAAATAATTTGTTTTTAAATCTACAGAGCACACCACACAGGGACAACAAATGTTGTTAGGAAATATTTGAGTTCCCCTCAAAGCTGCAGAGAGTCACATGAGAGAAAAGACAGGCCGGAGATGTTTTGGATGTCTTAGGCAGGAGAAGTTTATTGACCATCAATACATGAACCAGTGGAGCACTGAATAACCAGTCTCCCTTGCTTCCGGAATAGCACAATAGTTGACTTCCTGTGCCATTGAGCAGGTGATGGTATTTAACCTTGCAGTTGTTAAAGCTAAACAGAGACATAGATACTACAAACACAGCTTTGGTGTGAGGGAGGGACACATGAGGCACGCTGACCAGAACACACTCTCTAACAGAGATTGTCACAGCTTAATGTACAGCTCTCGATTAAGGTTAAGGAATGTAGAATGGATTATTCTTCAACAAAAGGTTTGACTGTTGTTGGACTGAAGCAGGGTTTTGTATGTCTCTGGTGTTGTAGATGTAAGTGATAGTGTTGCACGATGAGCATGAGCAAGTAGTCAGTTCAGTAATGATTGTGGTGTTCTGTAAACCTTTAGGGGGTGTGATGATGGCCTGCTACCGATATCCCCTCCGTCAGTACTACTACATCAACAATCAAATGACGTGGCCCGAGGCTCAGCAGTACTGCAGAGACAAGTACAACGACCTGGCCACTTTTGAATCCATGGAGGAAGTACAACAGCTCAGTACCACTGTGTTCTATGATCAGGTATGGATAGGACTGAGTGATGACCCAAATTCATGGAAAGGAATTATGGGAAAAGAGCCCAACTCATGGAGATGGTCAGCGACCGGTGAAACCAGCCAGAGTGGTTATCAGGTTTGGAGCGAGGGTGAACCAAACTACGCAGATCGATTTGAGACATGTGTGCAAATGGACCATGTGGGAGGATGGCAAGATAAACCCTGCAACAGTATGACAACTTCTGTGTGTTATACAAGTAAGGATCACAGTGGTGTGTTTAGGGATGTTATCGACAAGTAATGAGTAATACAATCTGTCACATAAATGCTTTGCTGCAGTTTTGATAAGGTTCATAGCAGCACTCAGAATTAGTACCAGAAAAGGCTCAACACTCTAAACTGATGTATTTTTTTGTATTTTTTACAGAGATCAATGGTACATTAATATGTTAACAACATGGAGCGATGCTCAGACTTACTGCAGAGAGCACTACACAGACCTGACTCTCATCGAGAATGCCATCCAGAACAAAGAGGTTTTCAACACCAAACCTGCTGGTGCTGAAATATGGATCGGCCTTTACCGTGTGCCGTGGACCTGGTCTGACCATAGTCCCAGCTTCTTCAGAAACTGGGGAACTGACCTCCCTAACTACCCTTATATGCAGCACTGCGCATTTCAAAATAATAACCAAGTTTGGGATGATGGTAAATGTGACTTGCAGTACCCCGTCCTCTGTCAACAAGGTGAGGTGTTGTTGTCCCAGTTCCTCTGCTTTAGAACAAACAGAATTATCAGGTATCCTGTTTTTGTGGCAGGTTAAAAAAATGCAATTTAAAAATTATTTTTGTTGTATTGTTTTTATGTTTATTGCCACTAAAAGCTATGCAAAGCTAAATATAAAAAACCATTACATTACTAGTTTGATAGATACAGTAGATGCAGGATCGATTGTTCTGACTGGTGGGGAATTGGAGGATCTTCTTCCTACTGCTACTACTTTGGTCTACTTTGAGGATTAAACAGTCGGCTATAAGTGAGCTGCACGTTACATTATTCTGCAGAAACATGATGATGTGAGGACTATTTGTAAAAGTTCTGTGCGATGCAATAATGTGGAAGTTTCACATTTCAATATTTTATTCAGAATACAACATAGATCATATATCAAATGTTTAAACTGAGAAAGTATATCATCGTAAGGAAAAAATTATTTAATTTTAACTTTCATGGCATCAACACATCTCAAAAGATCTGGCCATTTCAGGACCGGGTCCTTCTTCTTCGCAGCCACGCTGTTGTAATTAATCTAGTATGTGGTCTGGCATTGTTATTTTGGAAAACGCAAGGTCTTCCCTGAAAGAGACAACATCTGGATGGGAGCTAATGTTGTTCTAGAACTTGGATATACCTTTCAGCTTTGATGGTGTCTTTCCAGATGTGTGAGCTGCCCATGACACACACACTCATGCACCCCCATATCATCAGAGAGAGAGGCTTCAGAACTGAGCACTGATGAAAACTTGGGTTGTCCTCGTCCTCTTTAGTCTTTAGTTTTTCAAAAAGAACTTTAAATTTTGATTTGTCTGACCACAGAACAGTTTTACACTTTGCCACAGTCCATTTTAAATGAGCCTTGGCTCCAGAGAAAACACCTGCGCTTCTGCATCATGTTTACATATGGCTTCTTTTTTGACCTATAGAGTTTAAGTTTAAGTGGCCCGATGGATTGTGTTCACCGATAATGTTTTCTGGAAGTGTTCCTGGATGCCCCGAAGATTACGGGCATCCAGTATGGGCCAGTTTTCTGGCCTTGAACCTTTGTTTTTTTCTCTTGTTTCAGATTCTCTGAATCTTTTAAATGACATTATGCTCTGTAGATGATGATAACTTTAAACTCTTTGCAATTTTTTTCTGAGAAACCCTTTTCACTGCAGCATTGGGGGAATGCCCATCTTGACTTCTGAGAGACACTGCCAATCTTAGAGGCTCTTTTTATACCCAAGCATGTTGCAAATTAGTCCTCCAGCTGTTCCTTATATGTACATTTAACTTTTCCGGATCTTATTGCTACCTGTCCCAACATTTTTGGAATGTGTAGCTCTCATGAAAATCCAAAATGAGCCAATATCTAGCATGACATTTCAAAATGTCTCACTTTCAACATTTAATATGTTATCTATGTTGTGTATGGCAGATGTCTGTGCAGTTGGCACCTCTGCCTCTTTCTTCCGCACTTTGTGTGTTGCCGTGTCCTCACATGACTGGGCACCATAAGATAACAAAGCAGTGACAAAACTAGCGAGCGCCGAGTTATTTTACTGCAGCTAACAAATACAAATACTTGTGATCTGTGTAAAAAGCCTATTTGCTCCTGTGGTAGCATGATAAATTCACACAAATTCATAAAAAATTGCACCAAAGAAAACAACGAGCTCCAGAAAAAATGAGAGTGAGACATGACACCACTAGGAGTCACTAGAGTCCTTTAAGCGGCAAACAATAACCTGGCTGCTCAGAGCAAATATGCCCTAAAAGGCGACACATGTAAATAAAATAATCCTTGTAAATAAAATCATATTCATTTGTGGCAATAGGCTACATTTTGAGGTCTTTGGTGGATGGAAAAAGCCTCATTTGGTTGCTGTTAGCCACATGCGTATGACACAAAGCTGGCTTGGGCAGTGTGTTATCACCTGTTAAGATGAAGCCATAATTTAAGTAAAAGTACGCAAAACAAAAACTGTTGCAAACTAACAGTGTATGCAAGTACATACGAAAAAACTATAATGCCAAAAAATCACCATTAGACCAGAGGAGACAGAGTCCACAGTGAGACCGGAGGAGACGGAGACCACAGTGAGACCGGAGGAGACGGAGGCCACAGTGAGACCGGAGGAGACGGAGACCACAGTGAGACCGGAGGAGACGGAGGCCACAGTGAGACCGGAGGAGACGGAGGCCACAGTGAGACCGGAGGAGACGGAGGCCACAGTGAGACCGGAGAGCGGAGGCCACAGTGAGACCGGAGGAGACGGAGACCACAGTGAGACCGGAGGAGACGGAGACCACAGTGAGACCGGAGGAGACGGAGGCCACAGTGAGACCGGAGGAGACGGAGGCCACAGTGAGACCGGAGGAGACGGAGACCACAGTGAGACCGGAGGAGACGGAGTCCACAGTGAGACCGGAGGAGACAGAGTCCACAGTGAGACCGGAGGAGACAGAGTCCACAGTGAGACCGGAGGAGACGGAGTCCACAGTGAGACCAGAGGAGACAGACCACAGTGAGACCGGAGGAGACAGAGTCCACAGTGAGACCGGAGGAGACAGGGTCCACAGTGAGACCGGAGGAGACAGGGACCACAGTGAGACCGGAGGAGACAGGGACCACAGTGAGACCGGAGGAGACGGAGTCCACAGTGAGACCGGAGGAGACAGAGTCCACAGTGAGACCGGAGGAGACAGAGTCCACAGTGAGACCGGAGGAGACAGAGTCCACAGTGAGACCAGAGGAGACAGAGTCCACAGTGAGACCAGAGGAGACAGACCACAGTGAGACCGGAGGAGACAGGGACCACAGTGAGACCGGAGGAGACAGGGACCACAGTGAGACCGGAGGAGACAGGGACCACAGTGAGACCGGAGGAGACAGGGACCACAGTGAGACCGGAGGAGACATAGTCCACAGTGAGACCGGAGGAGACAGAGTCCACAGTGAGACCGGAGGAGACAGAGTCCACAGTGAGACCGGAGGAGACAGGGACCACAGTGAGACCGGAGGAGACAGAGTCCACAGTGAGACCAGAGGAGACAGACCACAGTAGGACCAGGAGACAGAGACCACAGTGAGACCGGAGGAGACAGAGTCCACAGTGAGACCGGAGGAGACAGAGTCCACAGTGAGACCGGAGGAGACAGGGACCACAGTGAGACCGGAGGAGACAGGGACCACAGTGAGACCGGAGGAAACAGGGACCACAGTGAGACCGGAGGAGACAGGGACCACAGTGAGACCGGAGGAGACAGAGTCCACAGTGAGACCGGAGGAGACGGAGTCCACAGTGAGACCAGAGGAGACAGACCACAGTAGGACCAGGAGACAGAGACCACAGTGAGACCGGAGGAGACAGAGGTCACAGTGAGACCAGAGGAGACAGGTCACAGTGAGACCGGAGGGACCGGAGAGACGGAGCGGCCACTTCAGCACTAGACAGCTCCACACGGTCCTGTTCAGCCGCCACAGTAACATCAACAGGCTGGGACACCCGCTCAACATAAGGCTTCAACATGTTAACACATGGCACAAACGAGACCTACGTCGTCTGTCAGGAGTGATTATAAGATAGTACCGATCTTTTTCTGAATGGAATAGGGCCCACAATATCGACCCTGTAAACTTGAGCCAGGTATAGGTAACAAAATCAAGACTTTATCACCAGGTTTAAACTCCCTGACTTTAGCTTTTCTGTCAAACAAAGACTTCATTCTGGCCTGTGCCACCTTAAGATTTTCCTTCGCCATCTCACATGCGCGGTTCAGTCTCAGTTTGACGTTACTCACAAAATCAAGCAGATTTTGTTCTGACTTTTCGCATAACAGCTGGTCTTTTAACAACTTCAAAGGATCACGGACAGTGTGTGCAAACACCAACTCCAACGGACTAAAACCCAGCGACTCTTGAACCACCTCCCTCACAGCGAACATTTGTAAATGCACCCCCTCATCCCAGTCTTTCTCAAACTCCAAACAAAACGTACGAAGCATAGTCTTCAGCGTCTGATGAAAACGCTCCAGTGCGCCATGACTTTCAGGGTGATAGGCGCTAGAGTGGCTGTGCTGTATGTCAAGCTGTTTCAAGACCTGCGCAAACACCTTAGACATAAAGTTTGAGCCCTGGTCAGTTTGCACCACTCGAGGTAAACCGAACAAGGAGAAAAACTTCATCAGCGCCTTCACAACAACAGGAGTAGTGATTTTACGGGAAAGACTTCTGGAAAGCGGGTGGCTGCGCACATGACAGTTATCAGGAACTTATTTCCAGACTTAGTTCGAGGCAGCGGACCCACACAGTCCACCAGAACACGCTCAAAAGGTTCACACACAACCAGTATCGGATAGAGAGGAGCGGGAGGAATTGTCTGATTTGGTTTCCCAGATACTTGGCACCAATGACAGGATTTAGTGTGACTCGTAACATCACCCTTCAGCCCGGGCCCAAAAAATTGACGCAGAATGCGATTGTATGTCTTCTTAATGCCAAGATGACCAGCTGATGGATTGTCGTGTGCCAGCTTTAATATCTCAGCACAATATGGAGTAGGGACTACAATCTGTGTAACAATACTCCACTCCTCCACAGGAGACACATTTTATGGTGTCCATTTGCGCATTAACAATCTATCTTTCACAAAATAACTTGTCGACATGGTCTCAGGCTCATCACCAGTTACAGCGTCTTCAAACAACCGTGCCAAAGTACCATCTGACTTCTGATCGGCAATTAGCTGCTTCTTTGACAAAACAAAACCACTCAACCCAGGTACGTCAGTTTAATTTTTTTTATTTTCACATTCTGCGGCTAACATGGGCGTTTTACCGGACTCAGCACTGAGCTCACACATAAAACTTTCACTCAGATCTACCACCTCTTCACTCCGCTGTTCTTCACGCTTTGTAGCTGCACGCGTAACTGCACATGATGTAAAAACATTGGGATATTTGTGCGCCAGCTCATCTGAGTGTGTCACAACAGGAACCGGTGTCACCTCAGGTGTAACCAACACTCTTCCTCCTGCCAAATCATTACCCATGATAACAGACACGCCGTCAATTCTCCGGATCATAGGTCTGACTGAACTATAATCTTATGCAGGGGAACACCAATGTCTTGCATATTAAAACCTCGCACCGGTACCTTAGAGCCAACTGCAATATCCTCGTTCAGCGGCAAAACTCCTTCCAGAATAAAAGACTGAGGCTGCAGTATTCCGTAATATTTTCACTGGGACTTTCACGTTTCAGAAACCGAAACAAACCCGTCCATAACAAAAGGCCTAAAGTCAGCATATTCACAAGGTTTATCCGACAAGGCTGGCTGGTTAACGTGGCTCACAGTTTTAATCAGGGCTTCTGGTTTACTGTTCTTTTTCTTAAGCACTGGACAGCTAGAACCAATATGCCCTTTATTTTTTAAAATAAAAGCACATCACATCAATAGCTTTTGACTCACGCTCCTTAGTTCTCGTGTCATAATTAGACACAAAACTTTTACCAGACTCCGCTGTCGTAGACACAGCTTTCACGTCATCCCTGCCATTACCATAACCAAAGCGGTCAAATCTGTTAAAGCCCATAGGGCGCTCCACAAAACCCGATCTGTGCTTTAACACGTACTCGTCCACGAGCACCGCAGCTTTAGCCACGTCCATGACTTTATTTTCATTTAGATGTTATTCTTTCAGGGAGACAGTTTTTAAAATCCTCCATCAATATTAGCTGCTTGAGCTGATCAAAGTCTTTCACATTTTGTGATGAGCACCACCGATCAAAGATAATTTCCTTTTCTCTGACAAACTCAACATGAGTCTGATTCTGACTTTTCCTTAATTTACGAAATCTTTGCCGATACGCTTCTGGCACTAGTTCATAAATCCGTAAAACAGCACTTTTTACCTTATCAAAATCCGCACTTCATCTACGGACAAGGACGCATAAGCCTCCTGGGCTTTTCCCACCAGAGTGCACTGTAACAACATCGTCCACACGTCTCTAGGCCATTTAAGCAACTCAGCAACCTCGCTCAAAATGTGTAAAGTATTTATCCACATCCTTTTCGTAAAATTGTGGAACCAACCGGATGTTTTTACTCACAAATTCAGACGATCTAGGCAGCTGCGCAGTCACCTCGAGTTCACGCAGACGGCTTTGTTGCATTTCTTGCTCAACCTTATTCTGCTCCAAAGCCGTTGCAACTTAATTTCCAGCTCCTTCAAACGAATAGCATCTTCCATTGAGGACAAACGAGGGCTTTTTGGGCCAGCTGATGGCGAAAATATGCCACGCTGAATCAACACAGACCACACTTCCTCCTTAATCACTTTTTATCCTGCCTCGACACAACTACCTCATACTCCTCCGCTAATGCCAACAAATTATCTTTAGAACACTTGTGAAATACCTCCAAAGTGGGCTCTTCAATAAACTCATCCAGATTAAATGACATCCTAACACCTGGAATCTACGCAGCCAAACAACAAAAGGCTAACGCACAGACAAAGCTTTAACCACACAACAAACCACAAGGCCCTTTTTATTCGCTGCTCGCTTACAAAAACATACTCTAATTTGAAATTGTGCCACACAAAATCCAAAATGCCACAACACGTTACCCACAAATCTCTGCTAGGCCAACTACAAAAAGGTAACTTATCAGATGGGCAGCACAACTACGATATAAGGTTTTGGTTTTTAACGAGCCCCCATAAATATGTTACGGCCCAAAAGAGTCGAACAAATTTAAAAGAGGACACAGGAGGCAAAACAGTTAATTTCAAAAATGGTTTTTATTCCTTTATTTTTAGACTGTAAAGCTTTTGTTTTATCTCGATGTTTTACTCTTGAGTTATTAAAAAAAGAGACTCCAAAACCCTCCCGTGCCCAAAAAAGACTGAAAAGTGTCAAAGAAAAGGTGGACCTGGTGAGCCGGCCAAACAGAACATAAAGGAAGAACAGGCCAACCCTGTACAGGGCCGTAGAAGCCGGTGCCAACTCCTCTACCACCCTACACAACACAAACCCCCATTACTAACCTGAACAAAATAAAGAACGAGAAATCAGACAGCCGGTCCCATCAGACCAAACAAAAACAAGGCTAGGCTAACAAGAACTACAGAGCATGGAGCTAGCCGGCGGCGCTCAACAGCGTTGTCACCAGAACAGCTGAGGCGGAAGCGAGAGCGAGCCTACTCAGGTGACTTATATACTCTAATGAGCCTAAAAAAAAAACATCTAAACATCTAAAATATCTAAACTATGAAAACCACCTAATACAAAAGATACAAAAGAGATAAACAAATAACAAAATTACTACATCATATAAATGTGGCGGTGCGAGTCGGGTTGTGTATGGTTTAACAGAAAATAAGATGGAATGTGAATTCAACTACGCCACCTGGGGGTTTGAACCAGGAACTATTGTACGCATCGGAAGTTGTGGAAAGAAAAAGGACACACAGGTCAATATCTGATTTAAAAAGGACAGACGCATTTCACAAATCAAAAACCAAATCATTTATTAAAATAGATTTAGAATGATTACTCAAGAAAACTGTAAAGAAGTAGAAGAAAACCAATTTTTCCAAAAATACTTTTATTTTATAAGACTATACTAAAACTAAATGAGTTGTTAAAACAGGCCTAATTCTAAAATGGTTAAAGAAATACAGAGACTATCAAAAAGGTTAAACAAAAAGATAGCTAGCTAGCTGGGGCCGCCGGTGGAAAGCAGACTACTTTAAGGAGGTGCCCAGGGGTGCCCCCTTATACTCACCTTTGTGGACACAGACACGGCAAAGACAAGGTGCAAACTAAACTTGTGACCCAGTGCACTAACTCGCATGCATAGGTGGGGAGACCTCACCCATGTGCCTAGCTCAACCACCAGGGGCCTGTTTCAGAAAGGAGGTTAAGTGAAAACTCTGAGTATGTTAACCCTGAAATGAGGGAAACTCTGGGTTTTCCGTTTCAGAATGGGAGGTAAATCAACCCCAAGAAAGCAGAGTAAGTCAAGCCCGTTTCTGAAAGAGAGGTAACTTATACTCAGAGTCAGTTACCATGGTAACTTACTCTGTGAACCTTACCTGGTCGGGAGCAGGTTTTCTTCAGTAAACCCAGAGTTTATTTCGGTGTCCTCCCCCTTTTTAAAGAGGAAGTGGTATTTAAACACCTCATTCATTCTTTCGATACATTCATTCATTGCGCACATTTCAGTCACGAGCGGATCAAATTAAAGTGAATGAAATGGCATGTCCTTTTATGGACGATCCTGTGGATGAAGAGGCTGCATTAATCCGTAGGGAGTTACATTTACGTCGGGAGAGGATTTTGAGGCCCAGAGTGGATTTTTTGTCATATCCATATTCATTTTTATTTGAGCGGTACCGTTTTTCTTTACAGTCAATAAGATACATCCATAATCTCATCCATCCTTACATCAGAAATATCAGCCATCGCGGCCGTGCTCTTACATCCGAGCAGATGCTTTGCGTTGCATTACGTTTCTTTGCAAATGGTAGTTTTCTGTATAACATCGGGGATGCAGAACATATTAGTAAGGCTACTGTTTGCAGAGGTGTAAGGAAAGTGTGCCTCGCTCTTAAGCGCTTTTTGAGAATTTTTGTGTTTCCTGGGCACAAACCTGTCAGAGCCATCAAAGAGGAGTTTCACAGGATTGCAGGTCAGTGATGTATAAATCGGTTTAAATGAGCTAACCTGATAAATGATTAAGAGCATCTTGCTGCAACCCCTGGAAGTAAACTAATAATTAGAATTCCTTTTAGGATTTCCGAATGTGGTTGGATGCATTGATGGCACACACATTCCCATCATTGCACCTTCCGAAAATGAAGCTGACTATGTCAACAGGAGGTCCATCCACAGTATTAATGTGCAGGTACACTGACAGCCTACCATTTCTAATGGTGAAAGACTACGTCACAATACTATAACATGTCTCATTCTTTGCACTGTCAAGATCATATGTGATGCTGCACATCTCATTACAAATGTGGAGGCCAAGTGGCCCGGTTCTGTTCATGACTCACGAATGCATCGTGAGTCAACCCTGAGCAACAGACTGGAAAGGGGTAAGTAAATGCATGTATTTCAATGTATGCACTACACACTTACAGGGGAACTTCTATGCAGCTCTAAAGCAATGTGAACTTTCTTACAGAAGAGATTGATGGCTTTCTGCTGGGAGATAGGGGTTACCCATGCCAACCAAAACTAGTTACCCCTTACCCAGAACCTGAACCAGGCCCCAGCGCCGCTTCAATGTGGCACACTGCAGGACGAGCCCGGGTGGAGATGACCATAGGCCTGTTGAAAGCACGTTTCCAGTGTCTACGTCACCTCAGGGTAACCCCTGAAAGGGCCTGCGACATTATTGTGGCATGTTGTTCTCCATAATATTGCAGTAATTAGAGGGGAGCAACACCCTGCCCTACAAATACAAGACCCAGAGGAAGACCCCATCAACCCGGCAGATTTCCAGAATGGAAGGGCAGTCCGGGATATGATATGCCGCAATGTCTTCTCAGATTAATACACATTATATCCACCACCACCACAACCAACCACAAAATAAAATAAAAATGAATAAACACAAAATCACAGCAATTTATATGGTGTTCTTTATTTCCTACACATTCAAAAAAAGAAAAGAAAAAAGTTTTTAATATATTTCCAATACTTCTTAGAATTCACCTGTGACCATGCACTCACCTCTAGCTTTAGTTTCAGAATCTCGATTTCTAGATCTGCCTTTTGGATCTGGCGGTCCAAGTAAACAAGTTCTTTGCTGTTTCTTTCTATTTTTTTTATAAGAAGTCTATATAACTCCTTAACTGGCAGCTGAAAATACAGTACATTACAGTTACATCATGTAGTTCTAAAATTCAACAGAATTAAACTGTCGCATTTACTGAAAATCACTGAACTGTGTTCATCTGTGCACCAGAAGCTGATGGACCGTCCTCCTGCTGTTCCTCCACACTCTGGGGGTGAGAGATAAGAATGTCCGTTTATACTTGGATATAAACTTAGATTGTATAGGCTACTCCACATAAAAAAGGTGAAGAAATGTGAATGTGTAGATTGTTTGATAGACACATAATATTAACATTACCTCTGTAGGCCTCTCTGTGGCAGCAGAAACGGTTTCTTCATCCCCATCATCCTGTGAAGATGAGCGTTTGAGTACACTTTATAACACTATTTGTCATAATTTGTGTTGTATTGAGTCGGCTACTTACAACTGCCTGGGGTTCTGTTGGGACAGGAGGCTCCAAAAGACAGATTTTACCATCAGAATCTATTGGGACCAACGAAAAACCCATCCCAAAGTAAAATAAATGGAAAGATCACAAATAGCCTATAAAAAAACAACACATAGGTAGACCTCATACATTTTATGAAGGCACTTGAATCTTCAGGAGTGACTGTCTCTGATGAAGTCCCTCCAGGAATTCCCTCAGCCATTGGCCTTCCAGCATTCAGGCTCAGGGCCATCTCCTCTGCATTTGTCAGAGGTGGTGGTGCAGGTCCTCCCCCCGTTTTGCGAGCCTCTGCCTTCTTTCTGTTGGCTGTCAATTGAGAATGAACATTTAGACATATGTCAAAAATGCTGCTGCACTGCTAGACACTGGATGCTATTCAGTTATTTAATATGTCAAATGTTAGTAAAGTCAGGTAGACTACAACCATGATATGCTCAAGCCTTACCTGATTGAATTATGTTTTTATATTTCATTTTCAGCTGCTGCCATGTTCTTTTAACACCTGCAGGAATGCACCTACATGAAAATTAAAATAAGGTTGAATTAATGTAATAATTACTATCTCTATAAAGTATTGGTCTACTTGTTACTAATTACTTTCTAAATCCCATATCAACATCAACCACTTGAACAATACAAGGAGAGACAAGAAACTGCACTTTTAATGCTTTCAAATAAACATACAATTGCATGAATTAATCCTGAAAAATATATCTTTTAAAATTTGATGTTAAATCCACTATTATTTTATACAGAATTGCTTTATAGTCTATGCAGCATTTAATGCAATTACATCAGATTTTACTTTAAATTACGGAGTAATCCCTTTAATTATATTACAGAACTGTAACTAAAAACTAAACTTTAGATTAACTTTAGTTAGTTAGAACTAAAAAGTTTTTAGATTACTTAGTAATTAATTACACACAACACTGTATAACAGTAATTCAAATGTAAACTTACGCATTGACTCGAGCAGCTATTTTCTCCCACGCTAACTCTCTGTCCTTCGCGCTGCAGCAGTGTTGCTTTTTTTTAAAATATATGTTCGTACTCTCCATATGCTTGCATAAGCACATCCAGTTCTGCTGGTGAAAAATATGAAGACCTCTTTTTGTCTGGCGCCGTTGCCATGGTGACTCATAATATCTGCGCTCCATTGATAATGGCTTTTTATAGTTGTGGTGCACGCGCTTAACTCAGAGTCAATCAACTTAGAGTTGATTGAACTAACCAATTTCAGCTGATCTGTAACCGAAAACTCAGAGTTTCCCATCTCAAGGTAAGTCAACTCAGAGTTCAAGTTTTAACTCAGAGTTGGTTGAACCTCCTTATTGAAACAGGCCCCAGGGCAACTCCCAGCGTCACTAGAAAATAAGAAACAAGTTAACCACAGGGTAAACCCAGTTACAACACAACTACAATATACACAACACAGTAACAAAATTAAAGCAAATAAGACAAACTGCAACCAACCAAACAATGTTTGCCAAACTAGGACAAAAATGAAAACCAAATGAGATAACACAGGCAGAAACTAACAAAAACAAACACAGCAAACAGAAACAGGCTAGCAACCACCCTGACAGTTAATAGGAACCTTAAACCAGAGCACATGGCACCCAAACTGCAGAAAACCCAGCAGCAGAGCCAAAGCAGTAGCAGAGTCCGGGCAGCCATTTTAAAAACAGGTGCTTTAAATAGTTTCCTAATGAGGGGCTGGCCAAAGGTGGAGCTAGGAGGAGTACTTCAGGTGCCCTGGGACTTTACACCACTACATAAAGAAGAAAAGAAAGGTGCACCGGCACCTAACATATTTATAAACAAATAGATACTGATCTTTTTACTTTGACTGACCTGTGCTGCACTGACATTTATCTACTAAAGCTAACACACAACTACTTACAACCACCACTTAGAGAAAAAAACAAATCAAATATTCTGTTTTGATTTCTCTAGTTTTAAAACTGAAGTCCTCAGTGAGGTTGATGATGAAGACTGGTGCGGACTTAACTGATCCATTTATTAACAACCAGATCCTCCAAAAGGTAACATTCTTTTTAGCTTTTGCTTATGTTCTACTCATAAATACGGTGGTATAAAGTGAAACTTGTATTTTGGGTTCTCTTTAGCTCGACAAGATGCTCAAAGCCCGGGGATGGTCTGGCTTCCGTCTTTCATGGAAGATTCAGCCCTGGAAACAGATGACAGACGACACTCCTAACCCACCATACAGCGACATTAGCAGCAATTAAAAACATAAAACATGTTTGTTTTTTGTCTAACCTGCTGTAAATAAATAGGAAACATAGGCTTGTTTTTTCAAGCCTTTCTGTGGACATTCTGCAGTTTGCCTTGAATCCAAGTGTGAGCCTTATTGAAACACACAAATGCTCATATATTATTAACTTCATTTTATAGTAGTTTAGTATTGAGTGTAAATGCATGGTTAAGGCAACAGTACATACCTTTAGCAAGATTTTAGCTGCTGCTGCAAATTCACAAGGGTATGTTAAGTGTGAAAGTATATTAGACATGTATACATGTGTAATTATAATATAGAGTTGTGTTAATGTGACAATAATGTATGGTTTTGATTTGATTAATTTTCATTCAGAATTACATAATGGAGTGTCTGCTGAGTTGAATGCACTGGATCTATGAATGAAGGTGTTCTAGTGACTGTTTGTGGCTGGTGAGGCAAACTCTTTCACAGTCAGATTTACAAATATACAGCTCTAGAAAAAAATAAGAGAACACTGCAATTTTTTCGATCAATCAGCATCTCTACAAGTATGGAAACTATCAATGTCTGTTGAATCCCAACACAGACACATCTCATTTACTGAAGGAGGTGCTGATTAGGTGATCACCTGAAACAAATCTTATTTAATAAGGAAAAGTATAAAAAAACACTTCTGTGGTCATCACTATCCTCTGGCAAATAAATGCTCTAAATTACAATATTTTTATTTGGATTTTGGGAAAAAATCTGTAGTGTCAGTTGTATATTGAATAAAACAAAAATGTTAATTTTACCCAAACACATACCTACAAATAGTAAAACCAGAGAAACTGATAATTTTGAAGTGATCTCTTAATTTTTTTCAGAGCTGTATATACTTATAGAATTGTATAAATAAAACTGACAACTAGTTGTGTTTTATATTTAATTTCATCTTGCTTTACACCAAAGTTATGGACATATTTGGACAGATAATAATTTATATAAAGCTAGTTACTTTATATGACACTTGAACTCAAGTTTGGCACTTCTAAGGGAAGCTCATCACCACTGAGCTAAACTTTCCAGCACACTTACTCCAAATAATATACTTTATATAACAGACAACATTTTGATCCTATAAGGATCTTCCTCAGGTCTTATTTTATTACATATACAGTATATGGGAGTAACAAATTTGTAACTCCCATATACAGTATATGTATTGTTTATCCATTGGTTGACTGATCAAGTGGCAACAGATGTGTTAGGTGGTCAACATACAGTAAATACTAACATGAGTAGCACATTCTTTACAAAACATTTCATAAGCATTTGAAAATACGAAAATACATCCAAATAGTATTGTATAAAAACTCCTTTAGAGTAAATTTTTTATAAATAAAACCTTTTTACCCCTCCTTGAACCGCCACCTTATCGTGGTGGAGGGGTTTGAGTGCCGGAATGATCCTAGGAGCAATGTTGTCGGGGGCTATATGCCCCTGGTAGGGTCTCCCAAGGCAAACAGGTTCTAGGTGACAGGCCAGACAAAGAGCGATTCAGAACCCTTTATGGATATAAAAAAATCAAGGACCGTTACGTCGCCCGGTATGGCGCGACCGTGGCCCCACCCTGGAGCCAGGCCTGGGGTTGGGGCTCGTATGCGAGCGCCTGGTGGCCGAGACCCAGGGCCCACCACCTGCAGGAGGAACCGTAAGAGGCCGGTGCAATGTGGATTGGGTGGCAGTCAAAGGCGGGGGCCTCAGCCAATCCCCAGACACAGAATCTGGTGCTAGGGACATGGAATGTCACCTCGCTGGCGGGAGCCTGAGCTTGTGTGGGAGGTAGAGCGATACCGACTAGAGATAGTCAGGCTCACCTCCAAACACAGCTTGGGCTCTGGAAAAGTCTAGTCTCCAGGGTATGGAAGTTTTATCAAGTCAAAACTATTGAGAGCGCGCAAACCCGATTTCGAGCGAGCAGGCTACAATATGAGCGAGCATACACAGATCTGAGCGAACAGAGTCTATAGTGCGCTCTTGTTTCTGTGTCAGCGCGTGCGCAAATCTGTCAGTGCGCTCTCAGTTCTGTGTTAGCGCTCGCTCCAGTCTGTCAGTGCGTTCTCACGATTCTGTGTTCGCGCCCTCTCTGTTTTGACTGTGTTTGAACAGTAAGCTGCAGAGGGCGCAGCAAGTTTTAAAAAATGGTAAAAGGACACACCCACATCCGGGTATAAGCTCACTTTACTTTCAATGTAAAAGTCAAGAAGTAACTTACCATCAACGGAAAGTAAGTGAAACAATCTGCACAAACGCATTCAAGAACTGTTATACCTTAGTAAGCATTTTTTTGCCCTTTTGTCTTCCATCAGTGAAAAAAAAACTGTTTGGACGAACATTTGTGATGTTGTGGTGTTCGTAACTTTATTAGAAATAAGGTCGTTGTTGTCTTTGTAGCTTAATTAGCATTAAGCTAACAACCGTGAATGACAATTTCACAGTCATTTTACAGTTGCTTAATGGTCAGTGGTGCATTTAATAATGTCATGTTAAAACTAATGTATCTTACCTTTTTTATTTTCTATAAGTTACTGCTTAATGAAAGTAAATCTGGCATTAATGAAGATGACGTCTCAACAACATGCACGGGTAGGCATTTCTAAGTTTGTAATTTAGTGTACATATTGTGTGGTTTACTTTTGATCAACAGCTACAATTTAACCAATTTATATTGTAATGAAAAAAATTACCCCTTACAATAACTAATCTTGTCTTATAAGGTTACTCAAAACTCATAGGCATAAGCACACATGACATTACTAATAACATTGTCCTTTTTAGGGTCTACTGAGGGATGTAATATTGGAGAGGCTTCAAACCAGGCTTATTCAAGTTCTCAATCATCCCCCCATTGATTTGGACTTCCTGGAATTTATTTGTTCACAGGAGATTACTTTGATAAATGCTGTTGCAAACTCCATTAACATCCCACCAGTCATTGTGGAAGGACTACACAGTCTTCTAGAACACGTCTATTCTTGTCAACCTGAAATACCAGATGTGTATCCTGAGCAAGCACAAGGAGCAACTGGACGCCCATATTATTTAATATCTGCCAGACAGCTACAGAGTATGCTTGACATGTCCATGACTGTTGGAATGATGGCTCAGCATCTTGGCGTATCTAAAAGTACTGTCCAGAGATGTCTTGCTGAAAACAAAATATTAGTTAGGGACACATACTCAAAAATGACAGATGAAGAACTGGACCAAATGGTGGAAGATATCAAAACAACAATGCCACATGCTGGGTATAGAGTCCTCAAAGGAGCTCTGTTGGCTAGAGGTCACAGAGTGCAGTATTCAAGGGTTAGAGCAGCAATGCACAGAGTCGACATTGAAGGTGTTGTCCTTCGTTTGACTCAAATGGGTTGTGTTGTAAGGCGATCTTACTCAGTTGCTGGTCCCCAAGAAATGATGCATATTGATACGAATCACAAATTAATAAGGTAAACATGATAATATATGCCTCTTACTCACTCTGGTTTTTATGTTTGAAATATTGAAATACCACATATTGTAATGCACTAACCCAATTTCATACAACAGTGCTGGCACCAATCCTATTTTTTGCAACTGCAAATTTGGTAGAAGGCAAAAATAACAAAACAGGATTGAGAACTGTATTCAAATGTGGTTAGTATAGTGTATATAGGATGTGTTTGAGTGTGGTTTATGGGTGTTCTTGTATAGTGTGAATATATAGTAAACTGAAAAGAGAAAGAAAACTGGTCCTGTGGTAGTATTGAGGGGCAAAGAGGGGGCTGCCATCAACCATAGGCATTGTTTCACCACCTCACATCCTGTTGAGATTTTTCAAAATTAATTACCATGGTTATTTTCAATTAATCTTAATGCATTGGACAGGCTTTAAACTGTTTTTGTTTAATAACACTTTAATTTGAACATTTAATGATTAACATTGTAAATGTGTTTTTGTGGTTTAGGTACAACATCGTCATATTTGGTGGTATTGACGGATACTCACGCAAGGTATGAAGTTTTTACTGAACAATATTTAATTACTTTAATTCAAACAATGCACAAACTGAGTTAAACAAAATATTCCTATCTTTGTTATTTAGATTATGTATCTTGGATGTGCAAACAACAACAGAGCAAGCACAGCACTCTCCTTCTTTGTCCAATCTGTTGCTAAATTTGGATACCCATCAAGGTAATCAGGGAGGCCATTAGGACAGTGTTTTTTTGTAGTAGAGTTACTTAAACAATATTATTCAAGTAGAAGTAAAAAGCTCAAACTACTCTTGTATTGAGTAACAGTAAAAATAACAAAATATTACATTTAAACTTTCATTAAGGAAAAATTATTTGTTTAATCTACTACTTCTACTAACTTCAGTAAATTACTTCAGTTACTACCCATCTCTGTACTCAGGGGACTTTTTCAGTTCAAGTTCTGGTTTAGTGTAATCACGTTTTATTCCTGTTGGACCTCTTTCAATTTGCACTAGTCCTAATGTAGACCATATTTAATTGTGGTTTTAGTTCTGGTTTAGGTGGTTCAGTGGTAAGCAAAGTATTTTACACTAATTTGTGTAAAATGTTTGAGAATCACTATATTTACATGGTTCTTATGACACAAAACATTCTAATTTGCATATGTTTACACGGATTTTCACTTGAACTAAAAGTTATTGATCCAATAACTGTCAGCTTTATTGTTTCTTTTGTTAGGGTAAGAGGAGACCATGGAACAGAAAATGTAGACATTGCCAGACTAATGTTCACAGTTCGTGGGGTCAACAGGAACAGCTTTATTGCAGGAAAAAGTGCCAAAGGTACATCTGCATAAGATCAATTGAACTGTTTGAACATGACATGTAACATTTCTCTATAATCCAAGTAATTTTTTACATTTGTTTCTCAATGACATCCTATAAGACACTTCCAAATTATTTAAGTTCTACTGTTACTTCTATCAGTCAGGAGAGCTTTATTAAATGTAATGTTTTCTCTTGAACAGAGTGGAACGGCTGTGGCGTGATGTGTTCTCTGTGACGAGCACCTTTTATGAGCTGTTGCATGAATTAGAGGAAGATGGACTTCTGCGCATAAACAGTCATGTTCATTTATTTTGCTGTCATTGGGTTTTCCTCCCAAGACTTCAGGAGGCCCTTCAAACTTTTACAGAAGCTTGGGATAATCACCCTCTTCGCACTGAAGCCCAAATGACTCCAAACCAACTGTGGACAATGGGACAAAGACATCATCCAGTAGAACAACCCAATGTAAGCAAAATGTATCTTCCTATTGGATGTTTAGTTTTTTATTGTTTAAAAATTTGTTTGCATGCAATATAATTTCTACTTTTGGGAATGAAATTTGTTTCAGGTGCTGAGTTTAACCCTCAGAGACAGTGATCTCAATGATGTATGGGAACCTGGCACTGGAGTAAATGTTCCAGAATTGAACTGCCCCCTCAATGAGGAAGAACTGCAAAGACTGTCAGAAACATTTAATCCCACAGCCCCTTCTGCATCATTTGGGAAAGACATTTACACAGCTTGTTGAAAATATGTTGCAGTGAAGAAATGTGACTCTTTGTTGAATAAACCAAAATATAAACCAACTTTATTAGTCTGAAGTTTTTTAACTCAAAATTAGAGACACTACAGGTATTTATTGATGTTCTAAACAAACACTTGCAGTAACATGCAAACATCAAAATAACAGAAATGTCTTGTGTAATTAAATATCTTAATATAGAAATTACACAAGTTACCCAAAACACCCATAAGTTTACAAAATAAAAAGTAAACAAAATAAATGGAGCCATGTTTGAAATACTAAAAAAGTAAATTAGAGATTACTGCATACATCCATACAATCAAAAACATTTTTTATTTTTACTATAAATTTAGGAGTAAAGACATTCCAAATACAGTAAAAAAAAAAATGGTGGTTATATGTGCTGCATGTATTGTCTGATTTGTGTTTGGTGGTGAGAGAGGCAGTAGGCACAGTAAGGCTACCATGTTAGTCTGCCCCAGGGCAGCTGCAGCTACTGAAGCAGCTTGCCACTACCAGTTTGTGACTGTGTAGTAAATTAATAATGGACTAAATTTTAAGGAAAAGTGCCACAGAACTTAAAATTACTGCTGAACTGGAGAACTTTTTTTGAACAAAACCGCCTTTGAAAAGTATTGGATGTACAAATTAATTATAACAAGTTAACAAAATTGATGCCAATAAACAGCTCAATGTGGAAATGTAAAGAGATCCAACTAGCATTTTTTTTTTTACTTGTAGTGTCTCGCCTCAATGTGAAAATTTAAACCTTATGAAATCCTGTGTCAACCAGAACCGCCTGTGTCATAACATGTTTAAAGTCTTCATATGTCTTTAGGTGGGCTGTGGGCAGTCTAAGGGTCCTGGGATAGCACACAGTGTGCTCTGGAAGGTTGTCAATGCACTTGTGGTCAAATTCAACATGGATCACAAAATCATTTTTTTCATGTGGCAGCAGTGGCTTATGCTGCTGGCCTGTAAGCCGTTGCATCAACAGAGGAATGGTCAATGTACCTGTGACAAATAAAAGCAAATATACATATCCAACTGATTACGTTTTGTATATGCATAATACTACTCTGACTCAGTAGTAGACTTACTGTTGTTGCTTTTCTGGTTCTCATCAGTTGTTCTTGTCAAGACCGTTTAGACTTAAATTTAATGTCCATGGCCACTGATTTCCAAATGACACTTCATAACTTAAATAGTACAAATCTTTGATTTTCTTCATTTAGTTTAACATAGCCTACCTTCATTTAGCCAGAATGTTCCATCTTCCTCATAGCAAATTTCTGTAGACACTTGCAGAAATACATATTAGTAAACACACAATGCAGAAGACAATTGTAATAATAAATGAAAATAGATGCCAAAAACATTACTGAAACTTGACAACTAACCTTCTGACTCAAGTTCTTGTAAGAAATCCTGCATTCTGTTCATAATGTCAGTCTCAATTTTCCGTCTGGATGTTCCAATGTCACTCATTTGTGGAGCCAAAACTGACATCAAGAAGTCTGAATCAGGAACCTATAATATACAGAAAGTCAGAAAAGGCATCTTGCATCTTACTTTGTTTACAACTAAGTTAGGAAATATAACACAAAGTTTTATATAAAATTGTTATTACATTTCTAGCTACAGGAGTGTTTGTGCCAGAACTTACCGATGGATCTTCACTCGGGCAAAACAGCTGACGACAAACATCAACATGGCTTGCTATGATGCTGCTCAGTCCATAAAGGTCCAGGCCTTTACGGATGTGATCCAGAATGGGTAGCAGCCTCATGCAATAGTGTAGGATCATACATCTGTAATCAAAGAGGAAACTTTTATACTCTACATATTGCATATTGAGGCATGGTCAACATGCATAGAACATGTGAATACACACTTGAGTCTAAGTAAATTGTAAAATGTGATGATTACATCTAGTGAAAAAAAGGTTTAAGTAAAAGCATCTGGACTCCGTTTTCAAGGTGAAGACGTTTAGTTTCCAATTCCAAGAGACTTTAAGATAAAGTCTCTTGTAATTTGGCAAGGCACATTTATTTATACAGCACAATTGATACACTGGGTAACTCAAAGTGGTTTACAGGAATAAAAGACAATTTACAAGATTTAGATTAAGAACATAATAAAAAATAAAATCATTAAAAAAAAGAGTGCAGATAAAAAATACTTTAAGTTGTAATGTATTATTGTTAAAGTTGAGGCTTGAATTAGAGACAAAACCTCTTCACCTTTGAAACTGATCCAGATGCTTTTTCCAAAACCTTTTTTTCCAAAATATCCTGGATGACTGAGAACCTTCACAAACATTACATCTAGTGATAACTTTATCATTTTTAAACAGCAGTGGAGTTGCCAGACAAACAATGTAACAGGATGTTATGTCTGTAACGTTCTTGGTTTAGTAAATAGGACAAAACAAATGGCCCTAGACTTCAAGTGCTTTAAGCAAATGACTTGTATCTTTGAATTAAAGCAAACAAGGCACACTAACCGTAGAATCCTCTCTTTGTTTTCTACATTGATCACACTGGTGTAGCCACAGGTATGTATGTCACATGTCATATCCTCCAAATCAGTTTGAGTGGCCTGAGCAATCTAAACATCACACACAAGAGTGCACCAATTAAATGTTGAGCTGAAATAGCCTAGTGTTATATAATATTGATTCTAGCTGGTTTGTGCTAGAAATCTTAATGGGATTCTAACCCTTTGAACAAGTTCTCTGTTCCCAGCATCAGATATATCATCCACAGAAATATGGATGCCACTTAGGTCACCACAGGCGATGTATCTGTAGCACCATTCACGAAGAAAGCAAGGTGCTGGACCTCCCTGAGACAAACTTACTGCAAATATCTGTCCAACAGCTCTGAAAATGAACATAGTGACAGTGTTCTTGTTACAGTTGACAGTATCTTGATTAAGTGAACATACTGGGCTATGCACAAGTCTAAGTCTAATATTAATTTAATGAATTGTTCTAAAGCAGATATACAGTGGTGTTTAAACGTTTAGCCACTTTGAACGGTCTAATTATCTATGATGATACCATAGGGTTCCATCATACCATCAAAAACATCTCTAACCCTCCTACTATCCCTAACTTAGAATGTAATCCTCTTTGATTCCAAGAAAGAGTTGGCAAAGAAATGTCTCTCACAAATATCATAATACACTTTTAATACTTAATATCTAATAATATATTAATCTTATCTAAGGACTGTCTACTGTTGCATGTTGTCTATTTAAGACATTCTAAACATTATAAAAACAGCACTCTTAATGTACTGTATGTACAGTTCACTTGTGTTAAAATGTTGAAGAGCAAACTAAACATTTATTTAACTGTTAAAAGAACATACGGAATCAAATGCTCAGCTAAGCGCAAAAACATGATATGAGTTGTAACTAACAGGTCAAGTTATGATATAAAAAACAATACTATTCCAAATTTTACAGCCATTCATAACTACTAAATATTTACCGAAAATGCCCATTCTCCAGGTCATATGGCGAGTACAAAGGATTCTTTCCTTTTCCTTCACCTGCTGCCTCAAACAACTGATTCTCAATGCAAACCACCATTTCTGTAAACATAGCAGTGCCAAGAGTCATTTTGGGTGAGGCAAGCTTTCCTTTGAACCACCAACACATTTCAATTGTTATTCTTAACATGACGTCCCGCATGATTCATTCAAATGTTCCAAAATACCTAAGTGCCAGCAGGTATCACAGTTTCATCACAGACTTGCTAAATATCTTACATGACAATGATGTTTATCAAAATTTCATTGCACCATGTTGCCTCTCACACCTTATAAAGCTTTTTAAAAGTGTTACGGCAAGACAACCCAAATGCAGGCACACAAGTAAAGGAGTACCTTTATTTAGGCACAAAGGTATGACAAGTTCTTCTGGGATAACGAGAGGACACAGGACAAAACCGGGGCTGGACTGGAACTGGATCGAGGACGAGACTTGAAGGTACAGGAACAGACGAAGACGGAACAGGAACAGGACATACGGCAGGACTGGACGGATCTAAGACGAACAAAGGCACAGGTAAGTAATTCAATAAACAACACGGCAATAGCAAGCTAGATGTATAACTGACTGGAGTTAGTATTACGATCTGGCAACGAGGAGCAGGCTGCGGTGCTTCTTACCCTCTGTTGATTGCCAACTCGGCTCAGCTGGTCTTGCTCCGCCGGCGCTCCCGCACACCTGTTTCTCATCTGCGAGTCTGTAGGGGCGGGGAGCCGGAGGCGGAGGCCGCGCCAACTGATCAGAGTCCTGGCGACCGTGACAGTACCCCCCCCTCTATGGACGCCACCTGGCGGCCTATCCCGCTTCTCCGGATGACCATGAAAAAATTCTCGAATAAGGGAAGGATCGAGAATGTTCTTCTGGGGAACCCAACACCGTTCCTCAGGTCCATAACCCTCCCAATCTACTAAAACTGACGGCCCCGACCCGGCGCCACATCCATAATCCTCCTCACCGTGTATGCAGGCTGATCGTCTATCATCCTGGGCGGAGGCGGGGGAGGACAGGGAGGATCAGGAGCTGGAACTGACCGGTTTGATTCTGGAAACGTGAAAAGTAGGGTGAATCCTAAGAGAACCAGGGAGCTTCAGGCGCACTGCCGCAGGGTTGATGACCCTCTCCACTTCAAATGGCCCGATGAACCTTGGTGCCAACTTAGTAGATTCCACCCTCAACGGCAGGTCCCTGGATGACAGCCAAACCTTCTGCCCCGGAGAGTAACTAGGAGCAGGGGTGCGATGGCGGTTAGCTTGTACCTGTGACTGTTTAGGCAGCGCTGCACCAGAGCTGAGCGGGCCCTTCTCCAAACCTGATGGCACCGGCGCAGGTTCTCTTGTACCGAAGGAACAGCCAGCTCTTGTTCTTGATCTGTGAATAGAGGTGGTTGATAACCATAACAACACTGGAAGGGAGACATACCTAGAGATGCGTTAACCAAGGTGTTGTGGGCATACTCTACCCAAGGCAAATGGATACTCCAACTAGCAGGATTGGCTGACGACGTGCACCTCAGTGCCACCTCCATCTGTTGATTTGCCCTCTCCGTCTGTCCATTGGTCTGAGGATGATAACCAGATGATAGACTCACGTTGATATCCAAAGCATTACAAAACGCCCTCCAAACTTGAGAGGTAAACTGTGGACCTCTGTCTGAAACAATGTCCCAAGGAATGCCGTGTAGCCGGAATAGATGTAGTACCAGAAGATCCGCAGTCTCCCGAGCGGACGGCAGCTTAGGTAAAGGTACAAAGTGAGCTGCCTTAGAAAACCGATCGACAATTGTCAACACCACTGTGTGTCCTTTTGAGGGTGGAAGCCCAGTAACAAAGTCCACCGCCACATGTGACCATGGCCTGCTAGGAATAGGTAGTGGTTGTAACAGACCAGCTGGGGGTCGATTATTTGTCTTATTCTGGGAACACACCGGGCATGCCGAAATGTATTCCTTAGTATCCTTGTCCATAGTAGCCCACCAAAACTTACTGCGCAGGACAGCCAGGGTACGACCAATACCCGGATGGCAAGTGAGGCGGGTCCCATGGGCCCAGTGCAATACTTCGAATCTAACGCTATTCGCACGTACAAGGCATTGGGTGGCCCTGTACCAGGATCAGGATGCTGACGCTGTGCAAGCCGGACCCGATCTTCTATCTACCAGGTAAGTGTAGCCACGATGCGAGACTGGGGCAGGATACTCTCTTCCTCTTTAGATTGCCGTTCCGGGTGAAGACTCTGGATAAGGCGTCTGGCTTAATATTCTTGGAACCTGGGCGATAAGTAAGGACAAAATTAAAACGATCAAAGAATAGTGCCCACCTGGCCTGTCGGGAGTTCAGCCGCCTTGCCGTCTGGATGTAAGTCAAATTCTTATGGTCGGACCAGACCACAAACGGTTGAATGGAACCCTCCAGCCAATGACGCCACTCCTCTAACGCCAACTTAACCGCCAGGAGCTCTCTGTTCCCACATCATAGTTCCGCTCTGCTGGAGAAAGTGAGAGAAAAAGCACAAGGGTGAAGCTTTTGATCAGTAGAAGAGCGCTGGGACAGTACTGCCCCTACTCCCGTATCTGAAGCGTTGACCTCCACCACAAACTGTAGCTCTGGATTAGGCTGGATGAGCACGGAGCAGATGTAAACGATGCTTTAGGACATTAAAGGCTCCTTCTGCCTCCGGTGTCCAGGCAAAAGGTTGTGCGGTAGATGTGAGAGTCGTCAAAGGCTCTGCCAGCTTACTGAAATTTCGTATGAAATTTCTATAAAAATTCGCAAACCCCAAGAATCGCTGAACCTCCTTACGGCTGGACGGGGTAGGCCACTCCCGTACGCCGTGAGTTTCTCTGGGTCCATCTGGATCTGTCCCTGAGCGATGATGTATCCAAGGAAGGTAAGAGACGGTGCGTGGAACTCGCACTTCTCGGCCTTAACGAACAGTCTATTCTCCAATAATCTCTGGAGAACCCCCCTGACATGTCCCTGATGTTCCTCCAAATCCTTAGAAAAAATCAAAATGTCATCCAGATAAACAAAAACAAACCGACCAATCATGTCTCGTAGTACATCGTTCACCAAATTTTGAAAGACCGCAGGGGCATTCATAAGTCCAAAAGGCATCACCCGATATTCAAAATGTCCTAAGGGTGTATTAAACGCAGTCTTCCACTCATCCTCCCTCCCTAATACGCACCAAATGGTATGCGCTATGCGGAGATCGAGTTTGGTGAATATCATGGAACCACAGAGAGGAGTAAAAACGGAACTGATCAAAGGAAGCGGATACTTATTCTTGATAGTGATTTTGTTCAGGCCCCGAAAATCAATACATGGTCTCAGACTCTTGTCCTTCTTATCAACAAAGAAAAAACCTGCACCCACCGGAGAGGACGAGGGTCGTATTATTCCTGCTGCCAACGACTCCTGGATGTACTTCTCCATTGCCTCATTTTCTGGCCTCGAGTGTATATAGACGGCTGCTGGGAAGAGGAGCACCGGGCAAGAGGTCGATGGCGCAGTCGTATGGTCTATGAGGTGGCAGCGACAAAGCCTGATGCTTACAGAACACTGCTGACAAATCATGGTAGGTAGGTGGAACTGAAGACAGATCTGGAGGTTCAGGTGCCGGGATGGATCTAAAGGAAACAGGAGGTAAAGCAGACTGCAGACAATGTAAATGACAATATTTACTCCAAGACAACACTTGGTATGGCCCAGTCAATGTGAGGGTTATGAATTTTCAGCCAGGGTAACCCCAACACTATAGGTGTGTGAACACAATCAAAAATGTAAAAACTAATAGTCTCTGTGTGATTACCAGACAGAAGGAGGTTTACTGGAATAGTCTGTTCACTTATCTGGGTCAAAACCTCACCGTTCAAAGCCTTGACCTTTACAGGCACCTCCAATGGTATAGTCTGTATACCCAACCTCTTAGCCACCCTACGGTCCAAAAGGCTCTCATCTGCTCCAGAATCGATCAGAACTTCCAATGTCTGGTTCTGATCCGCTAAAATAATAGTTCCTTCCATACGTACAGAAGTGGGAGACGAGCACCGGACTTGGCTCAGCAGTATTTCTCCCATTACCGCCGAGCCCACCCTTTTCCCGGAAGGAGCTGGCAGGAAGCACGAAAATGTCCAAATCCTCCACAATAGAGACAACTACCTGTCTTGACCCGACGAAGTCTCTCCTCCTCTGTCAAATGGGTCCGACCCAACTGCATGGGTTCAGGTGTGGCTGTTTGCAGTGAACGACCCGGCGAATCTGTATTGGAACTGGATGAGCCTCCTCCCTCTCCCGTCTGTGTCCACCAACCCCGGTCCTCTCGTGGAGGCTGGGAAAACCCCTGATATGCCGGGAATCCCGAACCTGGACTAGTGGAGGATCTCATTGACGCCTGTAAGCCAGCCTTCTCCTCTTACGCTCCGAAGGCGATTATCCATTCTAATAGCCCCGGTAATGAGTTCATTCAGACTCGTTGGAGGCTCGCGCCGCCATCTCGTCCTTAAGTTCCTGAGAAATCGCATTTAAAAGGCTCCGTGAAGAGCTTCCTCATTCCAACCGCTCTCCACGGCTAATGAACGAAACTCCACGGCAAACTCTGCCACACTGCGATTCCCCTGACGAATGGAAAACAGTCTTTTAGTAGCCTCCTCCTCGAACAGGATGATCAAAAATTAATTTCATCTCCTTGATGAATGCGGAATAAGAGAAACACAAATCCTCCTGCTTCTCCCAGACAGCGGAGGCCCATTGTAAAGCCTGACCCCTTAGACACCCAATTAAAAAAGCAATTCTTGAACGATCACTCTTATAAGTCTGTGACTGTAGTTCAAAACCAAAGAGCACTGGGTTAAAAGGCACCACAAGAGCCGAGATCTCCACTGTATGGTGCAGGTGGCGGTACAAACGCTTCCTTGTAACCTGGAGGTGGGGCTTCCATAGTCAGCGTAGAGACTGCTGGAGCGCTGGTAGCCGGCGGTGAGTTCACTGCAGTCAACTGAGCACTCAGCACGGAGAGGCTCTGCGAGAAGTCCTTCATGTGGCCCATGAGAGCCTGGAGAGTAGCATCATGCTGCTCCAGAAGCGCGGTCTGAGCAGCGACAGTCTGCGGAAGAGTGTGCGGCTCTACTGGGTTCATTCTGGCCAGATCGTACTGTTACGGACCGGCAAGACAACCCAAATGCAGGCACACAAGTAAAGGAGTATAAACAGATTTATTTAGGCACAAAGGTATGACAAGTTCTTCTGGGATAACGAGAGGACACAGGACAAAACCGGGGCTGGACTGGAACTGGATCGAAGACGAGACTTGAAGGTACAGGAACAGACGAAGACGGAACAGGAACAGGACATACGGCAGGACTGGACGGATCTAAGACGAACAAAGGCACAGGTAAGTAATTCAATAAACAACACGGCAATAGCAAGCTAGATGTATAACTGACTGGAGTTAGTATTACGATCTGGCAACGAGGAGCAGGCTGCGGTGCTTCTTATCCTCTGTTGATTGCCAACTCGGCTCAGCTGGTCTTGCTCCGCCGGCGCTCCCGCACACCTGTTTCTCATCTGCGAGTCTGTAGGGGCGGGGGAGCCGGAGGCGGAGGCCGCGGCCAACTGATCAGAGTCCTGAGCGACCGTGACAAAAAGCAGTTACCCAGGATACTCCGTATCATACTGAATGTAGTCAGATAATCCTAATAAATCTAGCTGGCCTCCCGATTAAGGTTCCAAATGTTGTAAAAATATTCCAAAAATAACCTTCTATAGACCTTGTTAATAACATGTATTTTTGTGTTTGAAATGAAAAATAGAATGTACCTGTAAGGAATTCTTTTCTCAATGCACCAGTATCTATGCCAGCTTCAGTGATAAAGCTGACCCTTAACTCGTATTCAGGCGTTGACTTCTTCTGCCTCAGCCACTGTTTTAGGCCTCTCTGGAGAATGTTTTCTCGTGTTACATTAATTTGGAACTTCTTGTCAGTTTTCACTCTGCTGCTGATGCAATTCATCACGTCTTCCACACTGACAGAGAAACACAAACACAGTTCAAAAATCTTACAACACTGTTTTAAAATAAACACATGAGCTTGTCTTTAAATCTGGGTTTACTTTTGTTTTCCTTTTTATGGACACCAAATATTCATTACTGAAGAAATTCAGTGTTAGATGTATAATTTTCAACCACATCTCTTGTTGCTAGTTTATGACAACTACATTTCTAAAATATCTCACCCTTGACCACAAAAATGTATATACAGTAACATTGAACACTCACTCATCAAATTATTCTTACCTTGATATTTTATCATCAAACATTTGTTTCCCAGGGTTTGTATAACATGGGGGTCCTGCAACTGTTCCAGCTTCTCTGTAATTTCTTATTTAAAAAGGATAGAGAAAATATAGGACTGTTCTTTACTACATCAATTACAACATGCAAAAGTAATATTGATGTTATTAGGAATTAACATTATACCCCTCGCATATGCTGGCATGATCCTCAATTTCATCAACTGGCCACTGTTCAAAACACATAGGGCATCTGTCTTCTGTCTACAAAACCAGAGTGAGTTAAAATTTTTACACATCAAAAACACAAGACAATTATACTTTGTTTACACGTCTGCATGTTTTTAGAACACCCCCTTTAATCACTTTTATAAGCTATTTATCTGTCACTACACATTTGTGATGTTCTCTGGGCTAAATACATTTATAGTATTTGAACCTGATTACAGAATAATCTGGAGATTTTCACGATGACATTCACATGAAAATGCCAGGAACTGTGCACACACACACACAACCACACACACACACCACAAACTTGCCTTCACAAAACACACAGCATCAGACTGCTCATCATGCTCCATGGTCGCTTTAACAAGTCTGAATAGCTTCTTAGATCAGCACAATCCACTTTACCTGCACTGTTTACATCCTTTGTGTGCCTTATGTTGCTTTGTTGTATTTGTCTTTTTTTGTTATAATTTTTATATTGTACCCCACGCAACTTGGTGCCCAAGAGAAACAGAATGTCCATTCTCTGTATGTACTGTACATGTGGCACTGTACATGAATTGACAATAAAGTAGGCTTTGACTTCTATAGTAGTAGTAGTGTTAATAAAAATTAAAATGAATATTAATCATAACTTGAAAAGTTAATTCTCAGGACAATTAAAAATCTATGCAGATAAAACTAAAAATATCTGGATGGGTGAATGTGTAAATATTAAAAAAAAAATTGGAATGTATAATTGTTAGGCATTATATAATTGCTTGGTAATGTAAATGCAGGGTTCGAATTACGGGGGAGCTAAGGGGAGCTCAGCTCCCCTGAAAAGGACCTGGGCTCCCCTGAAAGCCTACTTTGAGACATTTAGGGGAGCTCTAAAACATTGTCCATTTTTTGTGTCGCATATAGATTTTGATTTTCTGTACATTAAGGTTCCTGAAATAAATGATGATATTAAAAATGTGTCAATGTTGTGTGTTTATTCGCTCATTACATTACTATTTCCGAACACTATTTTCCGCTGTGTCTCCTGCTGTGACCATCCATGCGTGGCGGCGCTGCACTGAAATTACTACGTTTACGTCACTACTTGAACTTCTCACTGAGTTGGTATTTGAATGTTAGCTTAACTTCAAGTTCAAAACATACTTTATTCGTTTTTTGGAACACTCTGTGGATACTAATAAAAATGTCAAAAGAAAGCAGCCAAACCTCAGTCAATTTGGATTTATAAAACAAACGAAGAGGAGTGATGAGAGCGCACCAGCTACAACTAGCTTGCCAGTGATACCGCCGCCGCTAAAAGTTGCTGCTAGTGACAGCACCAGCACCGAGGATAGCGAGACTTTGGCGCCAGAAACCACCGCTGCGACCTGCAGCGGACCAGGCGATCATGCAACACCTTTCAACTGGACAACAAAGCAATGGAGTGAGTGGAGAATCAGGAATACATGGCTCTATTCCAAAAATCAGAAGTTAGGATGTACAGTATGCATGGAGGCAAAAAGCCTGTTGCTCACCGAGGTAAGAATCATGGAATTACTTACTTGATCTGTGCGTTTGTGAGGATTGGCCCTAATCCTATTTAATATTGATGTATTTTTTTTATGATTGTTATGTGAGTTACTCTGTTTTTTATCATGATTTGCATGATGTAAGCCAAAGCGCGGTTGATTCAGAACCGTGGACAGAGCTGTTTGCCCTAACACTGACAACACTGACTGACGCTTGCGTTTTATAGTAAACAGTTTACTAAGTAAACAATAGGTTTACTGTAAAGCTATTGTTTTAAATGCCCTAACATGCACCAAAAGCGTTAAAGTCAGTCAGGGAGGATCGGAAAATAGGGCTCCCCCGAAAGCCACTTTGTAATTCGAACCCTGTGTAAATGTCACCTTTTTGTTGGGTTCGCCCGCACATTCTTTGATGTGTGCCACTAGCACATTAAGAGGAAACAGTTGATGGCACTGCTGGCAAGTTTCCTTGGGCATTCCAGCAAACCGGGGAGAATCTTTCGGCAATGGGCTTGTGTCAAGTTGTCCTTGAATTGGGGCAACAAAAAGCATCGACTTGCCGTTGTTGGAAGCAGATAACACAATTTTTCCAGAATAACCTGTAGCCTCTGGTGGAATTAGATTAATTTTGCGCTTGCCAGATCCTCCTTTACATTGAAAAGTGAAAACATGAATTATAGTTACAATTATACCGACATGTGGTTGTATGATGTTCTTTTTATATACACCTTGTGCTTTATAAATCAGCCAACCGCCGATGATGGATGTCAGTTTAGGAAACTGCTGTTCCAGCAGGCACTGAATCTTTTATGACAGATTAAAATTAAAAATTACACAGACTACATTGACTAAACTGACTAGTAGCCACAACAAAACAGAATGTAAAATATGAAAATTAAGAATAGGTACAACCTCATTGTGGGAAGTTTCAGGCTTGATATTAATTGAGCCTTTTCCCAGACCTGCTAACATCAGTTGACTTTGTTCAAAATCAGAAGGTGTGGTTTCACTCTGGTGGTCAAGTAGATATACCTGTGTAAATAGAAGATAGAATAGAATAGAAAAGACACTGGCCTCTATAAATCTTTGTGATCTTAAGATTAGAATATCATTTAAATATTGGTCTTACATGCATTTTGCAACATATTCAATTACAATTTACTCAAAAACAATATATTCTATAACAAAATAAAAAATATACAATAATAGATAGAAATATTCAATTGAAGTACAACTTAAAAAATATATAGTGAAGTCTGTAGTTGTTTAAGACTTTATTTTTGTCTTATAATTTTTTTTTTAAGGGATGATTAAATTAAGTCTTTACAAAAAAGTAATAATTGTTATTGTTGTTATGGGATAACATTTATTTTATGGTTTGTACTCTGTACCTCAACATCAGTTGATCTTATCTGTTTTGCTGGAGGAAGAAAATCTTCGTTTTTCTCCCCATAATTAAAATTTGTTCTTGACCTGTAAAGACTTGGAAAGGCCCTACAAAATGAAGACTGTTTAGAACACATTGCTTTGTTGCATCGTGAAAAAATTAAACAAAGTTAGGGCTTACCTTTGCATTTCATTGTCAACACTGTTCTCTGTTATACCATGGGATCTGCTGTTGGCATTTGGTGACACCCCTTGTCCCGTGGTTTCATTGGAAATCAAATTGAGCAAAGCTCTGGCCATTGCCTCAGCAACACGCTCGCCACCTTGACCCTGTTATAAACAGAGAGCAGTGTAAAAAACAACTCAAATTAAGCACAGTCAATTTTGTTTTTACAAAGGAGCTGTGCTTTAACATTAATGCAAAAACATAGACTGGATTACCGGCACTTACCGGATAACTCTAATTTTATTTTATTTTTCAATATGTCACTTATAAATTCCACAAAGACAACCATTTGACTCAAGACCCATACTTTTTTTCTCATACCACTTCTAAAAACTAAATAGGCTTATTTCCTAGGCATTTACGTATTTACTCAATGAGGAACCAGACTTTTGATGGTTTTGACGAGAGGGTTTCAGCTCTATAGGCTGTAGTCAGAGTCTAGAACCACCCTAAAATAGGCCTAAGGACCCCTCTGTAATATGAAGTGTCATTATTACAGGGTAACCAGATGTCCCTATTTAATGGAGACAGTGCCTGTTTTAGGATCCATGTCAATTTTGTTCCAGTTTTTTACAAACATTATCTCAGTTGTCCCAATTTAAACAAACAGCAACACAAAACACACTTCAAAACATTTGTACTAGAACGTTTGTCATTACATTTATTTACCATGTCATTGTCATTTTTAATATTAGCCTAATTGCCTTTATGTAGCCTACCTTTGGCTGACAGTTTCATGTAGCCTACTTTGAATTTCATGAAATATTTTAAGGTTTTATGAAACTTGTTTTTAATGCTTAGTAAGTTAAAATGCAACATGGCAGCCGATTATGTGGCAGAGACAGGCAATGAAGACAATTGTCTTAAATCTTACAAAATATGCACAATTAGCGGGTGTATAGTGTAAAAGTTTAATAAAACTAATAACTTAGATGTGTGGATACTCACAGTCGATCTTGTAGAGTTGTCCTCCATCGCTGACGGGAAGAATTTGCAGATTTTGGCGCTGCTTGCAATTTCCTGAAGGAACGTGCTGCAGGTTGCGTTCAGTATAGTGCCCCCCTTTATCCAAGGATAGTTAATGTGCATTGCGCTTGTTAAGGTTTTGGCGGAAGGAAGTAGTTCCTTCCAGGTTGTATTTTATGATTTATTTATTTATAAAGTAGGGAAAATCCATATGAATGAAAACAGACATGTAAACAGGCTATGCGAGAGTGTTGGCCTCTGTTGATGTCAATTAAGAAAAAAACAACAGAAACAAAAACAGACATAGGCCAACACATACTGTACTTATAAACACAGCAAACACTGTTTGTCAGCCACAAACAAAAGCAAGAATGAAGATTTCATGCTTGTTCAGAAGCTAAAACTACAGTTTTTTATTTTTATTGCACATCCCAAAAGTGGTGCAGTAGATTACACACTGCCCCAAGTTTATTCAAAACCTTAACTCGATTTTCTATACTATTGTCATTTCCTATTGTATCAATAACATATAGACACACGCAAGTAATTAAGAAATTATATATATTCATCTTAAATTCTCCCTGATAAACAGATTAAAGCTGTAACTTATACACTGTATAATTTTATAAACTATAAACTTTCATCAGCAGACCACACCATACAGTACAGTTTATATATTAATCACACTTTTATTCTTTCATTTAGACTTAAAATACAGAAACATTTTTAATGTGGGTACTATAATAATAGTCTGTCAACCTTCACAAGCACAGTATATGGTCAACATCAAAAGCAACAAAAGCAGAAGGGCAGAAATGTTGGCAGTTGGTGTGTTGTAGCCATTTGTGTGGGTCCTGGAGTTAAAAAGACCTCATCCAAAGGACTTGGAGGTAACAGGTCTATAACAGGATGGTTTTCAGATATTTCCAATGATGCAACAAATTTAAATTAAAGAAGTTACAATAAAACAAAATATATCCTGTGGTTCACAGAAATAGAAATGTAAACTATGTAGCTACAAAACTGGCCCTGTGCTTGACTTAGGAATGAATCATAATGTTTTGGATGATTTTGAACTCAATAAAGTCTGTCTCAGTTGGACAAAGTGGTCCAAATAGTGTCCTGTTCACAACTGTGCACTATCAGTCAATCAATCAATCAATCAAATATATTTTATTGTCCCAAGTACAGTGTCGCAGAACATACAGCACAAAACAAACACAAGTACATGTATATGTATCACACACATTCATACAGTAAAGGTACTGTAAACAGGTATTATCTGTGTAAATATAGCTTATTGAAATTATTATTAGTCACAGTGGCCTGCTTTGTATAAAAACAGACTGGTCGGGTTGATTGTTGCATTTTCTTCATCTGAGCCTTACTAAACAAAGAAAAGGCCCTCTGAGAAGACATCAACCATCAAATGAAAAAAAAAAACTCCTGCCTCACCAGCCAGGATCCTCCTCTGACTGTACCACCATCAACACCTCCACCACTGCCAAGGACTCCCCCCAAAAGGACCCTGACCCCCCCAGTGTCATCAACACCTTCTGTACCCCAGTACCACTTCTCCAGCTCGGCCAGTACATAGAGTCCAATGCACCCCTGTCAAACCCCCTCCACCCCCTCCCAGACCAGCTCCTCCCAGACCAGCTCCAAAAGCCTTGACTAGCATCAAGGCTACTATCAGTGATTAGGACACTGAGGGCCTCTGCTGTTCCAGGACTTTTCGTCATAATAAACCACTTATCAACCTGAGGCCCTGGGAGAGAGGTCCTTATTGAATCCACCCCATCGATTTTCACATTTTTATCCAAAATGCGGGAAAACAAAAAGGGTGGTGGTGTATGTGCCTTTCTTAGGGATAATATTCTTATCCAGAAGCTATCACTTGGAGAGTTTTCATCATTTGAGTATGTGTCATTCAAAATGGAGTTGAGGTTTTCTCCATCTATTTTATATGTAGTTCTTTACAAACCACACCAACAGTGTCATGATTTTATTAATGAGTTTACTGAAATGCTTTCGGTTATTTGCACAGAATTTGAACAAATAGTCATATCTGGTGATTTTAATGTGCATGTGGATAATGTTTGTGACAGAAATGCCAAAGAACTTTCTACTATTCTTGATACTTGTGGTCTTTGTCAGCATGTTAATGAGCCGACCCATAACAGAGGTCACACTCTGGACCTGGTCATTACTAAAGGTGCTCATATTTCAGATGTCACTGTGATTGATGTTGCTATATCTGATCATTCATGTGTCTTTTTTCAACTGTCCATAATTCAAAAAGTTGCTGTTGGACCTACTGTTGTAAAAAAGAGATACATTAACGATAACACCAGGACACAGTTTATGGAGGCAATCAGGTTTGAAAATGCCTCTTCAGTTCAAGTTGATTATTTGTTGAATTGTTATACTTCAGGTGTTTTAAATGTTATGGACACCATTGCCTTGCCTTGCCTATTAATGTCCCTCGTCTTTGACACCCCTGAGACTTTTGAAGGCAGGAAGGCATCAGATCTCACATTTAAAACTAAAGAATTATTATATATATATATTTTTTAGTTTCTGCTGCAAAGAGAATTACATGTGGGATAGAACTTCGGTTTATATGACACATCACTCACCCCGGTGTAGTAATGTCTTGTTGCAGTCAGGAGAGGTACTATTAAATCAAAAAGTAAAAAATAAATAAAAAATACAATTATTATTATTATTATTATTATTATTATTATTATGTAATAAAGAAATACATTTAGTAGTGTGACACCATATTTTGTTTATTCTGTTACACAAATGATTGCATTGACCAGTAGATGAATGGTTCTCCCATGAATGACTGTCCAGGATTTGACTGGCTTTTGCTGCCAATCTAGTGAGGTAACAGAAGAACTACATTAGGGCTTATATTTTTATTGTTAATAGGTATAGGCATAATGTCCAAAGACCAGTGTTGGGAAAGTTCACTTTCTACAAGAACTAGTTCAAAGTTCAGTTCACAAATTTTAAAATGAACTAGTTCAGTTCATAGTTCAAACTTCAAAATTTTGAACTAAGTTCACAGTTCCAAAAATGAACTAGTTCATAGTTCTTTTTTTTTCATATGTTGCTGCGAGCTATTATTTTTCAAAATTATAGCCACAGCCCATATACAGTAGAATCACAGACAGCAATTATTTTATCAGTTTTAACAATGAAGCTATGCGTTAGATTTAATTTTCATATCCAATTTTCAATCCTTATCCAACCAGGGTTTACATTAGCATTGAGGGGACATTGTTGCTTTAATGCTTTGTTGCTGTCCATTCACTCCACACTAGTAGCAGCTGCAGCTTTCAACCCTACAGTACATTCTCAAGAACATGAGGAAAAACGTGCTGCTTGAATGGTCTTTTTTAATGAGGAATTATTCAAAGAAAAACAGGACAGTAATCATTAAGGTGAAAACGTTTTTAAATTTTAATAATTTTCCATTGTCCACATGCTAAAACAGAATATTGGAATCCTGGGAAAATAGACCAGGCAGGTTCAACAAACAAGTTACATGAATGAATTTAAATGATCATACGCCTTACTACATGCTCCTGTCGCCTCCATGCTTTTTTTTTTTTTTTGATGACGCGTCACGCATGCGTCGGACGGCGGTGCGACACTGGTGGCTGGTGTTGCCAGGTTTGGTGTTTTTCCGCTACATATTAAGACCCGTTTGAGGCTGGTTTGCGGTGTGTTTCAGATGGGTTTTCACCTGGAAGGCTCTATAGAAATCTGGCGTGAGCGTGCCGTTCACAGACACCAGAATGAACGAGTTCACAGTAACGTTCATCAGGCAGTAATACAGCACGTTCAGTTCATGTTCGCCCAAAATATGAACGAGTTCATGAACTATCGTTCAATGAACGCGTTCAGGCACAACACTGCCAAAGACATGCATGTATAGGTCAACTGGCAACTCTAAAGTGTCCATAGTGAATGAATGTGAGTAAGAGGACCCCCTCAAAAACGAGAGGTTTCATCTCAAGGGATTTATCCTCAACAAAAAATGTGAATAAATAAATAAATAACCGTGACTATACAATCCAAACTTTAAAAAGTATATATTATCCGCTTTTATGTTTTGTACTCTTCTACATACGTTTTCCATATATACATATATTTTTATTTTTGCTTAAAAACAGTGTGATTATTGTAGCCTAACTTCTTGACTTTTACATTGAAAGTAAAGTGAGCTTATATCCGGATGTGGGTGTGTCCTGTTGCCATTTTTTTAAACTTACTGCGCCCTCTGCAGCTTACTGTTCAAACACAGTCAAAAACAGAGAGGGGGCAAACACAGAATCGTGAGAGTGCACTGACAGACTGGAGCGAGCTCTAACACAGAACTGAGAGCGCACTGACAGATTTGCGCACGCGCTGACACAGAAACAAGAGCGCACTATAGACTCTGTTCGCTCAGATCTGTGTATGCTCGCTCATATTGTAGCCTGCTCGCTCGAAAATCGGGTTTGCGCGCTCTCAATAGTTTTGACTTGATAAAACTTCCATAACAGGGTACTGGAGAGGAGAATGCGGCCGATAGTCGAACCTTGGATTCAGGAGGAACAATGCGGTTTTTGTCCTGGTCGTGGAACACTGGACCAGCTCTATACCCTGTCCAGGATGCTGGAGGGTTTATGGGAGTTTGCCCAACCAGTCCACATGTGCTTTGTGGATCTGGAGAGGGCATTCAACTGTGCTCCTCGTGGCGCCCTGTGGGGGGTGCTCTGCTCTCAAATTGCCGGCAGTAAGTCAGACCTGTTCCTGGTGCATGTTGGATTTCGGCACAGCTGCCCTTAATCACGTTCCTGTTCATTATCTTTATGGACAGGATTTCTAGGCGCAGCCAGAGAGTCTGGTTTAGGGACCACAGAATCTCGTCTCTACTTTTTGCAGATGACGTTGTCCTGTTAGCTCCATCAAGCCAGGATCTCCAGTGTGCACTGGGACGGTTTGCAGCCAAGTGTGAAGCGGCTGGGATGAGGATCAGCACCTCCAAGTCTGAGACCATGGTTCTCAGTCGGAAAAGGGTGGCTTGCCTCCTTCAGGTTGGTGGAGAGCTCCTGCCTCAAGTGGAGGAGTTTAAGTATCTTGGGGTCTCGATTGACAGACCGATCGGTGCAGCAATGCGGTCGATGTAGCGGTCTGTCGTGGTGAAGAAGGAGCTGAGCTGCAAGGTGAAGCTCTCGATTTACCGGTCGATCTACATTCCTACTCTCACCTATGGTCATGAGCTTTGGGTAATGACCAAAAGAACAAGATCCTGGATACAGGCGGCTGAAATTAGCTTTCTCCGCATGGTTGCGGGGCGCTCCCTTAGAAATAGGGTGAGGTGCTCGGTCACGCGGGAGGAGCTCAAAGTAGAGCTGCTGCTCCTCCACATCGAGAGGAGCCAGCTGAGGTGGCTCAGGCATCTGTTTCGGATGAACCTTGGACGCCTCCCTAGGGAGGTGTTCCGGGCATGTCCCACCGTGAGGAGACCTCGGGAAAGACCTAGGACACGCTGGAGGGACTATGTCTCTCGGCTGGCCTGGGAACGCCTCGGTATCCCTCCGGATAAGCTGGAGGAAGTGTCTGGGGAGTTGAAGTGTCTGGGCTTCTCTGCTTAGACTGCTGCCCCGGGGACCCGGTCTCGGATAATTGGTAGAAGATGGATGGATGGAAAACTTTTTTATTGTTTGTCTGTGAACATTCTCAGTCATCCAGGTCATCTTGAAGAAAAGGTTAATTCAAAGGCATCTGGACTTAGTTTTCATTGTGTGTTAATGTGCTCTTTTGCAAACTTCAAGTTTTTAGTAAGCAGTGGCTTCCTTTGTGTTGTCCTGCTGTGGATACCCTGCTTGTTCAGGTTTTTTTGTATTGTATTGTAGAGTCATGAACACAGATGTTAGCTAAACATGTGACATGTTGAATGTTCAAAGATAGAATTCTACTGGCAACAACAAAGTTAAAAGTAACTTAAACCCTCTTTCTTCCCCATTCTGATAATCGCTTTAACATCAGAAAGTCAACACCACATCTAGATGCCTAAATGCATTCGATTTCCGCCATGTGATTGGCTGATTAGTAATTTGTGTTACCAAGCCACCACCAAGAACTGGTGTACCAAGAAAGTGGCCGGTGAGTGTATATGTTCTTCTATCATCTACAGTGGGGATCGAAAGTTTGGGCACCCCGAGGATAATTTTTTATTAATGTGCATAAAGACGCCAAGTAAAGATGGAAAAATCTCCAAAAGGCATCAAATGACAGATTAGACAATATGTAAAAAAAGTTAGATTTTATTTCCATCATTTACACTTTCAAAATAACAGAAAACAAAAAAATGGTGTCTGCAAAAGTTTGGGCACCCTGCAGAGTTAATACCTTGTACTGCCCCCTTTGGCAAGTATCACAGCTTGTAAACACATTTTGTAACTAGCCAAGAGTCTTTCAATTCTTGTTTGAGGTATCTTTGCCCATTCTTCCTTACAAAAGTCTTCCAGTTCTTTGAGATTTCCTGGCTATCTGTTACGCACTGCTCTTTTAAGGTCTATCCATAGATTTTCAATTATGTTGAGTTCAGGAGATTGTGAAGGCCATGGCAAAACCTTTAGTTTATACCTCTTGATGTAATCCACCGTGGATTTTGAGGTGTGTTTAGGATCATTATCCATTTGTAGAAGCCATCCTCTCTTTAACTTCAGCTTTTTCACAGATGGCATTGTTAAACATACTTTAATAAGTATAAGTGGCAAAGTCATGTTATAGTCTACGCATTGACGTCATTGAAACGTGTGTGCCATTATACTGTGTATGTTGTGAGCATGCGTACAAACAATAAAAAAGCAGAGTTAGCAGTGTGCTGCTGTGAGTTCAACAGACAATGGTTGTCTATCTTATTTTTCTCCGCGAGTAAGTTAATCACTTTGGTGACTGTAAATACGCGATAGACTGCTGCAGAGATGTCTATCTGCGTCACAAAACGTGACGGAAGAAAAGCACTGGAGATTCTTCGCGAGCATTACGCCGGAAAAGACAAACCCCGCGTTGTGAGTTTGTATTGTGAACTTTCCTCACTCCATAAGGCTAGCAATGAAACGGTCACTGAGTACATTATTCGAGCAGAGACTATATTTACGTCATTGAGAAGAGCAGACGAGCATATTAGTGATGGACTTCAGATAGCGATGGTAGTAAAGGGACTGCCTGATTCGTACAAGCCGTTTGTTCTACACATTACCCAGACTAATGATGCTGTAACGTTCGTAGAGTTTAAAGCAAAACTACGAAGTTACGAGAGTACTGAAAAATACGGGAAAAGTGACGTAAATGTTGAAGAAGACAACGTGATGAAGACAAGCGGGACAACGAGATCACGTGGAAGAGGGAGAGGAAAGAAATTGGTTTTGACTGATATTGAGTGTTACACCTGTGGTAAAAAGGGACATATGGCCAGGACATGTCCAGATGGATCTCAGGCGAGAAGAGATGATCGAAAATGGGACACACCACAGCGAGAAATGAGACGCGACCGAGGACGGAGCAGTGACCATGTGAAGAAAGCAGATGAAGAGACAGATGAAGAGTCTGCATCTTTTTGTTTCTTCAAGATGAGTGACTGTCCTATTCAAAGAGGAAATAAGAAAGGTCTCATGGTAGACTGCGGCGCTACATCACACATGATTAACGACGCCACAAAGTTCAAAACAGTAGACAAGAGCTTCAGGCCCGAGGATCACATGATCGAACTTGCCGATGGAACCAAGGTGAGCGGGATGGCGAAGATGAGGGGAGAAGCTGAAGTCTATTTGCTGGACAGAGAAGGACGACAAGTGAAAACGAGGCTGAAGCAAGCACTATACATCCCATCGTTTCCACAGAACATCTTTTCAGTGAAGTCAGCTACAGCTAACGGAGCCGAGATGCACTTCAAAGATGGTGATAACTGGCTAATTCACAAAGACGGTACAAAATTTAAAATGGAAGTGTATGGTAAGCTCTATTACCTTAACACAGTAGAAAATGAAAATGTTGATGAAGTGTATGGTAGCTATGACATTCAAACATGGCATAGGATACTTGGTCACTGTAATTTTGATGACGTCGAAAAATTAGAACAGGTAGTTGAGGGAATGAAGATAAGAGGAAACATAACAGGTCCAATCAGAACTGTGAAATATGCACACAGGGCAAATTTACACAAAGTAGAAACAGACGGGCAGACGCTAAAGCTACAACCGTACTAGAGCTAGTACACACAGACCTGTGCGGCCCTATAGAGCCAGCAGATAAAGACGGGTACAAGTATGCGATAGCATTTACTGATGACTACACTGGAATGATTTTTCCATACTTTATCAAAGCAAAGAGCGACACGACAAAAGCTACAGAAAAATTCATAGCAGACGTAGCTCCATATGGAAAAATAAAGTGTATAAGATCTGATAACGGTACAGAATTTACCGGGCAGCAATTCCAGTCTCTAATTAGGAGTAACGGGATAAGGCACGAGACCAGTGCACCCTACTCACCCCATCAGAACGGAACTGCTGAAAGAGGTTGGAGAACCTTATTTGAGATGTCAAGATGCATGCTATTGGAGAGTAACCTCCCAAAGCAATTATGGACATATGCTGTACAGACAACAGCTCAAATCCGTAACAGATGTTACAGTAAGAGGTTAGAGCAGACACCTTTCCGTGTTTTCACAGGAAAAACACCTAATCTGTCTAACATGAAGATTTTTGGTTCAGAATGCTACGTGTATAAGCAGGATAAGAAGAAGCTGGATTCTAGATGCGAAAAGGGTATTTTAGGATATGACAAATACAGTCCAGCGTATAATGTGTATTATCCTGAGACAGGAAAAATTCTAAAACATAGGCTGGTAAAATTCATCACAAAAAGTAGTACAGATAACCAGACTCAGACAAATTGTGACATGGAGAACGAAATGGGAGTTATGGTGATACATTACCAAAAATCGTCAGTCAAGGTCAGGAACAACCTAAAGAGAGTAAAGAGTCCAGTACTGAAGAGAGTCCGATTCAGACAGACAGTACTAAGAGTGAACAAGGTGAAAGAAGGTATCCTACAAGACTGAGAAAAGCTCCAGAATACCTTAATGACTACCAATGTAAAGCTGTGTGTAGTAATGATGAAAGTGAAAATGTGGATTATTTCTACAGAGTGGTTTACGAGGTACCCAAAACATTTAGAGAGGCTAGGGACTCTATACATTCAAAAATGTGGACTGATGCAATGAAAGAGGAGATGAACTCTTTGACAGAAAATGAGACTTTCACTCTGACACCACTGCCAAAGGGAAAACAAGCAGTGGGAGGTCGCTGGGTATACACAGTGAAAGAGAGCCCAGATGGATCTGAGACTTGTAAAGCCAGATATGTTGCAAGAGGGTATGGTCAAGTATTGACTATAAAGAGACTTTTTCACCGACAGCCAACATGACTTCTGTCCGAGCTTTAATGCAAGTGGCTGTGAAGGAGGATCTTGTCCTACATCAAATGGATGTAAAGACTGCTTACCTCCATGCTCCGATGGACTGTGAGGTGTATATGGAGCAACCAGAAGGTTTTGAGATAAAATCTAAAACAGGAGAACACTTAGTGTGTAGACTTAATAAGTCATTATATGGCTTAAAACAGTCCGGACGTAACTGGAACATGTTACTACTGCATGATCACCTTACAGAGAATGGTTTTGTACAAAATGATGCTGATCATTGTGTCTACAGCAGAGAATTTGAGAATGAGAAAGTGATTTTGTTAGTATGGGTAGATGATTTAATCATAGCATAAGTAACAACACTTTACTCAGAGATGTAAAAGAAATCTTGAAGAGAAGGTTTAAGATGAAAGATATGGGTCTACTTAAACACTTTCTGGGTATTGATTTCATACATAGCGATGAAAAGATCAAAATGACTCAAAAGAGACACATAAAGAAAATGTTAGAGAAATTTAAAATGTCCGAGTGTAAACCAAGATCCACCCCATGTGAGCAAAAGTTACATTTTGACAATGAGGGTGAAGTCATTGACTCTACAGGATATAGAGAGATAGTCGGTAGTTTGATATACATTATGACATGTACTACAACTGAGCTGGGTTGTTAGTAAACTTTCACAACACCTAGCGGAACCAAAACAACAGCATTGGGTTACAGCAAAACACCTATTAAGGTATTTAAAAGGTACTGCAGATCAAGAACTACATTTCCGAAAATGTGAGAAAAGCCTACAGCTTGAAGGATACAGTGATGCTGATTGGGCAGCAGATAAAACTGATAGGAGAAGCACAACTGGATATTGTTTCAGTTTAACTGAAAGTGGTCCAGTCATATCGTGGAAGAGTAAGAAACAGCCAACGGTGGCTTTATCCACCTGTGAAGCCGAGTATATGGCATTAGCTGCCACTACTCAAGAGAGCATGTATCTTGTACAACTACTTAAAGGAATTGATAGTAGTAACCAGCTAGCCTGGTTCTACCAGACTCTCGTACATTTCATTTGTACAGAGAGTCTGGCCTCGCTCCATTGACAAGCGTTTACTTCCTTGTATGCGGGAACTCTGTTGAAGTTTAAAACTATTGGATCTGCCCAGAGTCACTCAGGATCTGCCATAGCCAATCGCTGCCATTACTCCAACGCAAACTGACTCACTACATCAACGTCATCATTCTCAGCCACTCCCTCTGTTCGCTGATTGGTCCTACAAAAAATTGATTTCTGGAAACCTAAGAATATACAGCAATCCCAGACGTAGTACTAAAGCGAAATGAAATTGAGCGGAAGTACGTAGGAGGGCGGAGCCAGGCTAGTAACCAGCATGTGCCAGTCAAGATATATGAGGACAACCAGGGGGCAATAGCTTTGTCTAAGAACCCTGTATGCAGACAAAGGAGTAAACACATAGATATAAAATATCATTTTGTACGGTCTGCACACACAGAAGGGAAAATATCTATAGAATATTGTCCTACTGCTAACATGGTAGCTGATGTCCTTACCAAACCGGTGAACAAAGTTAAGTTTGAGAACTTCAAGAGGTATTTATTTGGAGAATAATGTGAACTGGCAGATGTGTTCTTATGTTATTGTTAAGAAGTTTTGAAATTACTGCCAGTATACCAAATGTTATTTTTGTTTTTTTTTGTTTTACCATTATAGAATGTTATAAACATGTCTTTGAGTGGGAGTGTTAAACATACTTTAATAAGTATAAGTGGCAAAGTCATGTTATAGTCTACGCATTGACGTCATTGAAACGTGTGTGCTTCGTATACTGTGTATGTTGTGAGCATGCGTACAAACAATAAAAAAGCAGAGTTAGCAGTGTGCTGCTGTGAGTTCAACAGACAATGGTTGTCTATCTTATTTTTCTCCGCGAGTAAGTTAATCACTTTGGTGACTGTAAATACGCGATAGACTGCTGCAGAGATGTCTAACGCTACAGGCATCAAGTTAGCATCCAAAATTTGCTGAAATTTTATTGAATCCATTTTTCCTTCTACTCGTGAAATGTTCCTTGCGCCACTGGCTGCAATACAACCCCAAAACATGGTCAATCCACCCCCATGCTTAACAGTTGGACAGAGGTTCTTTTCATTAAATTCTGTGCCCTTTCTTCTCCAAACATACCTTTGCTCATTCCGGCCAAAAAGTTCTATTTTAACCTCATCGGTCCACAGAACTTGTTTCCAAAATGCATCAGGCTTGTCTATATGTTCATTTGCAAACTTCAAACGCTGATTTTTGTGTTGAGGACGTAGAAGAGGTTTTCTTCTGATGACTCTTCCATGAAGTCCATATTTGTACAAGTATCTCTTTATAGTGGAATAGTGTACCACAACTCCAGTGTCTGCCAGATCTTTCTGGAGGGATCGTGCAGTCAAACGTGGGTTTTGACTTACTTTTCTCACAATCCTGCGAGCCGTTCTGTCTGATATTTCTTGGTCTTCCAGATCTTGCTTTAACTTCCACTGTTCCTGATGACTGCCATTTCTTAATTACATTCCGAACAGAGGATATTGGCATCTGAAAACACTTTGCTATCTTTTTATAGCCTTCTCCTGCTTTGTGAGCGTCAACTATTTTCAGTTTCAGTTTTCTAGACAACTGCTTAGAAGAACCCATGGTGCTGATTGTTGGGGCAAGGTCAGATGAGTCTGGGCATTTAAAACCTTTGAGATTGACATCACCTGGTCTATCCAGACGATGATTGAGAACAATCCATGACACTGTCAGGTCCTAGCTTGCCAAAAGGGGGCAGTACAAGGTGTTAACTCTGCAGGGTGCCCAAACTTTTGCAGACACCATTGTTTTGTTTTCTGTTATTTTGAAAGTGTAAATGATGGAAATAAAATCGAACTTTTTGTGACTTATTATAAGGATGTCTAATCTGTCATTTGATATCTTTTGGAGATTTTTCCATCTTTTCTTGGCGCCTTTATGCACATTATTCAATTTTTTTACCTGGGGTGCCCAAACTTTCGATCCCCACTGAAAAGTATTTCCTTGATTTCCTCTGATTCTACACTAGAACCAGGAGCTCTGTACCCACATGTCACAATATTTTTGTATCTTTTTATTTCAGTTTCCACAGTTATGCACTCCATTAGCTCTTCCACCACTAGGGTCATAGTATTCACATTTCGGCACCTCTATTTAAGTAATGTAATTCATAACCTTCTTAATCTGTCTTCACTCTCCTGTCTGCTGCTGATTCTGCTGAATTCTCTTAAATTTTTTACAATTTACATTCCCCTCTTCTCTTCTTTTAAAACAGACACATTTCCTTGTATCTCCACTGTTTTACCTAAATTCCCCTCTGGACATATGAGTGTGTTCATGTGCTGTAGATGGGGGGCTGTGATTTTGATTGACAGGTGTAAAGAATCAATCACAAAACATATAAAGACATGATCAAATCAGGTCTGTCTCTTGGGCCTGGGGCGGGATACAACCTGGCGTGTAGTCAGTTAGTTGCAGGCCTGACATTTAGAACACTGACAGACAACTATTAACTCTCACATTCATTCACTAGGGACACTTTAGAGTTGCTAAGTGACCTGTACATGCATGTGTTTGGACGGTGGGAGGATTGACAAGTTGGCTTTCTTGTTGTGAGGCAGGAGTGCTAGCCACCGTGCACACAGTTAAATGTTTTATTTTAAAAGACGCTACCACCAAGCAAATTATATGAGTAATTTAAGATTATTTACTCATTATACAGTTGTTAAAGGGGGTAAAGGCATTATCTTGTTATTTAAGGGGGTCATGCTGCTTCCCTGCATTGCTTATTCCTGACAGAGTGGCGCCCCCTATTGACCAGCCGCTACTGAAAATGTGAACCATGAAAATGTGTGTGACTATTATATTTTTAATAATTTTAGTTCTATATATTTGATGATAAAAAAAAAAAATCACTTTGTGATTGCCAGCTGCAATAATATTGTTATAGTATATATTTTATTTCATGTTCATATATTTATTTTTTCCTTTGATTTTTTTTAACTCTTTTTTTTTTTTTAATCCTTACAGGGCCTTGCGAAAGTATTTGCCCCCCTTGAACTTTGCGACCTGTTGCCACATTTCAGGCTTCAAACATAAAGATATGAAACTGTAATTTTTTGTGAAGAATCAACAACAAGTGGGACACAATCATGAAGTGGAATTAAATTTATTGGATATTTCAAACTTTTTTAACAAATAAAAAACTGAAAAATTGGGCATGCAAAATTATTCAGCCCCTTTTACTTTCAGTGCAGCAAACTCTCTCCAGAAGTTCAGTGAGGATCTCTGAATGATCCAATGTTGACCTAAATGACTAATGATGTTAAATGGAATCCACCTGTGTGTAATCAAGTCTCCGTATAAATGCACCTGCACTGTGATAGTCTCAGAGGTCTGTTTAAAGCGCAGAGAGCATCATAAAGAACAAGGAACACACCAGGCAGGTCCGAGATACTGTTGTGGAGAAGTTCAAAGCCAGATTTGGATACAAAAAGATTTCCCAAGCTTTAAACATCCCAAGGAGCACTGTGCAAGCGATAATATTGAAATGGAAGGAGTATCAGACCACTGCAAATCTACCAAGACCTGGCCGTCCCTCTAAACTTTCAGCTCATACAAGGAGAAGACTGATCAGAGATGCAGCCAAGAGGCCCATGATCACTCTGGATGAACTGCAGAGATCTACAGCTGAGGTGGGAGACTCTGTCCATAGGACAACAATCAGTCGTATACTGCACAAATCTGGCCTTTATGGAAGAGTGGCAAGAAGAAAGCCATTTCTTAAAGATATCCATAAAAAGTGTTGTTTAAAGTTTGCCACAAGCCACCTGGGAGACACACCAAACATGTGGAAGAAGGTGCTCTGGTCAGATGAAACCAAAATCGAACCTTTTGGCAACAATGCAAAACGTTATGTTTGGCGTAAACAACACAGCTCATCACCCTGAACACACCATCCCCACTGTCAAACATGGTGGTGGCAGCATCATGGTTTGGGCCTGCTTTTCTTCAGCAGGGACAAGGAAGATGGTTAAAATTGATGGGAAGATGGATGGAGCCAAATACAGGACCATTCTGGAAGAAAACCTGATGGAGCCTGCAAAAGACCTGAGACTGGGACGGAGATTTGTCTTCCAACAAGACAATGATCCAAAACATAAAGCAAAGTCTACAATGGAATGGTTCACAAATAAACATATCCAGGTGTTAGAATGGCCAAGTCAAAGTCCAGACCTGAATCCAATCGAGAATCTGTGAAAAGAACTGAAAACTGCTGTTCACAAATGCTCTCCATCCAACCTCACTGAGCTCGAGCTGTTTTGCAGGAGGAATGGGCAAAAATGACAGTCTTTCGATGTGCAAAACTGATAGAGACATACCCCAAGCAACTTACAGCTGTAATCACAGCAAAAGGTGGCACTACAAAGTATTAAGTTAAGGGGGCTGAATAATTTTGCACTCCCAATTTTTCAGTTTTTTATTTGTTAAAAAAGTTTGAAATATCCAATAAATTTCGTTCCACTTCATGATTGTGTCCCACTTGTTGTTGATTCTTCACAAAAAAATTACAGTTTCATATCTTTATGTTTGAAGCCTGAAATGTGGCAAAAGGTCACAAAGTTTAAGGGGGCCGAATACATTCGCAAGGCACTGTAAATTGCCTCAAGAAATAAAGAAAAAGGGTTATTTTTTTACAGCCCCAGCACGACATGACCTCAGCACCAATCTTCCTATTTTAGTGATTATTGGAAAGAATTCTCAGCTTGAAAAACTTTCTATTGGGACTATTTTCTGCAGGCAACAAATTGAATCAGAGAGAGAAACATAGTAACAGTGGCACTAGACTCTTGAGAAAATGTAGAGGAGAATTGACAGTGACAGCAGGCTGATTGTATCATTTAATGAGCATTATTTGTTGCATTTAGTATTAGCATAGCATGAGGAAGGTTCCTGGTAAGAGATTCACTGAAGTCAATAAAGTAAGCCTGATATCTTTCCCAGGACCCCTTAGCCCAGGCCAATCTTTGTAATAAAACAGTTGCAGGATTCAATAAAAAAAGATTCTGATTGTATAACTTTTATCATTCAGTGAGATTGTTTGGCATCATTCTGCTACTTCTTAGTTATGGTTAATAAAGATTTGCTCAACATGGCGTGCACAGGTTACTGTATTGTGAACTATATTTTTTGTTAGCCCACCCACTCAATATCAACACCAGCAGCGGTGGGTCAGACTATGTGCTGTATTGACTGTTAAAGCGTGACATGTACTCATCAGTTTTATTTACATTTATTTAACAAAGAACACAAGACCCAGAACATTTCTTACTTGTGTGTATTTATTCATACTATATCATTCTTATCTCATTTATATATATATTTATGTATATATATATATATATATATATATATATTTATATTGTTATTTACAAATGGCAGTGCTGCCAATAGAAGAAACAGATATTCAGAAAACTTTGATGACAAGTTTTAAATTCAGTGCTATGCCAAAAGCACACAGTTCGATAAAAAAATTAAAATAAAATAGATCCTGCTGTGTCCTTTAAACCATGTTTCCAGACAGCAACATACTTTCTGAGGGTGGTAACATTATACATATCACTAATGAGCATTACTACTACGTCTTCAGAACATGTGCAAATGTAGTGTTTCTGGAAATGCCACCTACTCCTCGATAAAAAAAAACCCACAGGCAGTCAACTTAAATTAAAGAGATCACATTACACACAAACAACAACAGATGCTCTCCGAGACCAGAGGAAAAAGACCAAGTGAAAGTTGTTGCATTAAGTACAGCCATGCATTAGCAACAATCCTCACACATTCTTCAGATACTTTTTTCAATAGCTTGCCTTTCTCATGACATGTCTGTCCGAGCACTGGACCAAAATACACACGTGGTATGTAGGTGGATACATTTAGAAATGTACTCTCACATTAACTCACTCAGAGAATACACTTTGGAATTAAATGGCTTTTGGAGAAAACATAAATGCAACATCTGCCCCCGTCACATTAAATGCACTCCCTCTCTCTGAAAGAAAAAAATGCCTCCAACGTTTCAAAACGAGACATTTAACATGTACACTGGCATGTGTTTGTGTGCAACCAAGCTGTCTTGTCTATAAATACAGTACATATCTTATTCTCTCTTCAGACCGCGCTGGTCATCTGAAAAATAGAATACAAAATAACTTTCAATACATTCTACAAACACACAGAAGGGTTGGTCAAACACAGAGTGGAGCAGAGGCAGGTCCTGGTCGAGGTGGAGCAGTACAGATGAGTCCCTGCAGGAAGCTTAAGGGTGCACTTTGAACGAGAGCAGCTCCTCTGAGTGCATGTTGTTCAGTGAACGCAATTCTGGAAGTTTGAGCAGCAGTTTGGTGAAAGTGGTGGCTGCGTCTGCCCCGTGATTCACCATCACCAGGTTACGCAGTGCACGGATTAGTTTATCCTGCAAGGCCTCCACCAAGTTTAAGTCTTGGATCCCGGAACGATCTGAGCACAGAGAAGAGAAGCCAGAGTTATGAACCCACCCATATTCACATTATTACTGAGACTTTTAGAGGTACCACAGTGTGAATGTCTTACCGGCAGAAACTAGCACTACAGCAGTGAAGAGGCTCATCTCATCTGAGTCCAGTTGCAGAGCGGCCAGTTTCTCACTGAACTCACACATGGAGGTTAGCAGTTCTCCAGCACCGATGGACCGCAGCATGTCCAGGCTGTAGCGCTTTCCACTGAGGAAGGTCACAGTCCGCTCAGCCATGTTGAACAGAGAGGCAAACCGAACCATCAGCACCTGCCAACCCAGGACCACAAACAATTTAGTTAACTAACATTTACAATGAGTGTGTGCATTCACAGAACAGCCTGACAACACAAAGAGTGATGTACTGTAAATGAAGCTACAGACTTTCTAAAATGTCTTTCATATTCAGCTGTTATCAGAGAAAATATTAGCAGCACATACAGCTAACAGAGTATTTTGGAAAGCTACAGTGGAGCCAGTATTCCCCTATTTAAATGCCCTGCCTAGTCTAACTTCAAAGCAAGCAAAAGATAACATCAAGCGTTTATGTTTTCTGCTATCTTACCTCAAAGGTTCCTGCCTTCAGCAAGCTGACTTGGTCGCGCTCGGAGAGTTCACGGAAGCCCGGAATTCTCTTGGCAAACTCTACGACTTCCCGCACAGCGGGAGTGAAGCTCATGGAGAACTCCTCCCAGATTTCCTGGCTGGTCTTGTGTGGGTCAACATATGGCGTTGTGTTCATTGGACAGACCTGTAAATAGAGCATGCTCGGTGTGAGCTGAGGATGGTGGATTCAACCACAGTCTGTAGAGACATGTCTTCATGTCACTGTAGAGATATTGAACAATGTTTTGTGTCTGACATATTCATACACTCACCAGGTGTGTCCTGCTGCTTGCTGGGTTGTGTGTGTGGAGCTGCTTGGGGCTGTCATGTGCTGCCTCACAGCTGGGGGCGCTGTGGAGCTGCTGATAGGCCTGCTTCTCTCTGAAAGCTGTGTTTGACACTTGTTGGCTATTTGTATAAGGGCTGTGCTGGTAGCCCGTGGCGTTAGTCCAGCATTTCCAGCTGTCCTGCTGCTCTTCTACATTTCGGTCACATGTGGTCTCCACAGCGACGGGGCCTGGGGAGCTCGGCCCCTGGCTCTGAACTGGTGACCTTTGCTGGCAGTACGTGAAGGCGTCATGGTGCTGCCTGTTGGAGGTGTGCAGCAACTCGTCCTCACCGCTGTCTGAAGAGCACGAGGAGGCAGAGCTGGAGTTGGTGTCCATGGAAACCACAGACTCTGAATCAGGTGGGCACTGGGGGGAGGAGGGGTTGGAGCATGAGGAGGAGTCTGAGGAGGAGGAGTTGGAGGGTGAGGGGCTTGGCTCCAGGGGCAGTGGGCTCTGGTGGCCCTGCAGCATACTGTGCAGCTGACTGTTATTGCTCATCATGTTGTTCATGGCGTTCTGCATCTCCAGCAGCATCCTCTGCTTCTCCCGCTTTGGGATACGGCCGAAACGCACTGCTGCAACAGTAAATTACAACAAAGGTAAATTTTATATGGCCACTATCAGAAGAACTCTTAATTGAACTATTAAAAAAATTACTTTGCTTTTTTCCTAATTGATTGAATATCAATTTAATTTAAGTCAACACTTGTACTAAATAAATTTAAGCTTATTGCATTTAGTGATTTCTGTAGTGCTAGACTTATTTGCATTGCTATTCTTACCGTCTCTGGACATGCCAACAGCCAGACACTTCTTGAAGCGGCACTGCTGGCAGCGGTTCCTGTTGATCCTCATGATGGTGCAGTTCTCCATCTTAAGACACTTCTTGTACTGGATATTCTGTTGAATGCTTCTCCTGAAGAAGCCCTGTCAAACATTTTCAGACAGTGAGCTTTAGTGCACAAGGACAATCTGAGACCAACGGACAGACATGCACGATTTAGTAAAGACTGCTCACCTTGCAGCCCTCACAGGCGTGCACACCATAGTGAAAGCCGGATGCAACATCACCACAGACTTTACACAGAAGCACCATGCCATTGATTTCTGCACAATTCAAAAATCTGTTAGAAGCCATTATTAATAATTGACATAACTTTAAGGTGTCTTATTTATACAGTAGTGCAGTACTTACTTGTAATGCTGCTTTTGGCAGACGTAGATGAGCGGCCAGCCTTGTCCATGCTGCGCTGAGGTCCGCTCTTGGCTGGAGGAGCGATGTCCACCACCATACCTACAGCGCGGCTGGGCAGCGAGGGCCTGGACAAGGGCGGCGACGAGGACAGGTGGCCACTGCTGGGACTGGTGTTTAGACAGGAATCTGGACTAGTGGCTGAGCCCGAGGAGATGTAGGCTATGACTCCTCCTGGGGACAGAGAAGAACCTGCTTGTTAAAACTGGAACTCACATTTCTCTTTAAGAACTTATCTATTGTTTTCTCAGAAAAACAAAAAAGACTGCATCCTTGGGCTATGACCAAAAAGAATCAAAACATACAAAGTAATGAGGAAGTAAAAATAGGAGCACGAGAACTGTGAACTGTAAACCAACTGGAATAATTATGAAAATTGTCTATATGCTTAAAAAACAAAGTCTTTGCCATGGCTCAAGTACATGTGCGAGTGACACGTCTGGAGTGCTCAGCGCTTCCTGGTTGGTCGGTTGGCTGCTGTGAATGACCTGCTTTATCATCTCTGAGCTGCTGGTTGGATAACATTGTTACATAACACGCCTGGGTCTCTGTGTTATGGGAGTGTACTCCTCTGACTAGAGATAGAGTACTCCCAGGTCAGTGAAGCACTGGAGCACCATAACACAAGACAGAGAGCCAAGAAGACGAAGGGTCTCACAGTTATGTAATTACATGTTGGTTTCGGAGCAAATGCTAACAGTGACAGCTTTGGAACAGGTTGTTATTGGTTAAAAGATTGTTAGCTAAGATCTTAAGCTAAAAGACTAAAGAAATTACATGAAGACACACAGAGCCTAAGCTCACTAGTTTAGCCACATAACAATACACATTGGAGCTTTCCTTAAAGATGTCATCTTGCATTTATCTGCTACTCCATCAATGGGGACGACTAATGGCCTGATTGGGGTTTGTATGGAACATGCTTTCATCCATCTTCTGAAATGTATGATCATTTTATTACAACATACTCTGCTTATTTGACATTTAGGTATTCTCTAGAAAACACTAGGCTATATAAAAATGTGTCTAGATCAGTTTCCAGAATAAACATCTCCAGCGAGTAGCCTACTGCTCTTTAATAAGTACTACTAAAGAGCATTATAAAAATCTTACGTTTTTTAGTTTTTCTTTAGTTTTTTTTTACTTAACTGTATTGTAATCGATGTCCAACACCAAAACCAGACATTTTGATAAGAACATTATCGATTAGAACATGGGGTCCTCAGTGTATTATGGGAGACCTCGTTCGGAAAGCGAGCCAGTCTAATAGTTTGGTTTAACGCTTTATTTTCTGTCGTCATTATTAAAAAAGGCTTTAAAGTGTTTCTTCTGTCAAAACTTTTCTTCACCAAACTCCTAAAATTAAAGTCAACAGCAGCTGATTACCTAACCTTAACCGTGACTGTTCTCTCTCACTGCCCACCCACACGTGGACTCGTCATGTATTTCTCTGAAAGCGAGCGGGGAGGAACGGAACAGAATGTAGGTCAGCCGCCTCTCCCAGTCTCACGTGGACCCTGCAGTTGAGCCTCGCGTCTCGACTCTACGGACGCTCAGAAATTATGCAACAGAAAGCGTCATGGGCTCGGCGCCGGCCAATGGCTGCGCATTTCCTCTGAAACGTAAGCGCACGAGGACGCGCCTCTCGACCAATGAGAGGCGTGTTCACGAGCGCGTGTACACAGAGGCACATGGCTAGGCGTCGTGGTCCATGTGAGCGGAGCCGGGGAAGTAGAACACTGTTGTTGTGTCAAATGGAAGGGTAGTAACGATGCAGCATCATAACCCCATTAAAGTACACCGCTTTAAAACTAACTTTTAACCGGTTGCTACAAAGTAATTACACAGCAATGCTATAAAGTAACAGGTATGCTACATTAGCGGTGTCGGAAAAGTATTTCAAACAATACTCTGTGTCGCCTTCCTTAAAACAAAAAGGTAATGCATTGAAGCGAAACAAAATTGAAACATTTAAATAAAGTATATAGCCTAGCCTATAGAGATGAGTTCGAAACAACGTTTAGACCTCGAACACAAGACAAGTCCTGCTGTCTTATGACACTAACGTTAAGTATTAAAACAAAGTTGAAGACGGTAGACATTGCAACGAAAATGCAAAAACCGTGCACTTTCAGCCGCTGACAGTGACATGACAGATTAGCAGTGCTCTTACCGGGCTTGGCTGTCCCAACGTCCTCAGGCATCTCCGATATAGGAAGAAAAAAAAAAGAAATATTCAAGACGACTTCTTCACTCACTGGCTTTCAAGTCCTAACCGAGCTAGAAGACGGTGAGCGTCAGTAGACAATCTTTCCAGAGTGAAGAGTGCTGGACTGTCAGGCGGTGACTCATTTACGAAGTGGCGTTCGAGCCGCTCTATAGAAGGAACTCCCTGTGTTTCGTGTGACTGCGGGTTAGTCAAGAGAACTCAATGTTCTCAATAGTGTGGGCTCGCCCATGTGACCCATTTGTTAGCCACGCCCCTTCGTCAGCCAGCGCGAGCCACTTTAACCCAGTGACACAGTTTTAAGACAACTGAGGGGGCGGAGCTAAGCCTGCCGTCGACGTAACACGGGAAATGGTAACAGCGCGGTCACGTTGCAGCGCACAACGTGTAAGGTAAAGCCTCGTACAGCAGACTCGTGTTGGCTGCACGCTACCGACTGCGGACCGTGGTGTTCCGCAGGTTGTTTTTTTTTATATTCAGCTTGTTCTTTTTGCTCATAAACACACTGCGACAGGCCTGGACTATATTTTTTTATTTGATGATTACACGCCTTATCTCTACTTTGAAAATAGTTTTAGCCTCATCAAGCCCTATTTTTTTTACCCATAGATGTGCTTTGTCTATTTATATTTAGATGTTGAAAACGTTTATTAGCCTTATTATTATGATTAAACTTTATTAAGTACGCAATGGGAATGCTTAAGGTCCATAGCTTTGCACAAAGAAAGAAAATAACAAATATACAGTACACACAAGATGCATAAAGCAATTATTTAAATAACATTTAAAAACTAGTTCATAATCTCCAATTCCCTAAGCTCGCCAGTGAACACACATTTCTGATGTGAATCTCACAGAGCTGGTCTCAGGACAGACATGTACAATGGCATTAGGTGAGTTCATGATTATACTAGGGGAGGCAGTAGAGCGGTTGTCCTTCAACCGGAAGGTAGGAGGTTCGATTCCCGCTCTCCCCACAGGTCATACTGTCGTTGAGTCCTTCGGCAAGACACTTAACCCACCTTGCCTCCAGTGAGTGTACGTGGTAATTACATTAGAACAATGTAAGTTGCTTTGGATAAAAGCGTCAGCTAAATGAATAAATGTAAATGTAAATGTACTCAAAAATCTATATCACAAATGACGAAGTGCAGCGGAACAGGACAATACCCCACAGTTAGCAAACATCTGACTGGCACCTGACTGTGTCTTGGGATCTTCAACAGCAGCCTCATGGAGTCTCATGAACTATAAGTTTCTGCAGACTGGACCTTTCATAACTCCAGCATAGTTGGGCAGTGTACATGGAAGAGCAGAGCAATAGTGTTTCTTTTACATCAGCAGATACACATATTAAAGTTTAATATATATTGTTATTTATTATATTTAATGAAAACTGCACATTTGGAGTGCTTTGCAACATTGTAAACTTGGATGTTGTGGATACATTTTTAATAAACCTCACTCTGGTTTTTCACAATGTACAGTAGACATAAACACATTAGACTACTGATAATAACAAATATGTTTTAAATCACCACTGATCTCTTATCCGAGAACTGCAGTATCTTTCAATCTTTTGACCTGACTCTGTAAGTCCCTGGTTTCCCAGCTCTTCAGACAGTACTCAGAGAGTATCTTGACTGGAGAATCCTCATATGGGCCAAGAGAGAATCGAAAGAGAAACACAAAACATTTTTCAAATGACAGTCATAATCCAAGAAGAAAGAACAATAAATTTACCTTTTCCAAAAGCTAATTTAGTCAACAAGTTTACAATAAACAGGAGGAGATTTGTGACATGAAAGAGTGAATGTAGGAAACTGCTGCAGCCTCTGAATTTCAATTTAGAAGGCTATATTTAAACCAGAAACAGGCCTTCTCTTCTACTACCTTTTATTCCAGCAGTAGGCTAGAAAGGTAGAATACAGCTCTCACACTGCTTTGAATAAGTCTTCTGACTCTGACTCTATTCTGTTTCCTGTCCCTCAGAATTTAAGTGCAGTTTAATATAAAGTTTAGTTTAGTTTAAATCTTTTTGAAAGAGAATCTTCAGTTAAGCCGTGATTTAACCCAGTTTAAAATTAAACCTTGTTGGTGCAACCAGGCCTAAAAATAAGTCCTACTCTTACCTTAGACAGCTTTATTTAGGAGTGCTCTGCAACTTTGTAATGAGGCTGATACATTTCCTCTGAACACTCAAGTTTTCCATTTTGTTGGATTCTTTTCTGAGGTGACCTAGTTCCTTGTGACCTTGAGGGAAGGTGTCACTGACATAACGTGAGGAGAGGTGTTTTAAAGGCCACAACCCATTTAGTGATCTACATTAGTGTCCTGGTTTAACCTCACTGCAGCAGCTGGCCTTATCTGCTGCAGTGTTTCTGCTTTTTACAATCACACAGAGCAAAGGTAGCTCTTATTGATGCTTTTTGTTTAAAATTGATATTTTGGTTTGATGATTCAGGCTGGTAATAAAAAGGGAACATGTGGTTATGGTAATATGTTTACAGTATGAATAACTCTTATTTCACACTAAGGATTTGTGATGTGTCTTACCAAGACATGGCCAAGACTTTGAGGAGATGAGACCAAGAAACATGAAAGAACCATGACCAGTGCACAATATATTGGAGGAGATACCTTAAATCCAATTGCCACAAGCACATAAACACATAAATGGAGTTGTATCTGATTAAGAGGGCACAATTAGAGGGGCATTTCGAAAACTATGATAAAATAAATTATCCTTTTTATCCAATTGGAAGAAAGATATGAACAAACGACCCAGTTGGTGAATAAGTTCACTTATTTATAGTCGGACTATTGCTGCATAAATAGCTTTGGATAAAAGCGTCTGCTAAATGTAATGTAATAAATAGGGCTGAGATGTTTGTGTGCATTTCAAAAGGCTGATTATGGCTGGACTAAGACTTTAAATTTCTGTAAAGCATGTGCAACTACAGCGAGTCATTTCAGGAGCTGTATGAGAAAAAAGCTCCATGAGGATCATCCTTGGACTCTGCAGAGTAGACACTCATGAAAATGGTTATTGACCCTCTTTGAATTTGCTTTGTGCATCAACAAATTCAATTATATTTATCAAATTCTTCTTAAATATGATGCCATAGCAAGAAAACATTTTATAAACTTGTTCTGAAAGGTGGATCTACAAACTATTCAACATATGGTCAATTAGTCCAATAGCAGTGATGTTTTTCGAGCACAGCAGCCCTCAGTTCTAGAAGCCTAACATTTACTGTACATTTTTCAAACGCAACTCAAGGTCTCATTCGTCAATAATTACCCTTTACAGCTGCTGACTGTGGCAGAATTTTTGATTGAGTGGCCTGAGTAAACATTTTGGCGCCAATCCCAAAACTGTCAGGTCTTTGGAAAAGTGCCATTCACACAAACATAAAGCATGAAGGCTCAAATCGCTGGAATCAAACTCCATTTAGCTGAGGGCCACACGGTAAACATGGTAAACACTGACATGTATCACAGACTAGAGACTATGACTGGACCAATGAATAAAACAGTTACCAAAGTGTGATTACATAAGACTTTAAGTTATTTAATGAAGGTAGTAATTTAGTAAGTCATATTTTTACAACTCACCTGAATCTTTAAGTATTTTACACTTTCAATGGACTTTCAAAATTATTTATTTTAGCATTTTATTAAGCTTGGTTTAACATCTCTCATCTTATTTGAAACCTAGTTTAACATTATCTTTAAAACCTTTTAGTTTTCCACTTTCAGCAACTCAAGGTCTTTTCTGTTCTTTAAACCTTTTTACGCTACATTCAATATTTCTCTTTTTCACATGGTATTAAAATTGTTTAAACTTCTATAAAAAAAATGTATGCACTTAATTTGAGCTTTTTTCCAGTACTTTTTTGCCTCAGCAATCGCACACAAGTTTTTACATTTAGTCATTCAGCAGACGCTTTCTTTTAAAGCGACTGACATTAAGCTTCCATTCACCAGTGTCACAGCTGGAACACCACTGGAGGAAAGGTGGGTTAAGTGTCTTGCCCAAGGACACAACGACAGTATGAACTGTGGGGAGAGCGGGATTCGAACCACCTACCTTCTGGTTGAGGGACGACCGCTCTACCACTGAGCCCCATTTTTGGTATATTTTCAGCAACTGAAGGTCTTTCATCTTTTTAAACTGTATTTAACATCTTTCCTCTTTTCAAATGGCATTAAACTGGTTTAAACTTCTTTCATTTTCAGTCATCTTATTTAAGCCTTTTAGCCTCAGCAATCACATGCAATGACTTCAGCCATTGCAAAGGTTCTAGTTTTATTTCAACAACTCCAGGTCTTTCAACGTTTTAAGTTGTATTCAACAGCTTTCCTTTTCTTTACATTGAGTTAAAAAAAAAATTCCCCATCTTCTATCAACTTAAGTTTAGCTAAATTGTCTTTTTCCAGCTAATTTTACCCCAACAAGGATAAAAAACTTTCAGCCACTGCAAAGTTACTGGTTTCATTTTGAAATAATTGTGTATTTGTTCATCTAATATATTTACCTTATACAAAGACCCGCTCCAGTGATAAAGGTTTTACATAAAATTCAAAGAGGGGGCTTTTGACTTTGTGTAATAGTTGTCTGTGTTCTGGTTAAAATTTGAGCCTTGAGTTTGACAGGTCTAGTTTAAATCAACAACCTGATGCTGTTTATTTGACACATTCAGCTGGGGCCAGAGTCCAGACTACTGGGAAATAATTCATTCCTCCCTGGAAATCTCTTTCATTCCGAGTCAGAGGATTTCGAGTGGGACTGCTGCCCTCATACCAGCTGCTGCCTATATGAAAAATCATTTAAATGTTAATAACATCTGCAAATTAAGACATAGAAAACTATACACTGCTTCAAACTTATTATGCTGGATACGTTTTGTTGTATCTGGACACTCACTTCACCTTTGTCTTTCTTTCAGCTGACCTAGTTGTACATTTAAGGGCATCATGCGAGGTGAGGCGTTTGTGTTTGAACAGTCACATCACCATATTGTGACATACATTTACGTAAATAGCATTTTTTTATGTATAGCTATATTGCTTTCTTATGATTTTCTCCAAAAATGGCTATTTTCCAACCACTTTTCATTCAGCCCTGCTCTGTGGAGAGTAAGGTTTAGACTGGTCCAGTGGACAGATCCTACAGTCTCTGCTCTGAGTCTCCTCTGGTCTCACTGTGGCCTCACTGATGAAGGCTCCTGGCCCAGTTTCAGAGTTTCACATGGTTGTTCCTAGGCTGGTTTGGTGTGGTTCCCTATTTTATACATTTTGTAATGATGCATTAGACTGTGTTTTGCGGCATTATAGAAGTTGAATTATAGACATTAAGGGCCTCTTTAAAATAATTAAATACTTATTCACACTCAAGACATATTTCTTATTTGTTTCACAATAACAACTATTTTACATCTTCATAGTTGTTGACATGTGATGTAGACTGACTGACATAAACCTACATTTAAAAACATTAAGGAAAAATGCTAAGCATGGCAAATACTTTTGCACAGCACTTGTCTGTGAAGGTTCTCAGTCATCCAGGACATCTTGAAAAAAAAGGTTGAAGTAAAAGCATTTGGACTCGGTTTTCAAGGTGAAGATGTCAAAAACAAAACACAGCTGTGCCATGGGATCACCTGTCTCCTCGATTGTGGCTCACCTGTTCATGGAGGAAGTAGAACAGAGCTCTGGTCTCTTTCTCAGGTGCAGTGCCCAGTCACTGGTTCAGGTATGTTGATGACACGTGGGTCAAAATCAGAACCCAGGAAGTAGAAGCCTTCACAGAACACATCAACGCAGTGGATAAGAACATCAAGTTCACCAGTGAAGATGCCATAGACAACCGCCTGGCTTTCTTAGACTGTGCAGTGGTTATTTGTGAGGACAGGACTCTCCAAGTAGAAGTTTATAGGAAGCCAACACAAATGGATAAATATTTAATGTTTGATTCCCACCAGCCTCTTCAGCACAAGCTGGGAGTCATCAGAGCACAAGAGGTGCCCAAGACCTCAGAAGGTAAACGGAAAGAACAACACATGCGTAAAGCCCTGAGAGACTGTGGATACCCCAAATGGACTTTCAACAAAACCAAGAGGACACAGAAACCAAACAGACAAGAACCAGGGACAAAAGGGAAGAGTGTAGTTATCCCTTATGTGTCTGGTTTATCTGAAAAACGTTAAAGGATTTTCTACAAACACAACATTCCAGTCCACTTTAAACCAGGGAACACGCTGCGTAAAAAACTGGTCCATCCTAAAGACAAGATCCACACAAACAGAGCAATGTAGTTTATACAGTTCAGTGAAGAGTGCAGTGACAGTTATGTCGGTGAAACAAAACAACAGCTTCACAAGAGGATGTATCAGCACAGAAGAGCCAATCCTGGAGGACCTGAGTCTGCAGTCCACCTCCACCTCAAAGACAAAGGACAGTCCTTTGAGGACAGCAATGTCAGAATCATGGCCAGAGAGGCCAGATGGTTTGAGAGAGGAGTGAAGGAAGTCATTTTTGTGAAAATGGAAAATAATTCTTTGAACAGAGGAGGTGGCCTCAGATTCATGTGGTCTAGTATTTATAACATGTTCTGAAACCTAAAACAAAAGAGTTACACCCTAGAACAACAAACACAGCACCTGAATGGAACAGTGTCACCAACGACTCTCCTGAGCCTTAACGACTCTCACATCAGGAGTCACTCTTCCCTTTCAGAGCCAACGACCATGAGACCAGAACAGCCTGGTCCATCAGGTTTGGTTTCAGGGGAAACTCCTCCCTCTAGAGATATAAGCTCAGCTCTCCTACCAGTTTATCTGGGAAAAACTGAGTCCAAATGCTTTTACGTCAACCTTTTTTTGCACAGCACTGTATATTGAGTGCACAATCCTTTGCTTTAAAAGGTATAGTTCAGTATTATGCAAACGGGGTTCTATAAGCTATTTGTATAATTAAAGTTTTACCTACAATAGGGTTGTCAGTGTACATGCATTTTGGAGAAGCAGACAGGAGCAGTAACACCGGGGCTAAACTATGTTCTGCTGTAAAGGGATTTCCAACACTTTATGCTGCATACACTTATTACCCAATAATTGTCTTTTTCATGACTTCTCCATAACCTCTCACCAAATTCCAATCAGCAAAATTACAACAAAACAATTATTTACTTTGGTAAACATAAGGTCAGTAAAATAAGCAATAAAAAGGTATCTGCGGTGAAAGATGGCCCTATAAGGGGTTGTACACAGCTCCTGTCTGCTTCTCCAAACTGAAAGTATCTAACAAAACCCTTTTTACTCAGTTCTGGAGTATCCTTTTAACTCTGCAGTTAAAAAAGAGAAATTACACAGATTAGCCATGATTTCCACTAGCTTTATTTATTACTGTATTTTCAGAGATAATTTAATCAGGAAGCAAAAAAATATATCAGACAATAAAGTACTAAAAATCTGAGATAGAAATGACCCCGGCACAAACCACCTGCCCCCTCCTCCTCTTTCTGCCACTGCTGCTGCAGCTGTGTGCTTCATGTGGCGTAGCGCTTCGTCCACTGTTTGGCCGTCCGGTCATGTTCGGCTCTGTTGGTTGTGTACTGAGTGGCGATGCTTCCCACCAGTGGATCGGCTGAGGACAACACACAGGACATGGGCTCAGTGATAACACTTTCACACTGTGGGGGAAGTTTAAGAGTCAATGGCTTAGGTTTACTATAGTACAATTTGAGAACAATTGAAGTTTAATGTAGTAGTAATAAGTAATAAATAATAGTAATAACTCAATTTGGCAGCAGAAAAGACCCAGTCATATCCATGGCATTGTCAGATGTGATAGCTTGAAGCTTAGCATCATCTACTGTATAATACTTATTATAGGCTTTATGCATCATAGCATTGTTGACATGTGAAGAGCTCTTTGTCCAACCTTAGCTCAATTAAGCTGTTTACAGGTTTGAGGTTCTGCAAGACTTTTATTTTTCTGGCCAAATTGGCCATCAGTGTTTAAGATATCTGGTGAAAGACTGTCAGTCCTATGTTTAAATAATCAAACAAAGTCTATATTTAACACAGGAAAAACAGAACGCATGCCTGCAACAATAACCAAACATTTAGCCAACACATTGGTGAGTGAAAACTGTCAGATAAACATGCGCAGCTGCGCGGTCAGTGCGCGATGCAAATGAAAGCACTGGGAACACACAGCACGGGTGCACAGCTGTGGGTTGTCTGTGCATCAATTCAAATTGTTTAATTATTTAGATGTTAGCTTTTGGTCCAATATTGGAAATAGTCATTCTGGTCGGACTTGTGTGCTTAAATGCGTTTTAAGTCTGATTATCTTTGTTCAGCGTGAGGCATCTGTGGTGGTGTCGTACCAGGGTTACAGTCTGTGAGCAGTGAGCAGATGGACAGCAGGACCTTGGAGATGGTGAGGGCTGGGCTCCAGTTGTCCTTCAGGATGTCCAGACAGATCACCCCCTGACTGTTAATGTTGCAGTGATAGATCCTCGTACGGAATGTTACCTGAGAACACACACACAAGTCATCATAAAGGCACTACCACAAACCTGCAGGACCATTGGAACTTTTTTGACCTACTAAGTAATTTTACGGTACTCAAGGGTGAAATATCCCGAAGGAGCGCCGTGGGGCCGACCTCCCATGGGCCCACCACCTGCGGGAGGAACCGTAAGGGGCTGGAGCAAAGTGGATTGGGTGGCAGTCGTAGGCGGAGGCCTCGACGACCCAATCCCCGGACACGGAATCTGGCGCTAGGGACATGGAATGTCACCTCAGAGAGATACCGAGAGAGATACCGACTAGAGATAGTCGGGCTCACCTCCACGCACAGCTTGGGCTCTAAAACCCAAATCCTCGAGAGAGGCTGGACTCTCCACTACTCTGGAGTTGCCTGCGGTGAGAGGCGGCGGGCTGGTGTGGGCTTGCTCATAGCCCCCCAGCTCAGTTGGAGTTCACACCGGTGAACGAGAGGGTCGCTTCCCTGCTCCTTCGGGTCGGGGATATGTCTCTCACTGTAGTTTGTGCTTACGGGCCAAATGGCAGTGAAGAGTACCCAGCCTTCTTGGAGTCTCTGGGAGGGGTGCTGGAAAGTGCTCCGACCGGGGACTGGACAGACTCGGCAGGCCCAAACGTACTGTGAGGGTCTGTTGGGAACGTTTTGGCAGAGCCCCCTGTCAGAAAGACCTTTAACTCCCACCTCCAGCAGAGCTTCGACCAGATCCCGAGGGAGGTTGGAGACATTGAGTTCGAGTGGACTATGTTCTCCACCTCCATTGTCGGCGCGCCACTGTGGCCGTAAAGTCTCCGGTGCCTGTCGTGGCGGCAACCCCGAACCCGGTGGTGGACACCAGAAGTAAGGGATGCCGTCAAGCTGAAGTAGGTGACCTATCGAGCCTGGTTGGCCAGTGGGACTCCTGAGGCAGCTGATAGGTACCGGCAGGCCAAGCGGACTGCAGCCCGGGTGGTCGTGGAGGCTAAAACTCGGGTCTGGGAGGAGTTCGGTGAGGCCATTGAAAAGGACCATCGGTCAACCTTGAAGAAATTCTGGCAAACCGTCCGGCGCCTCAGGAGGGGGGAAGCAGTGCCCTGCCAACACTGTTTACAGTGGAGATGGGAATAATATAATAATATAATAAAAATTAAAATATAACTGTCCAGTACAGTAAAAGAGAGAAAAATAAATACCAATACAGATAATGCCAAAATAAAGATTTCTATTAAAATTATTTTTTTTACAACTGTATCAAAGTGAATGATTGATTATGCTTCATTAAATACAATAGCCACCTTCATAGCTACTGTCATAATATTGAGGTCACATATTGACATACTGACATCTGAGCATGAAGAAAACCAACTTTATTTTCACATTGTCCACTGCCAGGACGGGCCTTCCTCAGTACCAAGAGCAAAAATGTGACATGGTAGATGTATCAGAGTGATGAGTTATTAAGGTCACATCGGCTCTTCTTTGTCTAACAGTCCAATCACTGTCACTGAGGACTTTATCCAGTGACTGCTGTGAAAAGAGCTCATGACTGGTGCTGTCTGTCCTCTGGTGGGCACAAGAAGAACTGCTTCTAATGCATCATGTGATATCTATTTTCTTTTTTTCTTTACAGTACAGCAAAAATATATTATGCCCAGCACCTACAAAGTTTAGCTAAAGCAGACCCTTGACCTAACAGTAGTTCTGTTTACATTGCTGTCATTACAGTGGAGTCATATTAGGCACGTGCTTCTGTATTGGGTAACATTAAGAGTGTGTAAACAAGAATTATGTTTTTATAGAGTTTTGACTCATGTTTTCTATTTTTTCAACTGTTACTACACCATTTTACACAATTCACTTCAAGACACACAATATACAAAAAAAAAAAAGTAAAAAAATATCATAGGTTTGTAACAACCTGGCACGTAGAGAGGTTTAATATACATTAATATTTCGGTGGGTGCATGATTCTCCCATTCATTTAGATATTATAATGCTCATTAGCTGCCATTAATTCAAATATCTGACAATTTGGGCCAAATGGGAATGTCCAAAAGTCTGGACCAAACAGTGAAGGTGTGAAAGCCCAAAGTTTTTAAAAGTGTACCTGAAGGAGGGTTTTTTTGTCCAGTTTATGTGCCCATTCATTGAAAAAGGCTATTGTATGTTCACAATTTAACTTTTTACACCACTGCTATGAGACATGTCTCTGATGGGATATGTCTCAGCAGCAGAAACTCACCTGCATGTGTGATGGTGTAAACTAACACTTAATGTTAACGTTAAGTACATGTACCTTGGGGGGTTTGAAGGGGTAGTCTGGACTGAAGGCGATATCCAGGAAGAAGACCCCTCCCTCGTACACAGAGCCTGGTGGTCCCAGGATGGTGGACCTCCACTCATAGATGTTGTCTCCTTTTGGGCCGGCACTGCACAGACACACAGCGCTTCACATTTAAAACACTGCTTTATATAACTCATACAACTCTCAACTCAACTCTCTAACTGGTTAAAGACAAAACCTAACAATTAGTAGTGGTGACAAGCTTCACTAAAGTCATGTAAATCAATGGCAGCATTCCTAGACTGAATAAATGGCATATATGCACCGAGCAACAACCAGATCAATTCAATTAAAAAAATTTAATTAATTACAGAGGCACTTCATCGCAATATCATGGGCATACAGTACAAGTTTTAGGCATGTGATGTCATGTGATCCCAGATAGAACCAGGCCAGACTCTGATGTTGGGATCAGGGTTGCACCATCATGTCAGGGGGACAGTATGTCGTCTGTTTACTCACTTTGCATTTTGTCAATGTGATAGAAAACACCACAAAACATTTAAATTGTATATTGACAGCATTCTTATGTTACTGCCTTTCTGTCTAAAACGTTTGTACAGTACTATATGTGCTGCCGCTGTTTAGACGGCGCAAACATTCATACAAGTCATGCGTTAATATGATCACATTACAAAGCAGCATGTCAAAGTGTTACACTTGCTATAACATGTGCAATAAAAAACATCTCCACCATCAGCTGTGGATGCTTTTTCACTTTGTCATTGCTGGTCAGTGGTCTTTGTCTTTATCTGGATTGAAACCTGCTCTGGAGCACAAAGATACCTTGATAGAAAGTGAACCAGCTTCGTCATACTGAAAACCCAGAGTTAACCTCAAAGTTACCTCGCCGACCTAACTCAGCTTCAGAAGACAGGTTGTAGTTATTTTATTGTCTTACTGTATTGTTTCATGGATGGCATAATATCAAGAACACAGAATATTGCGATAATTATATGATTTGTGATATCTGAATGTTCCCTCTACTCAAATATAAAAACTGTCTCAAGACTCACTGTTCACACTGTTGTCACAGGTTGCATTTCAATGTGATAAAAGGCTTTGATGGGACAGTAAATAGACACAATAGTGTGAATATGTATCATAGAATAACCACTAAAACACTAGTTCTTTCTTTCCTCTTCAAAAGTGCACTAATGATACGTCTGTCCCCGGTGCATTATTCACCACAGCATCTGTTCACAGCCCTTCCTGCAGCCTGTCAGTGAATCACTGTGTAATCTGGATTGATTTTTCCTCAAAGCGCCGCAGCCTTTATCCTCCTGATATGCAGAACATGGGCTGTACCCCTGGGGCTCATGAGGACGAGACATAATCCTATTGATCCAACACTCGGGGGAAGGAGGCCTATGCTCTGCTCTGTTGTGATTTCTGATCAGAGAATCAGAGAGAGTAGAATTTTAAAGCTTAGTTTAATTATTCTGTTCTCTGTTTTGTGAAGGTTACCAACATTCAAGAGAAACACTAAGGTCTCGTCATAAACATATTCCCTCTGAGCTTTGTGACATCTTACACCCAAACTGAATATACAGTTGTGCTCATAAGTTACCCTGGCAGAATTTGTGATTTCCTTTGGCCATTTTTCAGAGAATATGAATAATAACACAAAAACCTTTTTTCTTTACTCATAGTTAATGGTGGATGAAGCCATTAATTGTTTTTACTCTTTTTAAATCATAATGACAACAGAAACTAGCCAAATGACCCTGATCCAAAGTTTACATATCCTGGTGATTTTGGCCTGATAACATGAACACAAGTGATCTGTTTGCTTGTAATCAGTGTGTGTATAAAAGGTCAGGTTTCTGGGCTCATGACAGTCCCTTTCATCTTTCATCCAGTGCTGCACTGACATTTCTGTATTTGTATTCTGAGTCATGGGGAAAGCAAAATAATTGTCAAAGGATCTGCAGGAAAAGGTAAAAAACAGGAAAGGGATATAAAAAGATATCCAGGGAATTGAGAACGCCAATCAACAGTGTTCAAAATATGGGACTCTGTTGAAACTCTGTTTGGGATGCAAAGAAAAAAACACAAATAACCTCAGCTGAAATACAGGAGTCAAGCCTCGAAACTTCCGGAACAAAGTCATTTGGAGTGATGAGACCAAAATGTAACTTTTTGGCCACAACCATAAACGTAAAATTTTGAGAGGAATCAATAAGGTCTATGATGAAAGCTACACCATTCCTACCCCAAACACACATGGGGCCAGGACTCCCCTGCAAAACAGATTTGTAATCTCAGTGGGACTATCCTGGTTAAAAAAGGTTAAATAAAAAATAAAATAAAAATACTGTGAAACATGGAGGTGGATCACTGATGTTTTGGGGATGTGTGAGCTACAAAGGCACAGGAAAAGATGAATGCAGCATTTTATGTAAAAATACTGGAGGAAAATTTGCACTCATCAGCTTGGATAAAACGTACTTGGATGTTAATGGCCCAACCACTAACTATGAGTGAAAGAAAAGCTTTTGTGTTATCATTAATATTATTTGAAAAATGGCCAAAAACCAAAACACAGATTGTGCCAGTATGAGCACAACTGTATACTGGGGCAAACTTGAGCATATGGTGTTGGTTAAAATATAAAGGGACACGTGCGTACCTGCAGTTTGGTGGAGGGTCCAGTGTGATGTCAGCCAGCTCTTTCTGAATCCTGTAACAAAATCAAACTAATCAAACCATTTCAAAGCTGAAGTTCTATCGGTTTTCTGGTTCGGTATCCAGAAGTGTCCAAAACACTTAAGCAATGATGAGAAATGATCTTCTACTGTGGACAGGCACAAAATGATTAAAACAGACTGCAAGCTGCTACAGAGTGTCACCAGTTTCAAGCTGAACTCTGTGATGGCACCAGAGCCCTAGCCCTGCGTCATATCTGCATCCACAGACTGCAGCTGGTCTTGATTAACAGTTTTTTATGTGGCTGAGGTGTGAATAATGTGAAATAGAATTAAACTGACCTTAGGCTGAACAATTGTATTTTCTCTTTTAAAGAATTAGAAATGCACGGTTTATAATGTGTGACAGCGGTAGAAAAGCAGCCAGTTGTGAAAGTCTGCTAAAAAGACTGTATACTGCATTTTATTTTTAATTTCCCACGAATACAAAAGGGAAGCTTCTCAAAAAAGCCCAAAGCAGAACTTATGATTTGTGTGATGTGGCCTGTTTAAACCACAGAGTAGAGCGCTTCATTCCGTGTTTCCCACACAGCGGGGTGTAGGGGGGGGGGGCAGAGCATAGGGGTGGGGCGATATACAATTCTATCCCTCATCATCGCAAGTGCTCACAGTGAACCTGCTGTGATTAAATGACATGAAGTAATTTTGCACTGTAACTGTTTCACATAAATGCACAGCGCAGCCTACGTGTGCTTATTTTAAACTTTGTAGTACTGTTCATTTCAAACATTTAGGTGCGTCAAAGTTATGTCAAGATGGTTAGAGGAAACGCATCTAGTAAAGTAAATAAAACCACGTCCTTGGAGAAGAAGAAAAAAAACGTCAGTCTTTATCTCTCCTTGAAGTCAGCCTAATAACATCAGAATGAGGTATTATCCTCCCTCTGCAACTGAGTTAGTGATGAGAGCGATCATTCAGAAATGTGAAGAGACTGAGAGTGGGAGTCAGAAGAGCAGTGCTTATAGCAGCGTGTCAGTCACTTACACAATAATTATAACTATGACTACCAATAATTATAACTATGGCAAACATATTTAAATTTTATACTCTGCTGGTTTTTCAAAATAGAGGAGAGAGAAGAAATAAACTTCCTCTCAGTAGCAGCGTCCGTCATGTTGAATGTCTTGGACTAGCTGCGTGAGCCGAGTTACTTGTGTATGACGTAGCGTTGTAGCATTTAATACAAATTCTACAAACTTAACAACTGCTTAAACAGGGGTGTCCAAACTACAATCCGTGGCCTCATTTTTGACCCACAACAAATAAAAAATATATCCATTTATTAGGATAAGCTTTGGTATAAACATAGTGTAAGTGACTGACACACTGCTAATGTAAGCATTGGGTGGACTGAAAGCAATAGTAATATTAACTGCTGTAAGCATACTCAATTATCACACTCATTATCATCTACCTATATTAGATTAATTTTGCTAATTTTAACAAACAAATGAAGCAATACGAGGGTGCCTGCAATAATACCTGTATAAATTTTGTGGTAATAAAGAAACTGTCATTGCACAATATCAACAATATAGCACACAGGCGTTCAGTAATGAGTCATAAAACAGTCATATAAGAGAACTGCACTCCACATCTTACTGACTCTGCTTCAGCATGTCCTTCAGTGGATTAAAAAAAAGGGTTAGAAGGAAAATATGATAAAAGAGATTATTCCTGGTGTTTTATAATTTGCCTGTACTAATGCATGAGTCATGCATGAGTTAATGCATAAATTTATAATAACATGTGCCCCCTACTCTACTGTAGAATGTTATCGAAAAGTGTGTTCCCTCTGAACTGTAGATCCTAGTGTCTCAGGAACAGATTTAGTTTCATCTGCAGCGGAGACAGATGCTGTCAGCAGCAGAAAAACTCTGTGAAACACTGTGATCATCCTGTGCCTCGTTGTCTGAGTGACACTTGTGAGACACAAGTAAGATACATCTCAAAGTTTCATCTGCTGTGCAAACTAATCATAGCTCCAGAGAAAAAGACGGCAAATAGATGTAAACAAAAGGGTGTGTCCATTTTGATTCACACAGATGCTATAATGCAGGTGATGCTGTCCCTTGCGGCTGTAGATCTCCGCTCTGAATTACATTGTGATTGGTGCAGGTTTGGTTCTTGATATATACAATTTTGAGGCTCTATCGCCCTCCACATCTAGGCAATATAAGTCACCCATAGTGAGTGTCCCAACCCTTTATATGCAGCATTTTTCTGTATTTTGTCCATAATTAAAAAAAAAAATCTCTTGGTTGGCTGTCCAAACTCTGTCTTCTTCTTTCTAAATTGAATTTACAATCTCAAAGTCTATTGTTGTTAATTTTCAGACTATGAAGACACTATCTTTTTCACCTAAAAAACTGTTGCTTTAATAATCATTGACATTTATCCCCAGGTGTGCTTGTCTTATCTCTCAACAGTTGACCTTTGGGTGCATCCTCACCGTTTGGCGCTGGTGGAGAGCAGCTTGGAGGTCTTGCTCATGCTGGCCTTGCTGTCACGTTTCTTCTTACAAGCTGCGTCGCGCGGTCTGCTTTGACTGGAGGAGGGTGGAGACGAGGAAGAGCTGGTGCTGGCACGGGAATCCTCATCCGTCATTCCGGTCCGGATCAGAGAAGAGCCCAAGCCTGAGGTGTCAAATTTTTTTAAATTGTTGCTTATGTAAGAAATATCAACACGCTTTCACAAAATAATCAGTCTAGGGAAACCTAAAAGTAAGATAATGACCATATTTACACTTTTTTGCAGGATAGAGTCATATATGTAAAACATCAAAAATGAAGAATGAGTTGTACAAAAAGCTTTTACAATGTATGTAATTTGGCATTAGCTGAAAAAAGCAGTGTGGTGATATGGAAGGCTGACGTATATATATACCGTATTTTTCGGACTATAAGTCGCACCTGAGTATAAGTCGCATCAGTCCAAAAATACATCATGACGAGGAAAAAACCATATATAAGTCGCACCGGACTATAAGTCGCATTCATTTAGAACCAAGAACCAAGAGAAAACATTACCATCTACAGCCGCGAGAGGGCGCTATATGCTGCTCAGTGCTCCTGTAGTCTACCACTGAAAACAACTGAAAACTGTTAACTGAAATATTAACTTCATTTATTTAAAATCCAAGACCAAGAACAGATATTGGTAATCTGGCAAGTCTGGCAAGGCAAGTTATTCAGCTAATGGTACACAATAGTACACAGAACAACAGGCTGAATATGTATGTTAACATAACACATTAACAGTTAGCTACATAATAGCATAAAAACATACCTGGAAGGCTGAATAGGCTTAAATTAACATAACAAGCCATGAGTCCAACAGTTACCGTAACACTAAACAAGTTCACAAAGCTCCCGCGATCTTATTCCACTTCACTGAATCCGTTGAATTCTTCATCCTCTGTGTCGCTTCTGAACAACTCCGCCACTCACTCCAAACTTTCTTTCTGCTGCTCGATTACCGTTTTCGGCTGTATATTTTACTATCTGCAGTTTGTAATCTGCAGAATAGGATTTTCTTTTTGGTGGCATTTTGTTTGCATTCAGTCTTTCTCAGTTGTCTTTAAGTTAATATTTCAGTTAACAGTTTTCAGTGGAAGGCTACAGGAGCGCTGAGCAGCATAGAGCGCCCTCTGTTTTCTATTGGTTCATTTCTCTTGGTTTATTTCTCTCGGTTCATTTTTCTCGGTTCATGTCAAATAAATTGATAAATAAGTCGCAGGACCAGCCAAACTATGAAAAAAAGTGCGACTTATAGTCCGGAAAATACGGTATATATATATATATATATACACATATATATATATATATATATATATATATATATATTACATACATATACATACATATATATATATATATATATATACATATATATATATATATATATATATATATATATATATATATATATATATATATATATATATATATATATATTACATACATATATATATATATATATATATATATATATATATATGTATATATATATATATATATACATATATATATATATATACATATATATATATATATATATATATATATATATATATATATATATATACGTATATATATATATATATATATATATATATATATATATATATATATATATATATATATATATATATATATATATATATATATATATATATATATATATATATATATATATATATATATATATATATATATATAAAATCACTGGGTTGGAAGTTAAACCTTGGATCTATGCAAAAGCCAGAAGGAGAACCAAGCGAGCCGGACCTACAGTCGGTCAAACAACAGGTGGTTCGATTCATGCAAAACAATGGAATTGCTCTGGACAACCAGGTCATAGAGGCCTGCCACCTGTTGCCCCGCAAGGATAACAAAATAAAACTACAGTAACACTAAGGCTACGTCCACACAAAGCCAGTGCATCCCCTATCCGATCTTTTTTTTTACCCGTTCTAAAAAAAAATTCCGTAAACACGGCGTCGTCTCAGGAAATATCTGCGTACACACGAAACCACTGAAACCGACTGAAAACGATGTAGTATATATGCCAGACCAGTATGGGGCGCTGTAATTCTGCCACAGATATACACTATACACGGAGAAGAAGACTTTGAGCATGCGCATAACCTTGCGCGCTGCAGAAGAAGACGAAGACCTAAATATTTATTTTCTAATAAAAACAAGTTCTCAAATTGTTGCAGTCATTTATTTTGAGTGTAGTAATTGGTGCCCTCATGCTTGTTGTTTGCCCTTCAATATACGGACAGACCAACTGCTAATTCTACCTGGTCTTATCCTAAATTTTCTCCTGGTTGCTCTCCTGGTTCTCTTTCGCGGTGGATCTAAGAGCATGTGGCGTATGGTGTTGTCCATTATCGCTTGTTGCTCACCACAACTGCATAGAAGCAATAGATTTTGCTATAATAAAGCTAGTAGGCTTAGTAGCTTCTGCAGCACGAACTCAATTATGTAGTCCGCCATTATTGTTGTTGCTGTTACGTGTGACGAGGCCGACACGTGATGCGATGACATCATCGTTTCACAAAATATACGGATTGGCTGTACACACGAAACCGCAAGGGTGTCGTTTTCAGATTTATCCACTTTAGAACCCGGTTTCAAAAAATAGCGGATTCAGTCTCCCAAAACGCCGGATCCGTGTGGACGAAACGCCAATACGATAAAAAAATTTATACGTATACAGTGACTCGCGTCTCCGTGTGGACAGCCTCTAAGGTTCATAAGCAGGAAACAAAAAAGCGCACTTCTCAAGCAGGGAAAAACTCAAAGTGACTAACGTAAACATTAATGAACACTTCACAAAGAAAAATGGCGACATTGCCAGAGAAGCCCGTCAACTGATAAAACAACACAAGATACCATCGACTTGGACATCCAGTTGCAGGGTGTTCATCAAACGTAATGGAACACCTGAGCAGGCAAAAATACTTCCGGTCAAGGAGGGCCATGAACTGGACAGATATAAATGAAATAATGACAATGACAATCCCTACTTATCCTGACAGACACTCCTCCCATTTACTCAATACTAACTGATAACGTGGACGCTCTGGATCAACTGGAATCAATTCATAATATGTTGAAAAATGTTGACCCTGATATACACTTCTACAAAGGCAACAGTCTTAACTTTAGGTATTATAATGAGGAACAACTAATTGCACTAAAACAAACCAGAAAAACATTCCATAATTACACTGTGCGCACAATTATTAGGCAAGTGATTATTTTGACCATATCATCATTTTATCCATAATTTCCAACTCCAAGCTGTGTAAACATGAATCAGGTGATGTGTATTAGTGTAACGAGGAAGGGTGTGGCCTAAGGAGATCAACACCCTATATCAAGGTGTGCATAATTATTAGGCAGACTCTTCTCTCAGGAAAAATGGGCCCAAAAAAAAAGAGATTTAACTGACTCTGAAAAGTCAAAAATTGTAAAAAGTCTTTCACAGGGATGCAGCACTTTTGAAATATCTAAGATATTGGGGAGTGATTACAGAACCATCAAATGTTTTGTAGCAAATAGTCAACAGGGTCGCAAGAAACGTGTGGAGAAGACTAATTAATTTACTAATAATATAGAGTCCTTCTTAGACAGTCTGTAACCAATCTATTCAAATCAAAATCATAAAGATATCTTCAAATGTGAGGATTTCACCATCAACCTTTTAAAAGTACAAACACATAAACGCACAGAGAAGTTTTTATATTATGTTTAGTCTTTCTCTATATCCTATAACACGCCCCTCCAGAATCATCTCACATTGGTCTAACTTAATCAATAATATTTTCACCTTGAAAACTGAGTCCAGATGCTTTTGCTTCAACCTTTTCAACAAATAATAGGGATAAAAAAAAATTACCCAAAATACATATTCATAGACCTTCAGAAAGCATATGACACAATAGGTCATGTAATTCTTTATAAGAAATTAGAAAAAAAGTGGGATAAGGGGAAATCACACATAACTGCGTACGATCATATTATTTTTGCGAACAATACCACTATATTGTCAGGTAAAGACCTACAACTACAACAGAAGTTGTTGTTAAATAAAACAAAAACGTTGAAAGCGTAGGGAAGATGAACAAATAGAGATACTAATTGACAAAGTAAAAACAGAAGGCGTTAATGAGCATCTATTTGTGGGTGTGATCCTCACATTGTGACTTGGAGCATCGCAATGATGGGTAGGTGTAGACGTGTACTAAATCAGAAAGCTTTCTCCAACCTTATATTGTTTACTCATCCTACCGTTTATTAATGACTGCACTTAAGTCTGGGGATATTAGAAATGACAGGAATAATATCTCTTTTTTCTTCAGTTTTGTGAATCATTGTGGTTGTTTTGTAATTTTTATTGTCTTTTTTTTGGTGTATCATATTACGTTTTAAATGTTAAAAGGGGTAGGCATAAAAAAGTCTCGACTTTGGCCTACACACTTTCAGTCAATATAAACTTAATATTTTTGGGAGAAAAAATATTGTATTATTTTATTCCTTTGTTGACCAAAATACACTAAACAAACAAACAAACAAAAAGACACGTTTCCCTTCATTAAAAAAAAAAAGGTTGCATTTATATCATCCTAGCCCTGTTTTCCTTTAGGACTTCCTTCACTGATGTATTCACCACTCTCGTACGACTAAAATGATAATTTAGTGTTCGGTTGTGTTCTTTGTGTTGTTGCTATGCCTGTTTTTATAAGATCTTGTGCCCTGTGCAGTTGTGCCCAGCATTGGTATGTTATAACCATCTCGGGGACAGTGGGGGGGGGGGTCATGAGGCTCTCGCATTGTTATTTTGTGGGTTGCAATCTGAAAGGTTTGGGAACTCTACACTAAGGCAAGACAGGGTTCAGTGTCTTGCCCAAGGACACTTTGACAGCATGAATAGGAGGAGCGGGGATCAGACTGCCAACCTTACAGATGTTGGGCAACCATCTCTAGCTCCTCCTCTCCTTTCCAAAGTGAACAGACCTGACACAAACCATACGGCTTTAGTTTTATAATTTAGTTCATTTAAGGGAAAACAGTGGTTTGCTTCACTGTTTCTATAAAAAATGTGTTTTCCCTCTCCTTTTAGCTGGACACCATCCAAATAAAACCTATTTTATCTCAAGTCTTTCAGTGTTAAGGGAAAATGTTAGTGTTTTAAATGCCTCTTGGAATTTACCATTTGACAAAGTAAATTTCTTCAGTGGTTACATTTTTTAACTTGACAGGAATGCATTTTTAATATGTACTGACACCCGAGCGTCAGTACAGGGGGGTTCGGGGGGGCTACAGTCCCATGACAGGACGAGCTGGTGCTAGCCAGTGAGCTACCTCAGACCTCCACAGGGAAGGTCTACATGGTCCAAACTGGCTAATGCTGCGTGTGACAACATTTCGACTTTTAATAATGTCCAGTCCTTGTATCTTTTCTATTAGAGATAGATAATGACTAAATGCAAGTTATTAACCCAGTGTCCCTCGGGTTCGGGCCGAGTGAGTGGTTACTTCTTGAAATAGAGCTGGAGAAACCTGCTTGCTAAGCATCCCTTTAAACATTACTCACAGCCGTAAAGCACAGATATCTCCGCTCTTTTCTCTCAAATAAAACAACAGGTTAGCGTGTTTTCTGGACGAATACAAATGGCCATAACATGATTAAGTCTACAGTCAGTCTTTAGACAAACGTTACAGCTACAGAGAAACATTTCCGCTCCAGCAAGTAGTCGGAGCCCCGTTTCCGTGCGAGAGACTGAGCACGAGCGTGTTGTTTGTTTGCGCTTTTCAGGTTGACGATGACAACTTACCAAAGAACTTTTACAACGACAACACTGAAAGGGGACAGACGGAGTTGTCGACCTAAAGGGAGAGAAATTAATGACTCTTTTGTAGGTTTATGCTGGCTTAAAAACTTACCCAGTGTGTTGTGTGTTGCCCTCCGCCGCGTTGTAGGCTGCTGCCGCCTGTCGCCCTCCGCTGGGCTCTACCGCGCGGCTGCCGCTGAGGAGACAGCCCGCGACAGGACATTTAAAGTGGTCTTACTACTTTAATTTTGATCACACATTATAACACAATCATTAAGACATTATATCTTGAGAATGTTATCAGTGATATAGCGTGTTTTCGTTTGACATCACTTCCTGAAGCTGTGGTGCTGGCTGATGAAGTGCATGCTGATGTTTTGCTGGTTGTGTGTGCTCCAACTAATCAAACCAATCAAACTACTATTGAGTTCTCAGTAGTTGTATAAAAATTTGGAAAAAAAAACGTCCAAAACATAATGCCTGTAGTGACCACAGAACTAACCACTAAAGCAGGGGTGCCCAAGGTGGGGTCCGGGGGCTAAGCCTGCCCTCAGGGGTTTGATTTGGCCTTCCACTGGTTGTCATGTTTTTCAACTGAAAATGCCTGATTGATTTAATCTATAATAATAATGGTCGCACATACTTAACCATTGGTTCAATTGCATCAAAGAGGAGCCATTGGATTTATTTATCCCTAGTGCCCTCACTCATGGTGCTCAAAAAAGAAAACAATTCAGGTAGGTTTGTGCATGTGTGCACATTTTCTACCTCGTCAGAACAAAATGGAGCAGAGTATTTCTTTCAATACATGCAAAAAAATGTTTCTGTTTTGGCCCCCCGAGGGAGGGCACTAATGCATTCATAGGCCTAATAAAAAACTCACCGTGGTAAAAAAGACTACTTTTATATTTACAGCCGCAGTAGAAGATAAATCCTTCAGCTCAGTTGAAACATTGCGCTTCTTCATTAAGTGAGTATGATCAGAATCAACAATTAGTGATCACATGATGTTAATTCTACACAATTTCTTTCGGCTGGTTGGCGTATTTAGTCTGACATAGGTTTTATGTGAAGGACTGGACGTTTGTTCTTTTATTTTTATTTTCTGAGATAAAAGAGAACCTTGTGAACTCTTCTGGGGAGTTGATCTTGTATAGTTGCAGGGATTTCTGCATAAAAAGTTTAATGTTGTACTTAATAATGCTGAAACTTTTTATAAAAGTAATGTAAATTGTACTTTTTTTATACAAAATTAGGCCATACCCTGGATCTTGTGATATCAAATGGGTCATTTGTATCACAGTTATCATCTGTTGACATTGGATTGTCTGATCACTCAGCTGTTTTCTTTAATCTGGAGATGCATCTTTCAAGTGTGCCTACAAAACGAACTGCAACATTCCGGAAGTGGAAGTCTATTGATCAAACAGTTTTTTCTAATTCTGTTGTATCCACTTTAAGTGACCAACATTCAACATCTTTGGAGGAGGAACTTTCACAGTTTAACAATGCACTTGTTACTAATCTTGACTCTTATGCTCCTCTAAGGTCACGTCAGATTACTTCAGCCTACACTGCTCCTTGGTATAATGATGATTTGCGCATTAGGAAGGCTGCATGTTGTAAAATGGAGCGTAAATGGCGTCTTACTGGCTTGCATGTTCATTATTTGGCTTGGAAGGACCTTCTGGGTGACTACAGAGCATTAATGGAGACTGAAAGATCTTCTTATTTTTCTCAGACTATTGAAAACAACCAAGGAAACCCCAGACATTTGTTTCAAACCATAAATAGACTGCTTAAAGTTGATACTGCCACCACCTTGCCTGTCTCTCAACAGCTATGTGACTCTTTTCTTAAATTTTTTAACTCTAAAATTGAAAGTGTTCGCAAACAAATTTCTGCTGCATCTGCCCCCACTGTCTCACTTCTCTGTTCATCTGGGTTTACTGGTTTTCCTTTTACTAATTTTCCACATCTTGATTCTGAGGGTCTGAAAAGGAGGTATCAAGCATGAAATCTACCACTTGCATGCTTGATCCTATTCCCTCAAGCTTGTTTAAATCTTGCTTCAATGTTTTGAGCCCTAATGTCCTTAGCATTATGAATGATTCATTGCAAACGGGAGAGGTTCCTGCAGCATTAAAGATTGCTGCTGTAACCCCAGTACCAAAAAGAAAATACTACTCTGGAGGATTTTAATAATTTTCGACCCATCTCCAACCTTCCGCTCATGGCAAAAATACTTGAGCGTGTTGTTGCCTTTCATCTACGTAACCATCTCGCAATTAATAACCTGTTTGATCCTCTTCAGTCGGGTTTTCGTAAATTCCACAGTACTGAAACGGCTCTGGTCAGAGTTACCAATGATTTGTTGATGGCTTCTGACTCTGGTGTAATTTCCATTCTCATCCTTCTTGATTTAAGAGCAGCTTTTGATACTGTTGATCATAGTCTATTACTCGCCCGTCTTGAACAAGATTTGGGTGTGTCGGGACACCTTTGAAGTGGTTTAAATCCTATTTTACTGACCGTTCTCAGTTGTTTTCTATGGGTGGTTTCAGGTCTGAGATTAGCTCTGTTTCCACTGGGGTTCCTCAGGGCTCAGTCTTGGGCCCTCTGCTTTTAACATTTATCTGGCACCACTTGGACAGTTGTTGCGATCGCTTGGCCTCCATTATCACTTTTATGCTGATGATACGCAGATTTATATACACTCAAAGTCTGGTGAACATCTTGATGTTGATTTTCTGTCCGGCTGTGTTTCTGAGATAAAGAAATGGATGAGTACAAATTTTTGTGTCTGAACAGTGGTAAAACTGAAGTTATGCTAATTGGTTCCGTCATCAAATTTCAAAAACTGGTTCATTATCTCTGACTATTGATGGCTCTGTCTTGGCTACTCAAGCTAAAGTGAGGAATCTTGGAGTTATTTTTGATTCCAGGCTTTCATTTGATTCTTTTGTCCAGAGTACAGTTAAATCATCTTTTTTTCACCTCAGAAATATAGCTAGACTACGTCCTATGCTAAATTTCTCAGTAGCTGAAAAGCTGATGAATTCCTTTGTCATCACTAGGATTGATTACTGTAACGCCCTTCTAGCCGGAGTCTCTAAATCCACACTTAAAAACTACAATATGTTCAAAATTCCGCCAGGATACTGACTGGGACCAGGGTTTGTAATCACATCACTCCAGTCTTGGAGTCTTTACACTGGCTCCCAGTCCGATTCAGAGTAGATTTTAAAATTATGATGCTGACATATAAAGCGTTGCATGGCTTGGCCTTATTATCTGTCTGAGTTGTTAACTCCTATACCCCAACTCGGAGACTGCGTTCATCTCAATCCAACTTGTTGGCTGTTCCTCAAACACGCCTACGATCTATGGGTGACAGGGCTTTTTCTTCCTATGCTCCTGTCCTTTGGAATTCTCTGCCTCCTGATCTTAGAGAAGCACAGGGCTATGACATTTTTAAAGGTAGACTTAAGACCTATTTTTTTAAATTAGCATTTGATAGTTGATGTTACTTTTAATTGTTTGAACTTTGTATTGCTTGTTTTTGTATTGCTTGTTTTTTGTACAGCGCTTTGAGAAGTTGCCTTTAAAAGCGCTTTATAAAATAAAGTTTATTATTATTATTATGCCGGATGCCCTTCCTGTCACAGGCCTCTCCATTTATCCGGGCTTGGGACCAGTACAAAGATACCCTACTGGCTTGTGACCCCTTGCGGCTAGAGTTTTGGCTACCTATATGATATTAGATAATAAGATGAGTAATAAGTGTGTATCCTGACTTTATACATTACACTCTGGAGAACATAAAAAAGAAAAAGTCAGGGGCTGGAGGACCAACACAGCTGTAGACTACAGGTAAGAATGGACACTAACAGAAATTAAGCCAAAATAAGTGACATGACATCAGTAAATGGTGATAAAAAGTGCCTGGTTTTCATTGGATGGTATGATGCAAAGTTACATCATATGATTTTTGGCATATTCTATAACTCAACCCTCTGAAAGCCCAGCCTTTGGAAGCTTTATATAGTTATGCCAAATTAAATGTGTAGGAACAAAATCTCACTGCGGTTCAGACCAAATGATGGAATTAGAGATATAAAAATACAAATATTTATAATGTAATGTAATATATTAATATATTATTACTTTGATGGGCTATGTATCCTTCCTGATTCAGCATGTCTTTGCCTGAACGTCTTTAGGAAAGATTAGGAAAATGTTCCCCAAGCAGAAAAGGAGAAGGGAGAGCTGGTAGAGTATGGGCCATGTTGTTTAGTTTAGCACTAAATTCATTTGTACAGCACAATTCACACATACAGCAATTCACAGTGCTTTACAAAAAGAAGAGAGATAGGTTTAAAGCAAAAAAGGCCAGCACCAGAGATGTCCACCCAGTCCTCCAACCTCTGTAAAAGGATCACATGATCAACTAAAGTCTATTATTGTGCTTCATAAAATAGAACCTTTTATGTAGGAGTATGGCTCTGGTGTGGCAGAAGAAGAGGTAGAAATGCATATATTATATCCCAATTGAAGCAGGCCATGTTCTATACAATTATTACAAATGATAAACAGTTTTTAGCCAACCGTTCAGTGCAATTCAGTTTTTCTTTTCTACGTCTCAAACGCTTGCAGAGTCAAAGTGAAATCTGTGTGAAAGTGAATTGGTTTCAGTTGTGCCTTCAAAACACAGGAAATGTAGCCTTCTATCTCTTTTGAGTGCCCCGGAGCAAATGTAAGCATCCCCTTTTTATCACTTTTATCTATTATGACAGTCATAAGCTCACAAAGGTCACAGCAAAATCTCCAGTGTCACACAGTGGGTGTTAAAAATTGGACTCAGATAAACTCTCTTCTGGTGTTAAATTTCAGATCAACACTATGAAAGTGTTGAAGCCTTAAACAAAGCTGAGTGAAGAAGAAGGTGGACCACAGAGTAGAAAGACAGACAGGTGAAGAATAAAAGGAAAAAGAAAGTAAAGAGACCAGACAGACATGTACTCTATATTTCAGTCATTTCTACTGGAGACTCAGACAGAGTCTACTCTTGAGACTCTGTCATATTAAAGTCCAGAAGGATGTCATCGGAGTGGGTTTTTAAGTCAGAGAGGAAAGCTCCAAACACCCAAGATTCAAATGCATTGTTCAAGTTTAAATGAGGTCAAATATACGAGACAAACAAGTCAAGTAACTTACAACAGAAAAAGGAAGTTAACAGACAAATGTACTACTCACCACATTATTAGACGTCCTCACTTCCCTCTGAGCTGGTGTCTTTTTAATCCTGACACTGTCCAGTCCTGTTCAGTTCTGGATTCATTCTGATTATCACAGCAGCCTGGACTGGAGGAGAAAGTGACACTGTCAGAGTCAGCTTTGACACTGACACGGAGCTCAGGAGCTGTATTTCTCTGAGAAAATAAATGTTCCCTCTCCGTCCATATTATCAGTGAATGTCTAATGTTTTGCCATCGCCTTGAGGCTCAGATTTGTGACTGTGGTCATTTCTAACTCATTTATCAGGCTACGCTAAAGTTGTTAAATCTGTCGCTGAGCTGCTGTGTTTGTAACCATAGTAACCCAAGGAAGTGCCGGTCCAAAAATATATTTTACACAATGTGCTTGTAATTATGGAAAATGTCTTGTGGCAAAAATCAATAAAAAATACTGAAATATTTTGTGATATGACACAAGGCCTAATCCCCAAACCAGAAAAAAGTGACTGAAAACTGGATCACTTTACTGAACACCGATTATAAAATCTTATCATTAATTAAAAATATAGCAAAACATTTAAAAAACAAGCTAACTTCCTGAGATAATGAGACTCAAACTGGTTTTATGAACAGCTCATAAAAGATTACATTAACACAACATTATTTTCTGTTTCAAACTGTGGAATCTTTTGGATTTGAACCAAAATTCACCTCAGCAATAAAAATGCTTAAAAAAATATTAAAAGTTTCATTATGCTGTAACCTGACACCATGCTAAGATTCCTACGGTACTGAGATCTGTCTGCCAGGGCTGCCTCATTTCACCGGCAGTTGAGCTACTGTCACTGTTACAAGTACAATACCACCATTCGTAGAAGGGATTTCTATTTTTGACAAACAAATTCAAATGACTCAGCTGATGACACTGCTCTTTTATTAAAAGATAAAAATAAGTTTAGCAGGAAATATCCTCAAATGAACAATTTTCTGCTGCCGGGCTGAATTGAAAATAAACCAAACGTCAAATAATGTGTTAATAGAGCTCCTGGAGACGGCCTCTGTCAGGAAAGCGCCACATCTGTACATCTATTAAATCAGTTTTTATTGGTCATAAAATAAACAAAAGAACAGAATACTTTCATTAAATATAAAACAAGTTGAGATGTATTGCAACTTACTCTTCTAACATTTAAATAAAAGTGCTGTATATTGTAATAAAACAGCAAAACAATTATAATAAGTTCCATTCACTGAACAGAAGAGAAAAAACAAAACAGATATCATCATTTTAGTTAATGAATTAATTTAACCTATTATTATTATTTACTACATTTACATCCCATTATATCTTTATAAACACTTTATATAACTGTCCAGTCCATTCCACCACACACACCATTTCTGGGAATACAATGTTTCTTTAGTGTAGTACAAACACACTGTACCTTTAAACTATGTTCTCTCTGAACATTGTTTGGATGTTTCTAGGAAGTTGGTTGTTTTTAGCTTTTTAAATAATTTGATTAATACTGAGATCAACTGAATTGTAGGGTTTTAGAACCGTACATTTTTACAAACAATGGGTTTGATGGATCTTTATACCGACAATGACTGATCACTTTTAGATCTCTTTTTTTGTAAAATAAATATAGGCTAAAAGTAAGTTATGTATGTCAACCCGCAAATTTCTACACAGTATGTTAAATATGGCACAATCATGCGTACAATCATAAGTAAATATGACAATTTTTCCTTTTGTGTAATTTATATGAGATTTCTAACTCAAGTCTTTATCAATTTTAACTTAAAAATGTGGTTCCCTTTACCCTTTGAATGTCAGTCCCATCTAAGTAGCTTTTGAGCCTCGAATGGGCTGTTCCTCTGATTCCGTATCTATTGGGTTTCTGAAGTAGTCTTTTATGACTACTATTATTTCATCAAATGCCTTTAAGTCAATGAAAATACTTACAAAATATTGTTTATTATCTATTTCTTTTGCTATTTTTTCTGTTAATTACATGATTGCCATTGCTGTGGAGTGCTTTGTTTAAAATGTTATGTTTTTCAATAGCTTTAGCCAACCTTGTTACAAACACCTTCTCCAATATTTTGGAAAACTGTGGAAGCAACAAGACTGGCCTGTAGTTTGAGAAATCATCACGTTTATCAAGTACTACTTTTGCTAATTTCATGTTTTCTGGAAAAACGCCTGTTGTTAATGGGAGAGTACAGATGTACAGTATTGTTCAAAATAATAGCAGTACAATGTGATTAACCAGAATAATCCAGGTTTTTAGTATATTTTTTATTGCTAAGTGACCTCTCTGGTTTTGCTCTCCATTTTAAGGCATTGGAGATCATTTTAACTGAACAGCCTATGGTTTTTTGCACTTCTTTATAGGTTTTCCCCTACTCCAATCAACTTTTTAATTAAAGTATGCTGTTCTTCTGAACAATGTCTTAAACACAGAGGCCTGGTGCTCTGTAAACACAACTGATTAAGAAGTTCTTTGTTGTTTCAGATATGATTTCCACTGTCACCATCTCAATCACATTATTCTCAATTGTCATTTCCTTTACTCTCTTACTTTTCAAATTTGAATTTATGAATAGAGCAACCTCCACCTCTTTTGTTTGCTCTATATCTTCAAGTTTATCATATTTCTTTCTGGTCCTTGGAGATGTATTTTCCTTGAACATTAAAGATGAACACTCTTACAAGCTTTAATCAGGGTTCTCTTCCACCCGCCACATCAAAAACTTTCAGTCTACGATTCCCCCGATTTGTGAACATTGACGAGGCGCAGACAGCAGAGCGGTTTCACAAGCCAACCACGGTGTGTTTTATTGGGTGCTTCAGTAATACAAGTGCACAACAAACCACTGCAACTGCAGGGAGCAGCGGGTAACCAGTAACTATACAAGTCCTGCCTCTTTCACAGGCAGACCTAGACTTTAGTGGTCTGCCTCCAAAGCCTTTTAAAAAAATACATACAGTACAAACAAAACCGGCGGAAGTTTAAAAGCATGAGTCTTCCTGTTCCATGCAGATAACATATTCATGACAATAAAAAAAAGGAAAAACAAAAGCATTGTTTCTGCATGTTTGTTCAGGTGCCACCAAGAAATGAGAATACATATTGTCGTCAGAGCTGGAGGACGATGTGGATGAGAATAATCGGTCAGTTTATCCAATACAACACTTCCAACATTCAGATAGTGGAAAATAAAAATCCAAAATCTACTCTTTGTATAAAAAAGAAGCTTTCAAGTCAACAAGGAACAAAAGACATATCTGTTGTTATTTTACACTGAAAAGGTAGATGAGATGTTGGGGGTGGGCACAGGGAGAGTGTGCTTCCGACAGACGAGGGGTGACAGAGAGGTAGAGAGAGGGGTCTAAAGGAGAGGGCCCGTGGGCTGGTGGGTCGTCTATGTGGCGTATCGTTTGGTCCACTGTTTGGCTATCCTGTCATGTTCCGTTCTGTTGGTCAGGTACTGTGTGGCGATGCTCCCCACCAGGGGGTCGGCTGAAAAATACACAGATGGTTAGTGAGGGTTTACCTGTAATAACTATGCTTTGTGTAAACTTTGTGGGACAGCTATTGTTTGGGGTTCTTGGTTAAAGCTACATTACACAAAAAAGAGAAAAACAAAAAGCCTATCGACACATACCAGGGTTACAGTCTGTGAGCAGTGAGCAGATGGACAGCAGGACCTTGGAGATGGTGAGGGCTGGGCTCCAGTTGTCCTTCAGGATGTCCAGACAGATCACCCCCTGACTGTTAATGTTGCAGTGATAAATCCTCGTACGGAATGTTACCTGTAAAGAGATTAGGGCCGGTGATGCAAAAAGGGCTGAAATTATGCACTACAAATGGTTTTCTTGAATCTTACTGGTGCGTACTTCAGCAGCTCTTTTTTTCCACTTTAAAAAAGAAACAGATTGGTGCAGGTTCACTACAGTGCTGTTATTAATTAACTACTGGATCGAGACCAACTCCTTTTCTCAAATCAAAGACATGTTTCAACCTTTCAAACTTGCACATTTGGTTTGGACTAAACGGAAAACTATAAAAGTTCAGACTAAAGAACATGGCTGTAAAATGCTTTAAAACATTTCTGCATGTCTGAATGCATGTAAGTTCCAAACACACCAGCAGAGGGTAGTATGTAGGAAATCACAGCAGCCTTTGCCAAACATCTGACACCGACACTGACTAAAATCTTTCTATAATCAGACCTAATCCCTGCTGAACCTGGTCCAGCCTAACCATGAACCCTCTCAGAGCAGGACTTAGAGTTGACTTTGCTATGTGTCCGCTAAAACCTGAGCCCTGTTTGCTCCGATCACCCCCATCTGCTCTGTCTGACCCTGACCCTGAGAGGAAACCTCTAATGAGCCCTGACATTCCCTAAAATCACAAAGAAACATGCTCTCCCTGCCCCCCAGCACACTGCAGACATGCTTCTGTCCTGGAGCTGAGGAGGCTGTGCTTGGTCTTTGTACTGAGCAGAGGCTGTTTGGCAGCACATCACAGTGTGTTTTTCCAATGGTAGGAGATGAAGGGGCAGACACACTAAAGCATTCAGGCTGCAGAGAGCTGGGTCTTAGCTTGATGTGGATGTCTGTAGTATACACAGAGACCGGACCAGGCCAGAGACAAACTCATCCTGATGCACTGTGAACAATTACTAGGTCTTGTACACTCTGTTTAATGTAGTCATCATACTTTCATAATGGTTTTGGACTTTGAGCAGTTGTCAATGGACAATACTCTGGATAATACTAATAATGAGGATTTAAAGCTAATTAGCCATGTACTTCAATTTAACAGAGTGTGCCTTAACACAACCTCAAGTGCTTTGTACATTCCACTAGGGCAGGGGTGGGCAATTATCTTTCCTCAAGGGCCACATCAGAACATGGGACTCAACTAATCACTGCAAAATATTGAAGAAAAAGGAAAAATATATGCAGTGTATAATTATCGATAAAACAGTGGTAAATACTTGGTGGGCCAGATTAAAACAGCCCAGCGGGCAGCATGTGGTCCCCGGGCCTTAGTTTGTCCACCCCTGCACTAGAGTCAGTCTTGGAAGACAGAGGGAAGATTGAAGCCAAATTGCTAGAAATACTCAAAAGAGGCTCAAGAATGTGCTGCTGGTAGAAGCTCCAGTTTAGTGAATGCTAATGCTAAAAGCAGCAAACTTAACCCTCCTAGAGTATTTTTTGTCCACAAATGTTTTTCCTTTGTAAATAACTTTGGTTGTGTTAATACAAATGACATTTTTTTTCAGCAAGTTTCTATTTTGGGATGAATTATTAGCCTCTGTCCTCACCATACATAGCAAATATTGTGTTTCTAAACTTTAACCCCTTAAATGCCAGTTTTTGTGATCAAAACCTGGATTTAAAAATATGACAAAAAACACAAAGTGAATAATTTCCCATACAATAAATGCAAAAAAAAAAAATAAAAACATTCTGTGGAATTGTCAGAGCCCAGGATTGTCAAAAACTGGCATCAAAAAGTGAACAATTTTCCACTTATCCGGGGCCGGGTCACGGGGGCAACAGTCTCAGCAGAGACCCCCAGACTTCCACACTCCCCAGAGACTTCCTCACCAATCTGACTGTCATCCTCCCGTTCCCAGCCGCTTCGCACTCGGCTGCAAACCGCCCCAGTTCAAATGAAGGTCCGTGTTTGATGAAGCCAACAGGACAACATCATTTGCAAAAAGCAGAGACGATATCATGTGGTCCCCAAACCAGACTCCCTCCAGCCCCTGGCTGCGCCTAGAAATCCTGTCCATAAAAATAATGAACAGGACCGGTGACAAACGGAAGCCCTGCCGGAGTCCAACATGCACTGGGAACAGGTCTGACTTACTGCCGACAATGCAAATCAAGCTCCTGCTCTGGTTGTAGAGGGCCCTGGACCCCATACACCCGAAGCACCCCTCACAGGATGCCGCGGGGGACTCAGTTGAATGCCTCCAGAGCCACATTAGAGCTGGTCCAGTGTTCCAAGAGCAGGGCGAAAACCACATTGTTTGTCCTGGATACGAGGTTTGACAATTGGCCGAATTCTCTCACCTATGATCATGAGCTTTGGGTCATGACCAAAAGGACAGGGGGCCAAAATGAGTTTCTTCTGCATGGTTGCTGGGTGCTCCCTTAGAGATAGGGTAAGGAGCTCGGTCACTCGGAAGGAGCTCAAAGTAGAGTTGCTGCTCCTCCACATTGAGAGGAGTCAGCTGAGGTAGCTCGGGCATCTGTTCTGGATGCCTCCTGAACATGCTGGAGGGGATATGTCTCTCGGCTGAACTGGGAACAACTCGGTATTCCCCCGAAAAAGAGCTGGAAGTGTCTGGGGAGGGGGAAGTCTGGGCGTCTCTCCTTTGACTGCTGCGCCCGCAACCCAGCCCCGGATAAGCGGAAGAACGTGGATGGAAAATTGTTAACTATGTGTTTTTTGTTTTATTTTGAATACAAGTTCTAATCACAAAAACTTTAAGGGGTAAAATTTTAGAAAGACAAAAAATATTTGCTATGTATGGTAAGGAAAGAAACTAATAATAGTACCCATTAAAAAAATATATAGATTTTATTAATCCATCATAAAATAATATTTCTATGGCTGTCTTTATTTTACATTTACATTTAGTCATTTAGCTGACGCTTTTATCCAAAGCGACTTACATTAAGGTTCCATTCACCAGTGTTACAGCTGGAACACCACTAGAGGCAAGGTGGGTTAAGTGTCTTGCCCAAGGACACAACGACAGTATGAACTGTGGGGAGAGCGGGAATCGAACCACCTACCTTTCGGTTAAAGGACGACTGTTCTACTACTGAGCCACTGCGCCCCACATGGAGCATTTATGGGAGCAATTTTGTTTTGCACACTAGGGCGTCAATTCTAACAAAAAATATTAGGTGTGAAGGAGGGTTCAACTGCTTCACATCATGACAACAGACATGAGGAGTATTCCATGAAGAGAGTAAAGTCAATAAGTTAGACTTATTTTTATGGAGTCTGGCAAATCTTTGTTCCATGAAGCAGGTTCATCAAGAGTCAGACTTGAAGGGAACGAGCAACTGAACTGTATTGCTATATTTACGCTAATCGAGAAACTTGTATAAAAAGAGTGGGCCAGTTTCAGAAGCTCTAAACCAGGAGTACCACCGGACTCTGGTGCCAAATCCAGACCTCGAGAGATCTGTATTGGGTGCCTCAGTTCGCTTTGTGGCTTTGGTAAATATTTCTGTAATTCTCACTTTTATCGTCCTGCTCTGTCAATCGGAGACGTAAGACCGCAGGATTCTCAGATTAGCTTCTCCACTTATCGCGCGTTTTTTAATTTATTTTTTGTTAAAGAAATTTTAGTGCAGGTGGGCGTTTCCTGTGAAATGTTAATTTCATTAGTGTAATCCTCAAGCAAATATATTGACTTTCTTAGGATGCGAGTGAGCACTTTATCAAATAAAATAAATGTCAAACTTACATCAGATGTATTTCATTTAAGTTCGACTCGATGTATTCCAGGTCTCTTTTTGTAAATAAAGAAAACTACCCATTGTCTCTGAACAGTTAACCCCAGTTAACATTTTTGACATGACACAGTGACTTCTTCAAATGTAGAAACAATCATTTAACAATTTCTCTTTTGTAACCTTTAGCATCATGTATAGCCAATAACCACCTGCAGTGAAAACACCAGAGATGGCAGGGGTTAGTCGTTAGTGGATCTATAGTCAACCTTTTGTGAAAATAAAGTTTATCTATTTAAGCTATTATGACAATCCAAGGAAGATGAAGTCTGCACTCTACTGAAAGGTGGACCTCTCATTAGGTTAGTGCAGAAGCGACTGACCTTGGGGGGTTTGAAGGGGTAGTCTGGAGTGAAGGCGATGTCCAGGAAGAAGACCCCTCCCTCGTACACAGAGCCTGGTGGTCCCAGGATGGTGGACCTCCACTCATAGATGTTGTCTCCTTTTGGGCCGGCACTGCACAGACACACAGCGCTTCACATTTAAAACACTGCTTTATATAACTCAAAACTGTTCTTTGCTCAACTGTCTAACTGGTTAAAGACAAAACCTAACAATTAGTAGTGGTGACAAGCTTCACTAAAGTCATGCAAAATCAATGGCAGCATTCCTAGACTGAATAAATGGCATACATGCACCGAGCAACCAGGATGGTGGAAATCCACTCATAGATGTTGTCTCCTTTTGGGCCGGCGCTGACAGTTCAAACCAAGGACATGTAATGTAAATGACGAGCGTGCTGCAGTGATGCAGACAGTGTGATGTTGATCAGGTGCAGAATATTGAGTTTTTGTCCAAGGAAATTACAGTCAGAATGACTTCCAGCTTAAACATTTTTCACACCTAAGTACTCATAAGATCCTTCCTAATTCCTTCAGAAGCCCACTGCTTGGACAGAGCCATGAGCCTCAGCGCTGCAACAACTATTCTTCACTTTTATTTGACATGTATTGTTGAAGGTCACATCTGTTTACCAGGAGTAATTAATTCCGTTACCATATTGAGAGCTACCCTTTTTTTGCTGTTGTTTGTGGTTAGACCCTCAGCTGGCATAGCTTCAGAACACAGAACATACTGGGACAATGTCCAGATAACAAAGCCCCACACAATGAACAATCCCTCCCATTCCGTGTAATTACCAGGAGCGGCGTTTCGACAGCACCTCCAGCTGTCGGCCCATGTGCCAGGACTCGCTGTGCTCCAGACACACACAGGAATCTGTCAGAGCTGTGGATAATCTCCAACCACACTGCTTTGACGGAAAAATAAAAAACACGTTCAAACAATTCAACTAAAAGCCTCTTTGCGCTGGCCTACATCCCCTAACTACAACTGGAATCGAACAATCTGCACTCTATAGTCCGAGTCAAACGACTGCTAATTATATATGTTTAAGATATTTCTGGGTTAAGGCTGGGTCCATTCCCCAAAACACAAACAATAGCAACATCAACATCCTTGACTCATTATACATAAGTGAAAAACACTAATTGTATAAGTGTCTGTGAAGGTTCTCAGTCATCCAGGTCATCTTGAAAAAAAAGGGGAAAGTAAAAGCATCTGCACTCAGTTTTCAAGGTGAAGATGTTTCGTCTCCAATTCCAAGAGAATGTATAAATTCTGAGATCAACTGGTAAGCGAGCTTAGCTTATATCTCTAGACAAAACTAAACCGGATTGGACCAGGCTGTTCTGGTCTGATAGTTTTTGCCTAGTATTTATAACTGTTTTGAAACCTAAATCAAAAGAGTTTCACCCTAGAACAACAACTACAGCACCTGAATGGAAGTGTCACTAACGACTCACCTGAGCCTTTAATGACTCTCACATCAGGAGTCACACTTCCCTTTCATAGCCGACAACTATCAGACCAGAACAGCCTGGTCCATCAGGTTTGATTTCAGGGGAAACTCCACCCTCTAGAGATATAAGCTCAGCTTTTCTACCAGTTGATTTCAGAATTGATAAAGCCTCTTGGAATTAGAGACGAAACATCTTTACCTTGTCCAGATCCTTTTACTTTTACCTTTTCTTCAAGAAGACCTGGATGACTGAGAACCTTCACAGACATAACTATGTGTGAATATTGCAATAATGACCTGCAACTAGGGCTGCCCCCAAATAGTCGACTAAACGTTAGTCAATATGAAGAGGGCTAGGTCGAATACATTTTCATTAGGTGGTTAGTCGCAAAAAAAAAAAAAAAAAAAAATTCACGTGAAAAAATTATGCAATCAGGGGCTTCGCAGTCAGTGTATGACATGACATCAAAGCAACGAGAGATCAACGAGATCTCGTGCCTCGCGGTATACCAAAGCACACTTGTGGGAGAGGTGTCCTGATGCTAATAATTATGTCAGGAAAAAAGTCCAAAGTGTGGGATCATTTTGAAAAGTCGAAGGACGACCCTAAAAAGGCTGTTTGCAAACTCTGCAGGCAAACATTTGCCTATCATTCGTCAACATCGAATATGTCTTATCATTTAAAACATGTAAGTAGTAACGTTAACCACCACATGGCCCCTCGTTTTAACAATAAGGATATGTTCTGCCCGTTCTGGGGATGTGGTATTTGGGTGGTGCGGGTTTGTACTTTGGCTTGCAGCGCCCTCGTGTGGTTGCGCAGTGCTATTGTTGTAAATTGGTGAACTAAGTAAAACCCAAGATAACGTAACATCTTGACGGTTACGACTTGCTCATGTTGAAAGTTCAAGTTCCCTTAAATATGTTGTTGCCTTGGACTATATTTGTCCGTGAGTATTGTGATGTAACAAATGTTTGTTTTTTTATGAGATTAGTTGAAATGCTTAAATGATATGTTAACACAAAATTAGCAATCATTAGCATATGTTACGTGAGCTATGTATTAATGTCCAGCTAATATGACATTTTGTATTATTTCAGTTTTACGGTTGGTCGAAGAGGACAATGGTTGAATGCCATTCTCTAATAAATCAGCAAAAGTAACAAAGTCTGTTTATTGAGCGCCGTTATCGCAGTCTAGCCTTGCAAAGACAGTAGCTTGGGGCGAGGACAGCACAGGATATAAACACATTTGCGCTGTTAACTTAATGCTTTACTATTTTGTTTTAAGCGCTTAATTTTCATTGTGAACGCGCTAATATCATGCTTTAGCATTTTCTGTCATATGGAAGTGTTAAACTTCAACTTGGACTATACCTTTCCTTGTATATACGCAAGTTTTTATATTAATATCATAAATGAATGATTATTCGACTAATCGCTAAAATGCAGGAGTGTTAGTCGACTAGGAATATCTTTAGTCGGGGGCAGCCCTACCTGCAACATATGCATCCACTGGACAAAACTAAGGCTAAATCAAAGCCCCAGGGTTAAATCAAGACTAAAGGACAACCTTTGATGGGACAAAAAAGGCAAAAGTGAATGTTTGTCACATGACATAAAAAGACTGCAATAAAAGCAGTTTCTTGTGAGACGGTTCCCTTTTTTCTTTGTCCATTTACACAATGGCGCATTTTGCCAAAACCGCAATTTTTCTGATGTGGATTTGTTTACACAAGGCTTTGAATCCGACCGCGGAGGTATTTTGCGTTCTCGTGTAAACTAGTGGGAAGTTTAAAAAAGTTACACGTCCAGACTTAGTCTTTCCATTTGAGTCTTTTCTCAAAACCAATTGGTTAGTTCAGGTCTAGTGTGGGGCGGCAGTAGCTCAGTGGTAGAGCGGCCGTCCTTCAACCGGAAGGTAGTAGGATCGATTCCGCCGCCCACAGTTCATACTGTCGTTGTGTCCTTGGGCAAGACACTTAACCCACCTTGCCTCCAGTGACTGTAACACTGGTAATGTAATGTAATGTAATGTAAGTCGCTTTGGATAAAAGCGTCTGCTAAATCAATAAATGTAAATGTAAATGTAAATGTGTTCTCCTGCTGCACTTTTTATAAGAGGAGCTGTTTTTCCTGACCGAGAACCAGGCTCCGACCAATTACGGTTGGTCTGCAGCAGGAGACACCTCTTCCTCTGTTTGCCGCTCTCTTTGGCTCACATTACATGCTTTGTTTCTAATCAAACCATTTAATGTTCAACTGCACAATGAATCCTGCAATTACTGAGCGGATGGTTCAGCAGCAGCAGAGAGGAAATGCTTTCTAGGTTCAGGGAAATACTTTTGTTCAGACCCACAGAACTCACAGTGGTCTGTACTGAACTGCCCTGTCGCTCAAGAAAATGCTATGTACATGTATATCTGTCTGTAGCTTTACATGCATACAAGCATCTTACTGGACTTTTGTCTTTGTCTAAGTTTACAAGTTCAAAGCTCGGGTCCGTGTACGTTCAATTTCCTTTTTAAAATTGAAAGACACAAAACAACTTTTTTTTTTTTTGTTTTAAAACTGGTAAACAAAAATAGAAAAAAAACAGTCTATATTTTTTGTCCTGAAACAAAAAATACTGAAAATGGGAAATGCCTTTTACACAGATTACGTGGCAGCCAACAATTTTTCATCTTGATGTGAGAAAACCAAAAATCGGAAAACAGCTGTTTCCCTATTACCAAAAAGAAAAACAAACGGGGCTGGAGCTCAGAACGGGGAAAGAGAGAATGGTTTCGGGGCACCTAAGAGCAGTGGGTCGGCTGTAGAAAGGGAGTTTAATGCATTGGCACTTGACAGCAGGCAAGGCACATTCACCTGTCCCAATATAATCCACAGCAAACCTGGATGATAGAGTTAGTTCCTCAAAGTAAGGGTTCCTTGGCCATAGCCACAACACAACCCGGAGAGTTAGATAAACTGTGACCGTGAAGCAGCTACTGCCATAAACACGGACCCGCTCTGCTCAATCTATTCCGCTTACTTTGTTTTGTTTTTGGCCAATATTGTTTTGTTTGCGTTAAAGTGGAGTACATCTCTTCCATTCAGCTTGGCCCCTCGAAGCTACAGAGTGCTTTTTTGGTTTACTTAGCACTTTTCTTCTCTTTTCTGAGCTGCCGCATGAAGCCGGCATTTGACGCAGCGCAAATGTTTGCCTCCGGCCTTCATTGAATAATGCAGCCCATATATTATTACCATAACACACAGAGTCTGCAAAAAGCAACAGCACCACATCATTAGTCAGAATTCTACTGAGCCAACAAATGTGTGCTCTCAGGGGCCCAATGACAATAAATGCAGCTTTTACACAAATCATCCTTCAGCAGATCAGAACTGCACAAGTACGAGGGGAAAAAAAGTGATCAATCGCAATATTTCATTCTCTGCAGAGGCAATTTTGTTTAGACGAACATGCACACAGATTCAAGCTTTTATTGTACTAACGGGATAAACTTTAAGACCGGCATATTTGAACATTCACATGTGTTTTCAGATTAAGATTTTTTTTTAATTAAAATGTTACATTTAGTAAAAGAGTCTCAATAAAAAACATTATTCTACATATTAAATAAAAATGTATAAAATGTTAAAGCTGGTGTTAAACTTAATGAAAATCCATGGGTTCTTTGTACCAATTTCAGTACCGAAGCAAAACACAAAAACAGGCTAATTGAACAACACACTATTTTAAATTGTGTTTCAAGTTTTCACACAAAGAAATATGAGAAGTAAAAAACAAAAAAGTCAAGTTAATGAATGGTTTTGTAATGTTAAGTGTTACAAAAATTAAACAGAAGATAAACAGCTCTACATGGGCAGCCCGCCCTGTTCAAAAAATTCTTCTTCCCATTCCCATTCTTCTTTGCAGAACCTCTCAAGCTTTATCAGGTTGGAAAGTGAGCGTCGGTGCACAACCATTTTGTTCTGCGCGACGCAACGTTACATTATTTTAAAATGAAAATAAAATGTTCTTTACGTTGTCGGTTTATTTTTAAGACCTTTGAAACATGGATTTAAGACATTTAAATGCTAATTAAGGCCTTATTTTTACATTATATAATACTTTTTAAGACTTAAGGATTCGCGGATACCCTGTGTTGGAAGATAACATTTTTCCCAGTCTGAGGTACAGAGCGCTATGGGACAGGTTTTCATCAAGGATGTCTCTGTACATTGCTGCAATCATCTTTCCATTGATCCTGACCAGTCTCCCAGTTCCTGCCACTGAAAAATATTCCCACAACATGATGCTGCCACCACCATGCTCCACTGTAGGGATGGTATTGACCAGGTGATGAGCGGTGCTATTCAAGCCAAAGAGTTCAATCTTTGTTTCATCAGACCATGGTCTTTGTTTCTCATGGTCTGAGAGTCCTTCAGGGGCCTTTTTGTAAACTCCAGATGGGCGGTCATGTCCTTTTTACTGAGGAGTGGCTTCCGTCTGGCCATTCTACCATACAGGCCTGATTGGTGGAGTGCTGCAGAGATGGTTGTTCTTCTGGAAAGATTAAATTTTTTATTAATACGTCCGTTAATGCTATCTGAAAACTATTGTTTTACTATGCAGTAAAAGCCTGGATTTAACCGCCATTTTATTGCCCTGACATAATGACAATACTGGTAAATAGGGGACCAATGGGCAGAAGTTGTCCATAGTATATACTGTCATTGGGTTAACCTAATCCAGCTTCCGACAGGGCTCTGGAATTGTTGGTTCAGCAGTCATCTTTATCAAAAATAATCCAGGGCCCGCAAAACAGCCGCAAGTTTCAATGTAGGCCTAAGCCGCTGTTCAATGGATAACTTAATTGTAAAATGTAAAATGATTCTCTAAGTATTGTAAATCGCCGCCCTCTATACTAATAAAACCTTAGCTTAATATCAACACTTTAAAGTTTAAAGCTAACACATTAAATATTCAGCTTTCTATGCAAAAAAGTGCTATATAAATGCACACCATTTACCATACATGGTATTAAGAACTGGGGTAACTTTTGATCAGGGTTATACGTGTAAGTTATGTTGTGTTATCATTCAAATTCTCTGAAAAACTGCCAAAAAAATAAAATTAAAAAAAATGAAAAAATTCGCTAGTTCAGAAATGACGTTCTAAAATACGTTTCATAAATGAACACCTCTCTCATTAAACGGAATTTAAATAAATATTTTAATATTATTTTGTTTTTAGAGTAAATATTCAAATATTTTACTCATGGCAAAAGCCCACCCCTAAAAGAAACGGCACCAAAAAAAAAAAAAAACAAGAACTGCATTTACTCAATTTTTAATGGAGGTGGAGATACTTGGACTAGAAGTTTTTTTTTTTTTTTTTTATAAAATGAAAGCAGGAAAGGTTGTTATGCTGTTGATGGTGACCGGGATTGATAAAAAATACCGGTTAATGCATTCTTTCCAGTCTACATATGTGAAAATAACTTTAAAAGACTACTGGATCTCTATTCACATACAGTTCAAATCCTTCAAATTGCCCCTCTTGGGAACTAATAAAGTCCAATGCAAGTCCAATTAATTCCAGCTCGTTCCTGGAGGCTGTGGCCAGAGTCAAGGTCAGACTTTGGGCCCTTACAGTTTTTGTATTACTCATAATTGTTTCATGTGTTGACAGTAGAGCGACAACAATGCTTTCTCTTATGACTAAAGCAGACAATCTCCTCTCAGATTGGATTTAGTGTTATAACACTACTTTAGAGCTACTGTATTTGTTCAGCCTCAGATTAGTTTCTCAGTGACCCAACAGCTTGTGTCAGAGTGCCGCTGAAACGTCCACATACTTGTGCTTTCTGCTCAGGCTTCACCACAGACCCATTTAAAACTGCCTGGACAAATGTTTGAGGGTAAAGTAGCTCCAAATGAGGATAGAGATAATTCAATGACACGCATGAATCAAGACTAGCTGTGTTCACTGTCAAAGCCTGCTGAGGAAACCGTCAGAAAGAAATTTAACTCAGGCCTGTGGGAAGCATGTGTGAGCTGCTGTAGGGGGGATTTCTTCACAATCTGGATGTTATAATGGTGGCTATAACAAATGAATAACCACTTGCTTTATTCAGTTCCAACATTTCCAGTTTATCTGCGAAACTGGAAGATGATTTGAGCGTGGAGAATAATATATTTCTTCTAACTCCTGGAGTTTTTTAGCTGAGCTTTAGTGATGAGGCCAGATATTTTTACTGAGGTGGTCCAGTTGAGGTTCTTAGCTATGCAAGGGTGGCACCAGAGCCCCACCCAACCAAGAGGGCCCCGTCAACAGCATTTTAACAGCGTATGAGTAGCCTAAATGGGATTGGGGCTGGGGGGTCCTCCCTCCGAAAATCTTATTTTACTGCATTTTACCATGTTTTCTAGCTGGCTGTTGGTATTATGGTAATTTAATATTAATTATCATGCTGCAGAAAAAGGTTAAATCAAAAGCATCAGGACATTGGTTTTATGGAGAAGATGCTTAATCTTTTGTCCAACAGACTTCAACTGTTAAGAGAGCTGAGCTTATTTTTCTAGAGGGAAGGGTTTGACCTGAAACTAACTGATGGTCTCATAGTCGTTAGCTATGAAAGGGCAGTGTAACTGATGCGTAAGTCGTTAGTGTCACTGTTCCATTCAGGTGTTGTCCTCCTAGAGCAGGGGTCCTCAACTAAAATTGGTCGAGTCAACTTTTCTAACCGTGAGGGGTCGAGAGAATTTTTATTAAAAAATATGCGTTTAAATATAGCCTACATTTATTTCATTTTATTTATTCATTCCACACCAGCCTCTTGAACATCGTGGAGATAAATGTAGGCATCAACTGCCCTCTGTATTTGTTTACAAGAGGGGAATGTTTCTGAGTGGCAGAGCTAACAGAAGAAAGGAAAATGCTATAAAATCAAAAGAGACTAGACCTTGTTTATTATCAGCCTGAAATTCTGCATATAATGTCTTTAATGCTCCTTTATAAATGTGTGAGATGAGTAACTGAAATGTTACTGTTCAGTTGCTCCAGGTTCATCTAAAACAGGTTCAAAAGAGAGACAAGGCGCGGTGGATGATTAGGACGTGTTTTCCCGGCCGTGTGTCAGATGCACAACGGAGAAAGAGTTAGCCTATAACAGGAGAGTTTCGTACTCACTGCAAACTTACAGTGGACTCGCAAAATCAAATCAAGACGCTTTCGAAATACGAGGCAGGAAAAATAAGTCACATTAAAACTGGATTATACTCCTCCAGACAGAGGAGCTTCTCAGCAGGTGAACTCTCAGCTGATCGGACCTTCGTGACACGATGTTGAACTGTGGTCACATTCCGCTGTGTCTTTGTGCAATAGCCTACAGCTGGACGTTGCTATATATATATATATATATATATATATATATATATATATATATATATATATATATATATATATATATATATATATATACATACATACATACACATACATACATACATACATACATACACAATTATTATAAAAATACATATATATATATTCTCTCCTATATACAGTGGCAAGAAAAATATGTGAACCTTTTGGAATTTTATGGTTTTCTGAATAAAATTCAAGTCCAGTAGTGAACCCTTAGAAGTAAAAAGTGGTTGACATGATTGTACCCACAAACGTAATAAACTCCTGCACATAATAGCTATTATGTTTGTAGGAAATTTTGTTATTACGTTTGCAGTGGGAAATCGCTATTAACTTTGTGGGAAATTATTACGTTTGTGGGGATTATTACATTTGCGGTTGTAACAACAGGTCTACTTACGTTTAATCAATGTTGTGTAATCTCTGTTAACAGCAAGGCTACCCATCTCTCTCTCTGACCTATTTCTTGAGAAATTTGCTCTACTTAGAATGGAAAAAAAAATATCTGCTGAGGACGGGAGACATCTCTAAATGTCTGAAACTGTAAATAACATTGCATTAGAGTTCCATCTTTTCTGAACATTGTAGTGGTAACCTATGTAGACTAAAGAAGACACAGACACAATGGCCTCTCAGCTCAGAGACAGATGAGGCATACAGACAGGCCTTGTGTGGTTTGTTGCAGAAGGTTGTAGTCCTGTGCTCCTGAAGGGCCAACAGGCTGTAAATCCAAGTGTCTGGAGGAATGAATGAATTACCTTTAAGGTTAAACTGGCCCACAGTAGGAGAGTGCAAAACGAACGAACAAACGAGCGCGCGCGCACGCACGCAAGCATGCACACGACTTTTTGTTCATTTTGGAGAGAGTAAATCTCAGGCTTAGACACAGACTTATCTTTGTTGTGCGCTTGTTAAGTCCGCGCGGAGCCAACTTGGTCTAGGATCAGTCTGTGCTGCAGCAGCGGAGATACACACAGTGAGCGAGTGAACGCCTTTCGCTAAAGTGGATTTATTTATACTTTCATACCTCTGATTTGAATGAGGATGAGACTTCCTTAATATCAACATCCACACGCTCGTTGACATGCTAGAAACTGTTTGCAACTGTAACAACTTGTTAAAAGCGAGTTTGCAGTAAACAGAGCGGTCCTTGTTTTTCAAAACATGAATCGTGATTATCATCTCAACTGACTAGAAACGTCACATGTGAATGAATTTTTAACCGGTTGATCGTTACATCTCTAGTTTCTCTAGGTTGTGCATCGAACAATGTGAGGCTACACAACGGCATACAAAAGCCCCAATAATTGAGTATCTATAAAAACCTATTTGGAAAGAACCTTTAATATACATTAGGTGCATAAGACTTTTTAATGGATGTTTTCATGTGCTGTCTACAATCCTAGTTTAATTACAATATTTAGTTTTAATGCGAGTCTGATAATATTATAAAAACAGTGTTATTTTCAGGGCTGATGTGTGCATAAGGTTTACCCTGTTCTTGGGATTTATTCTTCCCAGAGATGGAGTACTCGAGTCCTGGACTCGGACTCAAGTCATCAGCTCATTCTTGTGACTCAAAGGGAAAGCTTTTTTATGGCATGGACTTGAACTGGGACTCGTTTATTCTCAGACAAAAAGGACTTGATTTTAGTGTCTAAAAACTGGTATTTTTATTGAAAAGGCGGCCTGTTTTTGACTTGTACACGACACTACATGTGAACAACTTATCAGGATTATAGCAGGACTAGAACCAGGACTGAACCAGGACTGAACCAGCACTTGACCAGGACTGAACCAGGACTAAACCAGGACTAAACCAGGACAAAAGCAGGATGTATTGTAGCTCAATGGCTCTTTGTTGTCTTCTAGACATTGTAAATTGTGTGTTTGATGGCACAGATCACTTTCTTGTCCTTTTTCCCTCCTTTGAAAGTGACATTGCGGGCATTACTGAAATATATACCGTATGTATTATTATTGACGTGAGGACACAGTGTTTGATTTTTTTCAGATTGTGCAAAAACTTGGAGTTACGATATACACAAAGCCGTGTAGCAATATGTTATTTCCTTTGTTTTGTATTCCTCAGCAGAGCTACGTCATAATGCTTTTAACTACAGAAAATAAGCCATATATCATTGAAAAACGTTGAAAAAATAGTTAGTTAAAAGAATTCTGATTGAACAAACTATGACGGAGTCTGCACATGGAAAACATAGCGCCAGCAAGGCATTTTGCTCTTTGCGAAGAGGCGGCATTTGTGCTGGATAGGCTTAATGATGACTTAATTATTTTCTTGGGCGTGAGTGGTTCTTTCGTGCTCATTGACGCTGCCATGTTGTCAGTGTACCTACGCCGTGCAAAGGAGTAACCTTCTATTACCTTTTACAAACATGTCTGGTTTGTAATAGGTTTATACAAAACTAAAGAAGAAGAAGAAGAAGAAGAAGTTTTATTTATATAGCGCCTTTCCGTAGCTCAAGAATTAAGCTTTACATTTCTAAATACAGTACAGACAAACATTTAGATACACATCACATAAAACATATAGTTGTAATTACCCAAAATGTTTGTTAAATAGATATGTTTTTAACTGAGACTTGAATGCATCCACAGATGAGATGTTTCGTAAAGTAAGAGGTAGCGCGTTCCAAAGTTGAGGAGCATTTACACTAAAAGACCTTCCACCAACAGTAGACAGACGGAAACGTGGGGTGGATGACAGACTGAGTTCGGTGGATAACAGACTGAGTTCGGCTGATCTAAGGGACCGGACAGGGCGGTAAGGGGAGAGTAGGTCAGACAAATATTGGGGAGCAAGACCATTTAATGCTTTAAATGTTAGAAGCAGTACTTTAAAATGTATACGTGATGCTACAGGTAGCCAGTGAAGGTCATGAAGCAGAGGAGTAATGTGAGCAGAGCGCCTAGTGGAGGTGAGAACTCTTGCTGCTGAGTTTTGAACATACTGTAGTCTGGCGATGAGTTTTTTTGGAAGACCAAGAAATAAGGTATTGCAATAGTCCAGACGTGAAGTGATTAATGCGTGGACTAAGGTTTCAGTGTCAGCAATAGTGAGAGAAGATCGGACGGGCAATATTACGAAGATGGAAAAGGAGTTTTTAACAATAGAAGAAATGTGAGGGCCAAAAGATAGATTTGAATCGAATAGAACACCAAGGTTACGGATTAGTGTGAAGGCTTAATGTGAGTTCCATGAACATCAAAAGTCTGGTTCATAGTTTTGACTGTGGCATTAGAACCAATCAGGATTATCTCAGTTTTTATCATTCAATTTAAGGAAATTTCGGGACATCCAATACTTAATGTCCCTAATACATGCTGTGAGTGAGTCAGGCAGAGATGGAGCATTGGAACTGGTGGTGAGATAAATTTGAATATCATCTGCATAGCAGTGGAACTGAAGTCCATGCTTGCGTATGATGTCACCGAGTGGATATATGTAGATGATAAATAGTAGTGGGCCAAGAACCGAACCTTGAGGGACACCCTGTGTGAGTGGAGCAGTAGCAGATCTAAACCCTTGTATAGTGATATAATATTTTCTGTCACTAATGTAGGAAATGAGCCAGGAAAGTGCAGAGCCAGTGATGCCAATGTCAGAGAGCCTAGAGATCATTATTTCATGGCAGACTGTGTCAAAAGCAGCGCTTAAATCAAGAAGCAGCAAGATGTTTGTCAGCCCTGCATCCATGGACAAAAGAATGTCATTAACCACCCGGAGAAGAGCCGTTTCAGTGCTGTGTGCTGGGCGAAAACCAGACTGAAAAGGTTCAAGAAGGCCATTTATATCCAGATATGACCGCAGTTGTGAAACAACAACCCTTTCAAGGATTTTGCTTATGACTGGTAGGTTGGATATTGGTCTGTAATTGTCCATGTTTAGGTGGTCTAGGCCTGTTTTTTTAAGAATCGGCGTCACCGCAGCCATTTTTAAATCTGCTGGAACAACGCCGACGCCAGACTACAGTTGATCATATGTGTTATGAAGGGTGCAACCTCAGGGACACATAACTTAAGCAAGACAGTAGGTATAGGGTCAAGTTGGCAGGATGTGGAACTTAACCGCAATTAAGTCGCATGGCACTTTGAGTAGTTAGAGTAAAAGCAGAGAGAGAGTTTGTAGAATGAGCTGAATTAGCAAACATTAGGTGAAAATCTGAGTCAGGTGCATGAGGAGTGTTTTTGGCAATGGATGCAGTGATTGTCTGTAGTTTGTCAGAGAAGAATTTTGAAAAACTATTTACAAGCCCCACAGAACCCGATATAGCCAGTTGTGGTGGATTTGTGAGTCTGCTAACCATAGCAAAGAGCGACTTGGGCCTGCACTTGGAATTCCTAATGGTAGAGGTAAAATAAGAGGATTTTGCATGGTTGAGGGCAGTACGGTACTTGTACCAGTGTTCTTTAAGCGCCAACGAGTGTACAATAAGCCCAGTTTTCCTGTATAGCCTTTCTAGGCGGCGTCCTCAGTTTTTATTGTTCGTAGTTCAGGAGTGAACCAGGGTGCAGCACGAGTAGATGGAACCAGTCTAGTTTTTACAGGAGCATGCATCTCAAGTATTTGAGACAAAGCATTATTGTATATACAGCAGATTTCTGAAGGACAGTTAGATAGTAGGCATTTTGACAAGATAGAAGCCCTTATTGAGTCAGAGAGAGAAGATGGATTTACAGAATTGATTTTACGATAAGTCAGCATTTTCTTCAGAGGCGGTATAGGTATTGGAAAACTACAACTGAAGTTTATGATTTTATGATCTGAAAAAGCAAAATCAGAGCCACTAACAAAAATATTATTTAAGCCAGATGTACATATGAGATCCAGTATATGGCCCTTGGAGTGAGTAGGAAAAGTTACATGTTGGGTTAGGTTAAAGCAGTCCAGGACAGACGTCAGTTCATTGCATTGAACAGTGTTTTCATGTAAATTAAAATCACCAAGCAGAATAACAGATGAATAAGTACCACATACAAGAGTTAGTAATGCACTGATCTCAGAGAAGAAATCAGACAACAGATCAGCATGACATTTTGGAGGTCGATAAATCAAGATTACAGCCAGTGAGGATTTGCCAGATATTTTCAGCGAGATATTCAAATGCTGTAACGTCATGCAACTCCATCTTTGAAATCTTAATAGTCTCACAGCAAACTACAGCCAGCCCACCACCTCGACGATGAAGACGTGGCTGAGCAAAGTAGATGTATCCAGGGGGAGTTAAGAGATTCAGGTTGAGAAGGTCATTAGGCATCTGCCAGGTTTCAGTCAGAAGTAGCATGTCCAGGTTCATGTCAGTGATTATGTCATGTAAAACAGAAGCTTTAGTAGTCAGGGAGCGAGTGTTCAGCAGCGCACATTGCAGGTCTGAAGATGAACCTCTGCCATTTGGGAGGTCAGGATCAAGACGCAATGGTCTAAGATTTGCAAAATTCGTAGATCGATTTTCTAGCTTTGTTGCGCCCGACACGCGGGTGTTGGTGGAGACGACCGGAATATTATTGGAGGACGAGTAATGATACGTGACTGGTTTCTTCCGTGAGCGATGTATGTAGCGCGGCCGACGTAAAACTCCAAGTTGTTCACACCATTTATAGGTGTCCGGAGCCAATCGAAACGGCCCTTTAAATGTTCTGAGATGAGCTGCAGAGAATTGTAAAGCCATCACAGGGAAACTAAGTTGATAAATGTCATTCAGTGCCAACACGGACCAAAGAAGGCCAGACAACAACACCTGGAATTTGATACGTGTCAACATGACCGGAGATGTGCAACGCAACCTGTATCAACAGTTTAGCGGTTTAAACTACGTTAGCCAGAGCCATATCAGATCCAAAATCTCAATCAATGCGGCTTCCACAGTTTTCCAATTTGTAACTCAGTTTAGTGACTTGGACCTTTCTTTAGTGACTCGGATTTGCAGTTCAACTAAAGATGACTCAACTTGAAATTTTTGGGATGTCTCGACTTGGACTCGACTCAGACTAGTCGTTGGTGACTTGGACTTGAACACTGAGGACAACACTGGTTCTTCCAGAAAAACTATTTCAATTAAGAAAAAAATTGGTGAATACTAAAAATCATCTTAAGTAGCGGTTAAGTAGAACTGTCCATGAGGTCCATTGTATTTAACTCTAATAAAGAAGCACACACTGAAGATATTTTGTATAATAATACAGAATACTTTTTCAAACAAAAGGGAAAAAAATAAGATTTTATAAATAAATCTTGAAACAGACAAAAAAAAACTTTTTGGTGTCCATTTCTTCTGCTTTAGCTCAGGTCATTATGCTTGTAAGAGACAACGAATCATAACATGTGTAACATGACAAATAATTGCAGCATTTGTGTTTTCAAAATTGCAATTTTTAATATTGCAATTTAATTGCACAGCCTTAGTGTGTAGTGCAAGTGTGCTGTGAGGAGCTCAGTCAGCAGGTGACTACAGAGCCGTGATCCTCAGGTCTGGCCACTGTGTTACAACAGCTCATTTCACTTCATGAAGGCCTACACTACGTCCCACATCACCACAGACTGTTGCTATTGACCAGACCTCAGAGCTGAGGCAGTTGCTTACAACAACCACTGTCTGAGCCTGATCCCAGCAGAGACAGAAGGGGTGCACACAGGTCCCATTGCTTTTTATCAAGTCACTTCAGATGACAGTTTGAGGTAGGAGTAACAATTTAAAATACACAGCCAGTGACAACACCAATAATAAAACAATTGAAAAAACCTTCTTAAAAAAGCAAAAATTAAAGTCAGTTTAAGAGAAGTGGATAATAGTGGACAGATTCTAAGTAAATTCTATGTTGAAGCTCCATACCATCTCCTTTCTTCACTGAAAGAGAAAATTCAGATAGCTTTTATTGTGGCCATTACAGAGTATCTCACTGCTGCTTTTATTGCCAATTTACGACACTCCTGTTTAAACTTGGTCTGTGGTTTGTTTCAATTGAACTGTACCAGTGTTCAGTTGGAAGTGCCTCGAGAACTCTGTGGGATCTCGGTGCATGTTTGGTGCACACTGAGGTGTGAACCATGCTCACAGAGCAACCACACCAAATACAGCAAGTGTGAACACACCCTAACAGGATATTGTTTACCGTTTGCTCTACTTCCATGAATATTTATAATATTATTATTTACAGTAATATATTTCCATAAAGTGGAAAGGTGAGTAGGATAGGAGGTGGTCAAATGAGTTATGCTGAGCATGTTAGTTTTTGATACTAACGAGTACAGGACTGGTATCTGGACAGCTCCAGAGAAATTAGGTTTGACATGAACAAAATAAATTAGGCAATAGGCAGAAGTGGCAAGACAGCATTTACCTTTTGTTCTTAAACAACTCCACCAATTCAAACATTATTTTGGTGAAAATATTAAGGGTTGCCAATCAAGATTTTTGAAGCCGATCACTGAAAAAAAAAAAATTATATATATATATATATATATTTACATTTACATAATATATATATATATATATTTACATTTACATAGGCCAATCACCTATCACACACCGATGACAAAGATTAATGTATTAAATTAGGGTTTCTGCTGCATTAGATAGAGTGTGGCAGCCACGGCAAAAGTTCTCCTTTAGGTTTACCTGGCCCTGCCTCTGCACAGTATTCCATCAGTAAAAAACAGAGGCAATAATCTAATATGTACTAAGAGTATGTCATCCTGCGTTTTACCACATTAAAATTGCCATTGCTTTTGAGCACAGTGTGTAGCATATCCCTGCCGCCTGCCTCTTCACTCACAGCTCTCAGCGGAGACCACAGCAGAACCACGGAGCTGTGAGAGTCTGTGGGTGGCACAATCTGCTGCACTAACAAGTTGCCTGCTTTCAACACTTGTGCATCTCTTTTTGTTTCTTACTGTCCAACACAGAGAGCAGCGTAACTTACGTTGGAGCTGAGCTGCTCTGCTGGGTCTTAGTGCTAGTTATCTTTGGGCTACTCCTTTGTGGAGGTGTGGAGTCTATTTAGGTGGACACACAGTGTGAACGTTTCACGTCGATCTGTATGAAGAACACTCAACCTTCCAAAGCCAGCATCAGAGTGGAGCAGCATTGCAGTAGTTAATCTCAGATTATCATCAGAAACTATTACAACAGATGAAATGTCTTCATTCTACTCCATGTGCAGGTGTGATGAGAGAAAAGAGGACACATTACCTGCAGTTTGGAGGAGGGTCTAGTGTTATTTCTGCAAGTTCTTTCTGGATCCTATAACAGACAAGGATATGGAAATCATGTTTTAGCTCTATTAGGGACACAACATGGGCAGGTGTGCTGGCCTAATTGTACTAAACTGACTGCACTACCCCCTTTGATCACTAAGGACAAATTTTCAATTCCCTACTAAAGTTGATCTGTCAAAGCTGTGTACCAAAGAGATTTAGGGACAAAATGGCTTTATTTTACACAGCTGCCTTTATAGGTGTCCATAGACAGCGAGACAAGTATTGATTGTGTTTGAGCGTGTAGAAGTAATATGCATGCCCTCAGTCTCACTCCCGTCACTGCAGATGGAAACTGGATTGGAGGAAAATCCTCTCTACCTGTGCCAATAATGTACTTGTACTAAACACTAGTGTTTGTAAACTCTAGAGTCTGCAGCCTGTGTGAAGACTAATGGTCAACTGTTTGTTGAAAAGGTTAAAAAAGCATCTGGACTCAGTTTTCATCTCTAATTCCAAGAGACATTATCAATTCTGAGATCAACTGGTAAGAGAGCTGAGCTTATATCTCTAGAGGGAGTAGTTTCCCTTAAACTAAACCTGATTTGACCAGACTGTTCTGGTCTCATAGTCGTTAGCTATAAAAGTGTGACTCCTAATGTGAGAGTCGTTAAAGGATCAGGAGAGTCGTTAGTGACACTGTTCCATTCTTGGTGAAGATCAGATCACATTTTAGGACAAATTTATTTAGAAAACCATGATATACCATATACCACTTTTTCTTGCCACTGTATGTTGGTTTGAAATGATGCTTCAGACAATAAAGACTCTCTGAAAATGTTGCTGCTATTTGTTATTGTGAAATGGCTGCTGAAGGTGAGGCACACACACAAGTCGCTGTTTTACAAACTCTGCGTGGCCTTGGCCGACCTCAGCTCAGCGGGTTCCATAATCCTGTCACGACTGCCTATTTCAACAATAAGTGCCTGGACCAGTAGATCTAAGTGAAGCCTATTTGAACAAGTGCTTTGTACAAAGAAGAGCTGTGATGACACTCAGACTCTTGTTGGGCTTTACCTCTTGGCACTGGTTGAAAGTTTAGCAGCGGTTTTATTGGAGATCTTGGTCTCCTTCTTTTTGGGCTGTGCTGGCTCTCGCTCCTGTTCTGGCGGCGCAGACTCTCTCTGTTCAATGTCGGAGCTTCCCCCGCTGGTGCTGGGGCTGTCGTCGGGTCTCTGCACTTCACTGGACATCGTGGGCCCTGCAAATAAAAAAAACAAGTACACAAATTTAGGATCACTTTCTTTTATTAGACAAAAATATTATCTGTTGAACATAATTAGAGTGCAAGCTTTGTCAATGAACTATCAGCCCCTTCACAGTGGCCATGCTTTGACTGTTCTGAATCTAGCTCTGGTTGGGTTCCAGAGACTTTTTCCTCACCTAAACTTCAAAACAGGCTCGAGCTAAAAACACTTTTTAACAAACACACCAAAAGGCTTTTTCTGTTGCCCTGAATCATGTTGTCATCAGTTGGGTGAGTCATGTCCTGCAGCAGCTTGTGAAAATGAAAAGACTCATTATTATTTTATGGCCCAAGAAACCACCCAACTTCCACCCTTAAAAATTATCGAATGCAGCACTAAGAAGGAAGCAGTAATAATGTTGCAAATTGTATAAAAAAGGTATTACTAAAACTTGTCATGTCAGTCATATTATGTGAAGGCACAAAACCTCAAAGAGTTTGGCGTTCTCATTCATATTTCTGTAAAACAAAACAAAAACAAAAAAAAGTGCCGCAGCTGGCCACAGGAGCATGTTTAGTCCACCAAAGGACTCCAAGGAAATCCAATTGGACCAGGACGGTTCTGTAGTCTGCATCAGAGTTTGATGTGGTACTTTCCCACCTGGGCCCTCTGAAGCTGGATTAGGAGGTTAGCGAGGTAAGCCTGGGTTTTTGGTATCAGAAGCTGGTTCAGTTTCTATCGGGGTAGATCACCATGGTAACTTAGGCTGAACGTCTAACCTGCTCTGGAGCAGCATAAGTTTGCAAATAGACGATACAAATACAAACACTGACCAATCAGGAACGAAGAGTGGAAAATCGCAGCACGGAGACGCAGAAAAAAGAAGTGCCGGCTGACTGGAGCACAAATGTACAGCGAACTAGCGACACTGTAAAGTCATGTTAATATTGTAACTTAGAGGTTTAAACACCTGAATGACATTGTGCTCATAATAGCTTTTATTGTCATGTATGTTGAGATTAATAGACTGAATATTTATTTTAATGCAGCATTTAAAACATAGACTCAATACGCATGTTGTTGTTAGTCTTTAGATCTTTGTGAGTATCTGCTGTTCATTGAGTCTCTAATGCTTTTGTTTGTCTTGCAGGAGTTTAGTGTAGCCTACTTTAACGTTTTTCCTGATGTTAACGCTCTCCAACACGTCTCTGTGACTGGTTGTTTAGTGCTGACTCTACCTGTTTTAGATGAACGCACTCTCACTTTAAAGAGAAACCCAGGGTTAACAGAACAAGTTGATAAGACCTAAGAATCCCAAAGCGGGTTATCTAGCTGGGTAGGAGAGACACATCCGGAAAAAGTTCAACTGGGCCCAACTCAAACAATCCGTACCAACAAGAGAACTGGACTGGGGTTGATTTTAATCAGAACACACATCAGGAGTAAAAGCGTATTTAGTACGGGCTTGTCTGTTGGTTCAAAATATATACATAACAAAAACTTGCATGGAGCCTGGCGACTATGAAAAGGGCATATGTACAAAAACAAAAAGAACATAACTAAGGCCATTTTCATCTTTTACATACTAGCTTCCTTTGCTTCTAGATGATTCAAGATAGCCACCTGTACACTGTAGAATGTTTTTACTATATTCCAGTTTTAGACTGCTTCAAGATGAACTGCTTTGGGCACAAACTTAGTTGAGTGACATTTAGCAAAACAAACATGGCAGCTATGTTCACACAATGACAAAAGTATCTTAAACCTGTGTTTCAAACTCCAAACTGGTAAGCAATCAAACAATTAATTGTGAAGTACTACAAACTGGGCTGCACAATGTTTGAAAAACAAATTACATGCATTAATAATATGAGCTATGATATTTAAATTATGCAATTTTCCCCCTCTTCTCCTATTCCTGGAAACGTGGTAGAAAATCCCTCTGTATGACAACACTGACATTTACCAGATATGCTTGATAAAAGGCTTTGTTAAACAGGACTGCAAAATAACAAATAAATCCCACATATGGGCTCATTTCTACTCCAATTACGTATGCAATTAGATCAGTCTATTATAACGCATTATTTTTTTTCATGCAGATAATACTATCGTTTGTCAAAAACCTAAGTCTGTCTCAAAATTTCTTAAAATGGAGCACCCATATATTTATCTTTTGTTGATCAGCCAAAAATGCACTTGAATCATGCCAGAAATATGACACAAATTATATATCAGTAAAACGTTTTGTTTTTTTTTAAAATATAAAAACACTCCTATACTCAAGCCTGAACTACTGTTTTGTGGCAGCAACTGTTCAAACTCATCCATGCAGTTATGATCAGTCTGCATCACTAGGCACCTCCAGACCCAAAGATAGATTACAAACCATCTGTGGGAAAAGGAAAAGACAGATTATATTTGGCAATAACAACCTAAAGCAGCATGTTCAAAATAGTCTGGAAATAATTTATTGGGACTCAATTGCTTAAGTCTACTTCAGGTTGTTCAAAGTTAGGCCAACAAAGGGTTGATTGATTGGCCTTTAGTGGTCTATGTTTTGCTCATAATCTTGTGTAAATATAATATAAACTGAGGCTTAGGGCTTTTCATTTTATTCTAACAAACACATGAATGATGAAACAGCTCCGGAGGGTGATTCCACACGAGTAATACACACATCAGTGACAGATGAGGAGACACTGAGGAAATGAGGAAGCCATCTGTAACCGAGAGCTTTGCCCTGCTTTTGATTAATAGCATTATCTGTAGCGGCCCAGACACAGACACAATAGCCATTTTGTTCAAAGATTAAAACACAAAACAGCGCTGCAAGAAGCAAGTGACAGTGGCGGTTATATACAGCTCTGAGTGTCGGCTTTCAGGGGGCGTTTCATGCTAATGACAGGGACATCAACGGCTAATGTTGTAGCCGCTTCGGTTCACCTCAGACAGAACAAACGCCACATTATAAATAAAGTTTAAACTGTTTAGCGCAGTAAGATGTGGTTTAATTGATATGTCAAAGCACATCGGTCAATAATAATGAAGCTATAAACAATAAGAGTCGTCTGGACAGTGAGCGTCCGACAAAGACAATCATAAACTGGGAGCTAGCTAACAGACGAAAAGTAGTCCCGCGGTACGTTACAGTACCGCCGGGGGGCATTTAAAAGACAAATTAAAGACGACACAAAAGGCCTCCGCTTTTGAAACCCCGGTGAAAATACGCAGAGAAGGCGTTCGTGGCGGACTATGTCGAAACAGCCACTGGTGTGGCAGATGGAGGACAGTGGAGAGGACCAGGACCGAGACCAGTACCCAGCCCAGAGCAGTGAGCAGCGGATGTGCGAGCGAGCCGCGGCGGCGTGAGTGTCCACATTGTACGGTGAAGAGCAGTGACCCCGGCCGGCTCGGCACAAAGAGGCTCGTCCCACACATCCACCTCCCCCTTTCGCCCCCTGCTCCTTCCACGGGAAAACCACACTTTCTCGGGACATTTGCTGACTTTTGGCGGGTTGACGAGAGACGGTAAAAGGCGTGTGTCGATATTACCTGGCGGCTGGCCGTCGATGCTGCAATTCGGCGTGGTAATCCCAAAGTACCGTAAAGAGAGTATCCTCACACGGCCGCCTGCTCGCTCCCGTGTCCGTGCTGTTTAACTGGAGGCAGCAGCAGAAAGCGATTACAGCAAAGCGAGGCAGCCCTGGACCGCCTCCGTGCGCGCTCCCGGCCTGCGCGCGCTGGTCGTGCACGTGGGTTGCACTGTATTCTCCTCAAGGCCACAGTCTGGATCAGTGGTGGGCAAACTAAGGCCCGGGGGCCACATGCAGCTCGTTGGGTGGTTTAATCTGGCCCGCCAAGCAGTTACTAATATTTTATGAATATTTAAACACTGGAAATATTTTTTGTTTTTTCTGTCAATATTCTGCAGTGATCAGTAGAGTCCACTATACAACATGCTCAAAATGGTAACGACCTTTTCTAAATCTAGCGTCTCTACTCTCAGCGAGAGATAGGTTTCACACCTCTGTGAAGTTGGCCCCCCACCAAACGCGATTGTCTCCAAAACTATCTAGATCGTTTGTGCTTCCTGTGTGCAGCAAATTTTTGTTTGGGCTGTTATAGTTTTTGAGATATATTTGAGATTCTTTTATAGGTCATATAAGGTCACCCAGCCCCAAAAATGCTTTAAAATGCCCCAAAATGGTGTCATTCCTTTGTGCAGCAAAAATTTAGTTTGGGCTTTTTGAGATATTACAAGTCAAATTTTCGGCCGATGACGTCATCCAGCCCCCCATTTGTCGTAAAAATGGACAAAAATGGTATCAAACGTTTAGGCTTTGTTTGTGCTGGTTTGTGCTGTAGGTATTTTTGTTTGTGCCATGAGATTTTTTAAGATATTAATTTAAAAAAAATTCGGTATTAACGGCTTCATTTCCGGCCAGCTGATGCCCACGTGCGGCCAGCTCAGAGATGTTTGTTTTTGCATGAACGGTTGCAAAACGAAAATCCTCTGCACAGTGCTCTTCTGCTAGGTAAGCAAATTAATATTTTTTCTGACTATTTCCTGTATTATTCATATAATGATGAACGACCTCTACAGACTGTATATACAGTATATATGAATATTATATAACAGATTATATAGATGCTAGTAGCAATGAATTTAACTTTTCAGTTTTTTTTAAGTGCTGACGTAGATATTCAAAATTAACTGGATTTAAATGTCATTATTAATTAGCCACCTATAAATATCTCAAAATAAGGTTTGATTGTCACAAAATATGAGAAAAAAGTAATAATTCTTGTTTTTCACGTTGCGTTGAATGTCACAAGCAGAAGACGTGATATAAATTATGCTAATTGTCCAATTAAGTAATGTGGGAAACTTACTTGTGTGCACTATATTTCATCCATCGATTTATTCAACTTTGTACAAGCCTACATTAAAGATAAGAATGATTTATCTTTTCTAATTTTTGCCCACATCATTAAAAAAACTTGTCTTCCCACCTTTTTAAAGGTATTTATCTTTTTTCTAAATCCATGCTTTTTTAAATAATCCCACGTTTATGTTTATGCTGATGCTGGTAATGCCACGTTTTTTAAGAACCCGAGTCGGTGTTCAAACTAATACAATTACTTTAACAGTAAATGGCCTACTTGAATAATAATAATAATTATTGTTAATTGGTGATTTTCTATTGGTAATTTTCTGGCCTGCAGGCTCCATCAGACAGGACAACACAAGCACAAAATGGGGGAGACACCCTGCAAAATGCTGAGGCCCAGGAACCATACTCACTGCATCAAAACCACCACACCAGTGGGCAAGACCATTGGAACATTTTTATTAAAAACATAAAAAAGTGCTTAAGTAAGTAAACAAACAAACCAACCAACAAATTCTCAACACACAAAAAAATGTTAACAGATTAGCAAATACTGTACAGCACAGCATGGGGGCATATTTGTGTTTTTTCTGCCACTGTGTTCACTTCTTTACCGAGGTCATTATATAGCTCCCACAGGTCAGTGGCCCTGCTGCAGTAGCTGACATAATGACCAAGAGCATCATGTGATGGTCCTGCTTGAAAAGCAATCACTGCCATGAGCTTGAAGCTTTTTCCTTGGAGCATCACACCGGTAGGGAATTCACACAACGGTAATTCTCTTTGGGAAGCCCTCCTTTGTGGTGAGGTGGCTAAAAGGTCAGTGTCTATCCACAAACGTTCTCCAATCCTGTAACTGTGTGCAACCGTTCCTGTACACAGTACTTTTCCTGACCCGGCCTGTTGTGTCTGGTATGCAGGAGGGCACAGCAGTGGACACTGGACTGGCCTGAGACAGTGAGAATTGGGAAAATTCAGGCCTTTTTCCGAAGCGCTCTCAAGCTAAGCCATGCCAGAAGCCTCAAGCACATCAAATGAAGGAAGTACAATAATTCAATGAACAACACAAAAATATAATTATTTAAGCCTCATTCGTTTCAACTGTCTATTCCTGTCAATCATACATGAGGTGTCAGCCAATTATATTAGAAGGGAGGGCTGAACGCGTCGGTTCTATGCACAACCTACATATGCGAACTGTGCACCCAACTGTGAAGCTAGCGGAGCTTCGAGAAACTAGTGGAGCAACTGGAGCCAGCACCTCCACAGTTGGAGATGTAAATACTCAAGTAGGCCTACTCCGCAACCCACAGCAACGCAGTCTTCTATAAAGGACCAGTTTATGCAAAAGTCAATGTCTGTAGCGAAAAAATGCCAAATTGGTTTATCCATTGGAAAAAAAAATTAAATGCAAATATCTTTATTTTTTATAGCAAATGAATGCATTTTTAAAGAAATTGTGAGACATTGTGAGTATGATTTTATTTAATAATTTAATTAGAACTGATTTTTCACACATTGCAGTCAAAGTCATAGTTAAAACATTTATTATTTCAAGAGCTGTTTGTGAGCCAAAAGAGCCGGCTCTTTTAAGTGAGCTGAGTCAAATGAGCCGTCTCATGAAAAAGAGCCCATCACTACAGAGTGCAGTATGGTGATCAGCACTTTCATTAAATACGCACTTGAAGTATTTCTCATTGTCTTTTTTATCACATAGGATATGTGACACTGAGTGCATGTGTACTGGGCGGCAGTGGCTCAGTGGTAGAGCGGTGGTCCTTCAACCGGAAGGTAGGCGGTTCGAATCCCGCTCTCCCCACAGTTCATACCGTCGTTGTGTCCTTGGGCAAGACACTTAACCCACCTTGCCTCCAGTGGTGTTCCAGCTGTAACACTGGTGAATGGAACCTTAATGTAAGTCGCTTTAAATGAAAGCGTCATCTGTAAATGTAACACTGGTGAATGTCAGTCGCTTTGGATAAAAGCGTCTGCTAAATGTACTTAAGTTGTTTTCATTTTTTTATTTAACCAGGAAAGTTTATCTTTTTATGCATTATAAAAATAAAAATAAAATCCAGTTCAAATCGTTCTTTATTGTAAATACACAGAAACATTCTTAGGACAGTTGACAATAATAGTTGAATTTTGGTGTATTTGGGCTTTCAGGATCAGCAACAGGTCAGGATCAAGTCTGCCAGACATCTCGAGAAGAAAAGTCTAACATTTAATCTATAGCATCTTTTAAAAGTTTTTAACTTTGTAGATGTACTTTGATCCAATAATTGACTCTTAAAAGAATTATTGATAAAAATATGGCTACAGAACAAATGTGATTTTACGTAATGCACACAATATAATGCATTTCCACCCTTCCACATTAAGCTGAAGTAAACATTAGAAATGCTTTGCCACAAGCTGAAACTGTAAGAACTACACTAACTATGGTGATGCAGATCATCTTCCAAGATGGTATTCCTTGGAGCATCCACATTGTTGGGACCCTTCCGCATCGTCAGCAGGGATCTCAGGGTCTCAGATGTTTCGCCCCTTAACCTGAACACCTCGCCTGAGTGGGGCAGCGAAGACTGATTAGCCTTCACCTGCAGAAGGGTTCCAACTGTGGGCTCTCTTCAGCCACAGCCATCTTGAACTGGACTCGGCTGCTGCAGCTATGTCCTTGGTGGCTTTCTTCAGCTCTTTAGGCTCCAGGCCCACCCTCTGGAGGAAGTATGGGTCGTAGGTATGGGTTGTTTGTGCCTTACGGCACAAACAAAAATGCCTACAGCGCAAACCAGCACAAACGAAGCCTAAACACTCGGGACAGATGGGTAAAGAACCTCTCGAACAGAGTTCTCACCCAAACTGAAAATGAGGTTCTTGAAAAAGGGCCTAATTTCCCAGTTGCTCCGAGCCACATCCCTACAGTAGACCTCATTACAGCAACAGAATCAGCCATAAGGAACAACAAACTGTCTGGAAATGAAGCTGAAGAACTGAGATTCAAGGTCACAGCGGCACTGGCTAGTGCCAAACCACCCCCCTCCAATATCACCTCGGAGCAAAGGAGGGCTTTGTCAGCACTGGAGAAGGACCACAGCATCACCATTCTGCCAGCAGACAAAGGAAGATGCACTGTGATCCTGAACACAGACGACTACGAGTCCAGTATCAACAGCTTACTCAGTGATACCACCACCTATGAGACACTGAGAAGGGACCCAACAAGTGGGTACAAGAAGAAGGTCATAGACTGTCTGCAGAGGCTGGAGAAGGACCAAGTCATTGATCGACCTCTACAGACTGTATCCTGGGAACACCACTCCATGTATTTATGGCTTACCCAAAATACACAAAGAAGACATTCCACTACGACCCATAGTAAGCAGCACAGATTCAGCCACCTACAATATAGCCAAACACCTGGCCACCATTTTGGCTCCATTGGTAGGCCACTCACAACACCATATCATCAACTCACAGGACTTTACTAACAAAATCAAACATCTACAACTACCCACAGATGAGACTATTGTCTCTTTTGATGTCACATCACTCTTTACCTGCAAACCCACCAGTGAAGCACTTGTGGTTGTACAGACGAGATTACTCCAGGACACTTTGTTACAGGACAGGACAAACCTCACCCCGGACCATATTTGCAGTTTACTGGAGATATGCTTGAACACCACCTATTTCCAGTTCAGAGGTAACTTCTACAGACAATAACACGGCGGTGACATGGGATCACCTGTCTTCCCGATTGTGGCTAACCTGTTCATGGAGAAAGTAGAGAACAGAGCTCTGGTCCCAGTCACTGGTTCAGATATGTTGATGACACGTGGGTGAAATTCAGAACCTAGGAAGTAGAAGCCTTTACAGAACACATCAACGCACATCAAGTTCACCAGTGAAGATGCCATAGACAACCACCTGGCCTTCTTAGACTGTGCAGTGGTTATTTGTGAGGACAGGACTCTCCAAGTAGAAGTTTATAGGAAGCCAACACAGATCAATATTTACTGTTTGTTTGACACCACCCACTGCAGCACAAGCTGGGAGTCATCAGAACTCTTCAGCACAGAGCACAAGTGGTGCCCACAACCGCAGAAGGTAAACGGAAAGAAGAACAACACATTCGTAAAGCCCTGAGAGACTGTGGATACCACAAATGGACTTTCAACAAAACCAAGAGGACACAGAAACCAAACAGACAGGAACCAGTGACAAAAGGGAAGAGTGTAGTTATCCCTTATGTGTCTGGTTTATCTGAAAAACTTAAAAGGATTTTCTACAAACATAACTTTCCAGTCCACTTTAAACCAGGAAACTGGTCCATCTTAAAGACAAGATCCCCACAAACAGAGTAATGTAGTTTATACAGTTCAGTGAAGAGTGCAGTGACAGTTATGTTGGAGAAACAAAACAACAGCTTCACAAGAGGATCTATCAGCACAGAAGAGCCAATCCTGGAGGACCTGAGTCTGCAGTCCACCTCCAGCTCAAAGAGAAAGGACATTCCTTTGAAGACAGCAATGTCCGAATCTTGGGCAGAGAGGCCAGATAGTTTGAGAGAGGGGTGAAGGAAGCCATTTTTGTAAAAATGGAAAAGCCTTCTCTGAACAGAGGAGGTGGCCTCGGATTCATGTTGCCTAGTATTTACAACAATGTTCTGAAATCTATAACAAAAGACCCTCACCCTAGAACAACAAACACAACACCTGAATAGAACAGTGACACTTACGACCCTGCACCTGAATGGAGCAGGATCACTAACGACTCTGCATATGTATGGGGCAGTGGCACTTACCACCTAGCACCTGAATGGAGCAGTGTCACTAACGACTCTCCTGAATATTAACAAGTCTCACATCAGGAGTCACACTTCCCTTTCATAGCCAACGACTATGAGACCAGAACAGCCTGGTCCATCAGGTTTGGTTTCCAGGGAAACTCCTCCCTCTAGAGATATAAGCTCAGCTTTATTACCAGTTGATCTCAGAATTGATAAAGTGTCTTGGAACTAGAGACAAAACGTCTTCACCTTGAAATCTAACCCCAGATGCTTTTACTTTAACCTTTTTTTTCAAGATGACCTGGATGACTGAGAACCTTCACAGACATCTCCATTACAAATATTTAGATGATCTGTAAAACTGAAAAATTGTCCTCTAGATGGTAGGCTTTTTATTGAAAACAATTTAAATTAACAATAACGCAAAACAAGCTTGAGAAAGGCATTTAAGTAGAAGAGGAGTTTGAGATTTACACTGTACAGTTACATCTTTGGTTTGAAGCCATTTATTGAGCGTTGTTTTATTATTATTTTTTTCATTTTAAAGTGGCTTCCCCTCAAGCTTTTGTCACACTGCTGACCCTGGAAGAGACACAGGGAAATTAATGCTTCCAGGAAGACATGGCTGTAGAACTCCAGACAGTAAAGGCTGCAGTTCTCAGTAGACAAGTGACTATCACTGTGCATATGATGCAGATGTAACTTAACCTGCTCTACAACTCTCTCTTTGAAATGTTTACCAATGACTGTGTCTGATGATGTCACATTTGCTCACATGAAAAGATAAAACACAACTGACATTCCAGCGCTGATGTTTATAATGCAAACATATGTGCGCGGCAGAGGTTGCAAAAGTATTCACTTTCTGTACTTAAAGCAGAACTAAGTAAGATTTGCGAGGCTCCCCCTACAGCTTCCTTCAGTGACTCACACTGTTGTAAATACTTCTAGCTCAGCTCTGGACTACAACACACTCCATCTTCAGACAAATGTTTTCTCTGTCTTTTTGGAGGCTCCACCATGACTGATGATGAAATAAAGTGTGTGCCGTTTTGGTATGATCTTAAATTTGCACTGCGGGAGGGTTGCTATATGTGTATATTGAATTACCATAAAGCAATTTGTAACTCTTGTGTGAACATGACCCAAGACTTGCATTGGCTCGGTGGCAGCTCAACTTGCAAGTGCTGTTTTTGGCTTAGAGGGGTACAGTGCGCACTTAAACTCAACTCAATTAACCATTGTAAAGACTTAGAAAACTATTTTTGAAGGTTAAAATACTTAGTTACTTACTTACTTAGTTCTGCTTTAAGTAGAAGTACAGATAACTGTGAGGGTGGACCCAAAAGTAGACTCAAGACCAGAGGCTAGAGGCAACTAATTTATTGTAGGCAGTTAGGAGCAAAAGATAAGGTGAGCAGGGCATCAGTGTTGTGCTGGAAATGGAGAAGTGAGCAGATTGCAAGCAAGTGCCTTCAAAAAAACAAAAATACAAATAAAAAATAAAATAAAACATTAACCCACCCCGTACTGTCAATCACCTTCTGACAGATGGAACAATATGGAAAAGATTGGCTGGAGAGCTGGGTATAAGTAGGCTGCTGCATGACTGTGGATATAGAACAGAAGAGTTGCCAGTGTCTTATACACATACACACACAGACAGACAGGGAACAAAAGGAGACAGTGAAAAAACATAACAGGGAAGCTAGTGTCACTGCCAGGGGGCATGACAGGAGAGGTCGCTCTAGATTTTCTCACAAAGTTGTAAAATTTCCGTCAAAACACTATCATTTTTTATTTTCAGAATCAGAATTAGTTTTATACATCCCCAAGGGGAAATTCCTTCTGTTACAAACATGCAACCAACAGTGCAAGACAATAGAAGTTTCTTTTTCAAGTAAATACAACATAACTATGATATCCCTAACAAGCGTTTGTAACTGGCGGCACACGGGTTGACGCATGCGCACATTATATACATTTACATTTAGTCATTTAGCAGACGCTTTTATCTAAAGTGACTTAGAAATGAGGAAAACAATGGAAGCAATTTTAACAACACAAGGTAACAAAAAGCATAAGTGCTCTAAAAACTAGTCAGTTAGAACCCAGCACAGTATACAAAGCTAAAGATAGGAAAAATATATTTTCATTCATTCATTTTCTACCGCTTAGTCCCGTTAGGAGTCGCAGGTCACTGGAGCCTATCCCAGCAGCTTTGGGGCTGAGGCAGGGTACACCCTGGACAGTGGCCAGTTAGTCGCAGTGCTGACATTTAGAGATATACAGACGTGGACAAAAATGTTGGTACCCTTCGGTCAATGAAAGAAAAATTCAGAATGGTCACAGAAAAAACTTTATTCTGAAAAAAGTAAAAATAAATAAAATTCTATGAATGTTAACTAATGAAAGTCAGACATTGTTTTTCAATTATGCTTCAACGGAATTATTTTAAAAAATAAACTCATGGAACAGGCCTGGACAAAATTGATGGTACCCCTAGAAAAGACTGTAAATAATGTGACCAAATGGACATGTTAATTCAAGGTGTGTGCACTAATTAGCATCACAGGTGTGTACAATCTTGTAATCAGTCAGTGGGCCTATTTATAGGGCTTCAGGTAGTCACTGTGTTGTCTGGTGACATGGTGTGTACCACACTCAACATGGACCAGAGGAAGCAAAGGAAAGAGTTGTCGCAGGAGAATAGAAAGAAAATTATAGACAAGCATGATAAAGGTAAAGGCTATAAGACCATCTCCAAGCAGCTAGATGTTCCTGTGACTACAGTTGCACATATTATTCAGAAGTTTAAGATCCATGGGACTGTAGCCAACCTCCCTGGACGTGGCCGCAGGAGGAAAATTGATGACAAATCAAAGAGACGGATAATCCGAATGGTAACAAAAGAGCCCAGAAAGACTTCTAAAGAGATCCAAGGTGAACTCCATGCTCAAGGAACATCAGTGTCAGATCGCACCATCCGTCGTTGTTTGAGCCAAAGTGGACTACATGGGAGACGACCAAGGAGGAAAACAAATCATAAAAAAGCTTGACTGGAATATGCCAAACTACATGTTGACAAGCCACAAAGCTTCTGGGAGAATGTCCTATGGACAGATGAGACAAAGATGGAACCTTTTGCCAAGGCACATCAGCTCTATGTTCACAGACGGAAAAATGAAGCAAGAAAAGAACACTGTCCCTACTGTCAAACATGGAGGAGGCTCTGTTATGTTCTGGGGCTGCTTTGCTGCATCTGGCACAGGGTGGAATCTGTGCAGGGTACAATGAAATCTGAAGACTATCAAGGGATTCTAGAGAGAAATGTGCTGGCCAGTGTCAGACAGCTTGGTCTCAGTCGCAGGATATGGGTCTTGCAACAGGACAATGACCCAAAACACAACAAAAAACACCCAAGAATGGTTAAGAGGAAAACATTGGACTATTCTAAAGTGGCCTTCTATGATCCCTGACCTCAATCCTATTGAGCATCTTTAGAAGGAGCTGAAACATGCCGTCTGGAAAAGACACCCTTCAAACCGGAAACAACTGGAGCAGTTTGCTCATGAGGAGTGGGCCAAAATACCTGCTGAGAGGTGCAGAAGTCTCATTGACAGTTACAGGAATCGTCTGATTGCAGTGATAGCCTCAAAAGTTTGTGCAACAAAATATTAAGTTAGGGGTACCAACAATTTTGTCCAGGCCTGTTCCATGAGTTTATTTTTTAAAATAATTCTGTTGAAGCATGGTTGAAAAGCAATGTCTGACTTTCATTGGTTAACATTCATTGAATTTTTATTAGGCCCGAGCCGGTGATGACCGGGAGGGCCTATTGTTTTTGCTCAGATTTTTTTTTTTTTTTGTTCTCTTTCTTTTTCTGCAAAATGATCCTAAATTTGACCCAGTGAACATGCACAAAAAGTCATTTTTATTGGTCCCAGACTTCAAGCTCGGCGAAAAATTTATGTATTTGAAGTCCCCGGAAAAAAATTCCAAAAAATGACTCAGTGGCGACCCCTAGAAAAGTCAAAATACATTGGGCCTATGGAAAGTGAAAGTAACTTTTTTGCTACGTAGAAACATGAAACTTGGTACATCCATAGAACACCTCAGGGCAAACAGAAAAGTCTCTGACAGCCACACCCTAAACTCAACAGGAAGTCCGCCATGTGGGGTGAAACGCGCGGCCACTAAAATCGCACACCTTGCGCAGAAAGATGCAAATCATTGTGTTTTAATCTAAATGGCCACAAACTTGGTGAGTATCATCTAGACACATGTGCCAACCAAAGTTGTGACGTTGTTTATGATATCTTATCGGGTATGGGTGTGGCAAGCCTGTAACGAGGTGGCCATTTTTGTGAAAATAAAATGTCTCTTAACTCTCAAACGCCTTCTCAGATCGAGTTGGACCCAAAAAGGCGTTTGTGCACATTCATGACCTGAACACAAAGATATGTAAATAAAAGGGTTATCTTTAGAAATGGCTCTCCAGCGCCCCCTACAAACTTATAATGGGACCTAAGAATTTAGTTTGTCATAGAGACATAAAATTTGGTACACACATCTCTTATGTCATGACGAGCATAAAAGCCAATGACAACTACCCCCTATCTATAAATGTGTTGCCATAGCAACGTCCCAAAAATGTGGAAAAAGTCAATGGGAAGTGAAAATTTTAGTTGGTTGTAGGCAAATGAAACTTGGTACACACATCCAGCATGGGCTTATGAACAAAAAAGCCAAAGGGGACCACACCTTATCACACATGGGAAGGCGGCCATTTTAAATTGAAGATGTGAACCGACTTAGAATACAACGTCTCTTTTAAAAAACAACAGAAAATAGCTGCTTCATTCCACAGACACCAAACTTGGGCAAAATGAGCTAAACACATTTGTGTAAAATAGACAGGCGTTTTTCTTGTCGTTTTTGCTCGAGTTATATATTTTTTTTTATAATTTTTCTAAAAAATGATTTTCAATTTGACCCAGTAAACGTGCAACTAAAAGTCATTTTTATTGGTCCCAGACTTCAAGCCCGGCAAAAATTTATGTATTTGAAGTCCCCGAAAAAAAAATATGAAAAATGACTCAGTGGCGACCCCTAGAAAAGTCAAAGTACATTGGTTCTATGGTATGGTATGGTATCATCTAGACACGTGTGCAAAAAAAGTTATCAATTTGTTTTTTGATACATTTGTGGCTGTGGTCGTAATGAGTCTGTGAAAAGGCAACCTTTTGGAAATAAATGCCATTTCCCAATTGCCAGGATCCTTCCTTTAGAGGAGGCCCCTCCAGAGCCACGGCTAGAGTCTTAGAAAACTCCTCAGAATCCTTTTACCGTGAAGTTTACGCTTTAAAGCACGAAATGCACTCCTCCGAGTGCATGTGTCCCCGCGGTCTCAAGGGAGGCGAGGGCCTTTATCGCCGCTTGCGGCTTTAATTTATTATTACTTTTTTCAGAATAAGTTTTTTCTGTGACCATTGTGAGTTTTTCTTTCATTGACCGAAGGGTACCAACAATTTTGTCCACGTGTGTACAGTGACATACAACATTCACTCTCAGATTCATTCACTAGGGACACTTTAGAGTTGCCAATTAACCTATACATGCATGCCACGTGCACCCCTAGAATATATATATATATATATATATATATATATATATATATATTTTTTTAATAGAGATAGAATCAATAGAAAGGAAGTAGAATTCAGTGTTTGTCAGTCAGGTGTTGATGGAAGAGATGTGTTTTCAGGTGTTTTTTAAAGATGGCTACAGAATCTGCTGATCCACCAATGTGGAACAGATCCAGAGAAAGTACGTGAGAGTGATTATTTTTTTTTCCTTTTTGACATTGTTCATTTGCAGAGCGCAAAGATTTGGTAGGAACATAGGTCTGTATTAGCGAGTGAAGATATGAGGGTGCGGAGCCCGTAGTGGTCTTGTAGGCCAAGAGCATAGCTTTGAACTTTATGTGGATGTCAACCGGGGCAAGGGATGTCATGTATATGGAAAAGAGTAGCGGTCCAAGCACTGAGCACTGTGGCACCCCTGTATTGAGATGTTGGGACTCAGAGACCTCGTTTCTCCAGGATACTCTGAATGACCTATCCGAGAGGTAAGACTTGAACCATTGCAACACCATTCCAGAGACACCCATCGCCCTGAGAAAAGACAGGAGGATGTGATTATTAACAGTGTCAAAAGCAGCAGACAGATCCAGTAAGATGAGTACAGATGACTTGGATGTTGCCTTTGCCAGTCTCAGGGCTTCGATGACTGAGAGCAGTGCAGTTTTGGTGGACTGTCCTCTCTTGAACCCAGACTGGTTCCGGTCCAGGAGGTTGTTCTGTGTGAGAAAGGATGAGAGCTGAGTAAACAGAACTCACTCCAGAGCTTTGGCAATGAAGGGAAGGAGGGAAACCGGTCTGTAGTTTTCTAACAATGTAGGGTTGAGAGTGGGTTTCTTTAATAGTGGTGTGATGACCTCTTTGAAAGCTGCGGGGAATGACCCAGTGGAGGGAGATGAGTTGACGATGTGGGTCAGAGCAGTTACAACAGGCGTAGAGATGGCCTGAAAGAGTTGTGTGTGGATGGGATCCAGCGGGCAGGTGGTAGGGTAACTAATGAACTTGGAAATGTCTGCTTCAGTTAGAGGTGAAAAAGAAGGTAGATCAAACACACATCAGGGGTGTGGACGAGTTCAACAGGTGGTGGCGCAGAAAACTGACTGCTGATGGCGGTCATTTTCTTTACAAAGAAAGATGCAAAATCATCAGCTGTTACATCCAATGAAGGTGGGGGAGCAGGCAGACAAAGGAGTGAAGAAAAAGAGAGTGCATGTGTCAGGTGAGTTGATTAACTTAGAATGGTAGTAGTCAGTTTTTGCAGAGGTGACATCAGTGGAGAAAATGGAGAGGAGAGACTGGTAGATACAGAGGTTAGTAGGATCTTTTGACATGCGCCATTTTCTTTCAGCCGACTGGAGGCTGGTGCGATAATCACGTAGAACATCGGATAACCAGGGTCAGACGAGGATGTACGGGCTGGTCTAGATGTAAGAGGGCATAAGTTGTCCAAGCAGGATGTAAGCGTGGAGCACAGCGTGTCGGTGGCGTAGTGGTGTTTAAAAGAGAGAGCTCCTCAGAGGGGGGGAGCAGTATTTTATGTAGATAAGATCTAGTTGGTTTTCAGACTTGTGGGTTGCCGATGCGGAGACCCGCTTGAGGGGCGCCGCCATACAGTGATTTTATAGCGAAATACAACGATATACCTCCGTCCACCAGAGGGCAGGCTCCAAAAGCGGAAATAAGGAGAAACCCAATGGCGACTTTACAAGAGTAAAACTCATGTTTACAGCCCGGTACAAAAGATGGCTCCGGTCTCTAGAGCTAAGTTTTGACTACATGACAACTCTACTGGAAAAAGCCCGGATGTAACGGCCATTTTATTGCCCATTCGTAATGATAATATTGGTGAATAGGGGACCAATGGGCGGATATCCATATTTATACAATCTATGGGAGAAGCCCATTTTCATTTCCATTGCGCTGAAGAAGCAATTCCGCTTAAAATGCAGGTTGCACACTCCAGCTCTCAGCGGGAACTCATGGTGTTCCAGGCCAAGTGCATGCACCCACTGCCGCCTAATTTCCAAGTGTTGCATCCAGCAACACTACAATAAATAAAGATAAAGCTAATGCTAAAAATCTATGCTAACCTGACGCTATCTTAACTGATGCAATGCTATGCTACTACCTAACTAAGCTTCTAACAATAGTAAACTTTGTAGTAACTACAACTGTGCTTATTAACTAGGCTATATAAAAAAAAGAAAGAAATTAACTAAATAACTGTTTTCAATACTTGCTAATCGAACTTGGGAACAAGATGTTTTTATACCAAGGGTGTGAGCCTTAGTAGTGAGCTGTTGGTAGAGCCTGCTTACGTCACACGAGGAAAGCAGGCTTACTTTAATATTTACTTTCGCCACTAACTGGACAAGAGTAGGAATTACAATAATCACCCTCAGAGTAATCCATCAAAATGACGGATGGCATTCTGATTTTTCTGTCACTGCTAAAAAAAAAAAAAAAACTGTCAATGAATAAAAATATTTGGTTATTGCGACCTCTGCATGACAGATACTTGTGTTAAAAATGATGTAGAAGTAGGCTTACAGATTTACTTCTTTACTCAAGTAAAAGTAAAAAATGACAGTCTTTGATATGCATGTAAATAAATGTAACAATTTTATGATCAATGATACACAATACATTTGTGATAACTTTGCAAATCTTTACAGTTTTGGTGCAATTAAATGTAAGAGCTAGAAGAACAAATTGAATATCTGGACCTGATTTTGACACTATAAAAGTTCATACATTATTAATACTTTTAAGACCCTGGAGGTGCCCTGTTAAAGTTGTCTTTGTGGGCAGTTTATAGATAATTAACTACTACTTTAAAACAATGGAAGTTACTAGCCTTCCAGGCTTTTGGCAAGTGACAGCAAACTAGCATTAGTGTTAGCTTTCAAAACATTTCAAAGCATTGCTCACATTGTAAATTGACTTACAGAAATGCTGAAAGCTACGCCATGAATCATTCTTGATACCAACAACCTCAAACAGTTCTCTTAAACACGACCATGGATGTCTTTCTTTCTTTCTCCATATCTCTGGTGAAAACCCCACGCTGGACAGACACCTCTTATTTTGGAACTTGTAAAAGTAACAAGGCTGTTTTGACAATGTAAGGAGTAGAAAAGTAAAACGTTGCCAGATAACTAAATACTCAAGGAAAGTGTGTGTCCACTGTTGACATTCTGCAGATATCATCGGCAAGTTTGTTAATGGCAACATGTCTACATCTTTAAAAAATTTTAATTTTATACCTCATCTATAAACAAACTTGTGTAGTGCTCGTAGTGTTTGTTAACTCTATCCCGACAATGACAATGCCACTAAATGTGTGCCACAACCTGACCTGGGCCTCCTTAATAAAATTAGAGCTTTACACACAGATCCTCTTCTGGTTAAGGTGTTCTGAAAACGCTCCACAGTCATTAGATCAGCATGACGAAGAGGAGGAGGGCTTGTGGCTGTGACATGACATAGACATGAACACAAGGGCCTCAATGCACTTACTTAGTATACTGCTGCGGGGCCCGGGGTCACGCCTGCCCACTGATCAGGAGCCCTTTGTCATTGAAATACAGGGGACAAAAGTTTAACCCCAGAACAATCACACACCAGCTCAGTGTTGACTCAGCCCCGAGTCGGCCCTGCTCCAGTCCAGAGGCAGTCAGCGGCTCCATCAGGGCAGAGACTTGTTCTGGGGTGGCTTGTGGACTGGAGGAGTGTGGAGGGTGCTTCAGAGGGCCACAGTGTATTCACCAGATCTGACCCAGACGTGAAGAGAGTAAAAAGAGAGGAGAAGGAGAATAAGAATGAGTACAAATGTTGCCCTTTTACTAAACAGAACCTAGCGGCTAAGGGTAACCTATTCCTATTCTTTTATTCTTGTATTTATTGCTATGCTTTTAAGAAGTGTGCTACGTCCACTATTCTATCCTGTCTGTAGTGTTGAATTGAACACTTTGAGTAGGCAAAGGGGAAACTGTCAAAACAAATTGAATGCTGTTTGGTTTTCAAAGTTTTCACACAAATATTTATCTCTCTATGCATCTTCACTATAAACAGACATTTAATACCCAAGTTTTTTTTAATAAACAAAAACTGTCCTTTCCCAAATCACCAGTGAGTGACTATACCACCAACTGTACTATATTTAAAAAGCTAAACCTACAAAACAGAATTGATTTAACTGATAATGTACCATCGGTATATGAATCACAAAACACTTACAGCGGTCCAAATAAAGAAATGAAAATGTATTGCCTCAGTACGACTATGTTGTTTAGTTTTACCTTAGATTGGGAGAACAGAAAAACAGAAATTCAGTGATGCCTTAATTGCCCTGTGAGCATAATCCAATTAAGCTCTGCACGTAAACCCACCAACCGTGTCATCACTGAACATTCCCCAAGGATTTTTTAGATTGAAATATTGATTTAAGTAATAATTATACATCACGTTACATTTTAACTTTCAATTTATGGTGAACTTTTTATGGAGACTATTGGCAAAGATTAGTCCCTCTTTAGTGTTTATAGTAAAACTTTATTGTTCAATCCCAGCCGTTGGCCACAAGAGGGGGCTGTTAGACCTATACTCAGATGACTCTGTCCTGCTCCTTCTCTTCGGTTGATTTTCCTTTAAAAGCTCCTGTTAGTGACGTTGGTGGTCTGCTGTCACGTCAAGGCTCTTAACCCGAGGATTCCGACTGAGACTGGGGAGTGGGATTTTCTTTTGTGAAAGTGTGAGAGGTGGGGGTCTCCAGGCTCTCATTGTCCAGGCCCCACCACTTGACCCACTGCATTGTTCTTAGGTATAATAATAAAACACAGTCGTACAAACCAAGGGCACAGAGAGTTGTGATCTCTCAGTGTTACGGCTCTCCTCTAGTCTCTTAAAAATGGAAAAATGAAGGCAGCTCACAACCATTCAACACTAAAGGTATTTTTGCAAGAATTGGGACAGAAAGGGATTCTTATAGTTTTTCTTTAATAGAAGAGACATTTAAAGCAGCCAAGTGGGTTCCTTCTGTTTATAACAGCTGTTTGACAATGTATCATACACCTCTTGCCTCGGGCTCACAGGAGACTTTTATTACCATCTGACAAGTCCATGGTCATCAGAGATGCGTAGAGTAGTCAAAGTTAGTGTTGTGGAAAACTTGCTGACCACCTCTATGGAGCCAATTGGATTTGAGACAAGATAGAATGAAAGATAAACTCTGTATGACTTGAAGCAGGAGAGGTTTAATCACCAACAAGACAGGCCTGGTGACACAAACACTCAATATGCGTACAAGGCAATGCTTGTTCAAGTTTGACATGCTTCTGGAACAATATGGTATATGTAGCTACGTATTGTGTCATTGATTAGGTGATGTTGTTTTAACCATGTAGTTGTTTGTGTTAAATAGAGACAGAGCTACAGAGATAAAAATACTGTAATTACAGGTTTGGTGCAGAGAGGCCTTTGTCAAGAGTTCTAACAGAGATGGTCACTGATAAACGTACAAATCTTAAATTGGGTTTGGGACATCATGAATAATTCCCCAACAGTTAGCTCAAGTAAAAGTACTGTTACCTTAGAATGGTACGGGATATACAGACTGTAGAAGGGTGGCACACTTCAATAAAAAAAATAACTACAGTCTGCTATATACTAGTCTATTCCTCCCTATATGGTCAAAACAGGGCGCAGACAGGTATTTGGGTTTCATGAAAAGATCTCACATTGGTCCCACCACAGAACACTCCACTGACCTATAACAAGTGATTCTTGGGTCAGAGTTTTAGCGGCTGAGTACACTCAGTGGTGGACACGTTGAGTTTTATGATAATGTGTTTGAGGGAGGGGTTCTCCCCAGAGAAAAAGTAAAAAATAATCATAAGTTCTATGTTGATGACTAAAAAGAACAGAGACCAAAGCCATACCTGGGTTTTCTGCACAAGGTACTGATAAAGAGGACACATGTGATGATCATCTTAAACATATACTGTATAGGATACCATTGAAGTCACATTTTATTGAGCTTAACCGAACTGTGGACTGAGAAGAAGAATACTTTAATCTATTCATATCATAATTTATTTGTGATGTTACTTTCACAGCTCTAGCTTCATTTAACAAACCAGGTTTTGGGATTAGCTTGCTATTTGTTTCATTTTAATGAATAAAACACTACAGTAGTATAAATGGTTTATAATCAAAGCTCGCCTAATATAAATCATACTGGTAAGAAAAGGTGCTTGTCTGGATCTCCATGGTAACACTCAGAGGGAGGAGTTTGTGAAACTCCGATTAATTGTTGCTACATGAAGTCTGTGGAGGTTCTCAGTCATCCAGAACATTATGAAGAAATGTTAAAGCAAAGGCATCTAGAAACTTGTTGCTAAAGGTTAGCTTTCCTTTAGCTCGCTGCTAACAACTGGCTACTTTCTGAACAAATATAAATAGGGCAAACAGCAGATAATTTTGTCTACCTTCATTTCATCTGACTCTGCTCTGTGCTCTGTGTCTGTGAGCGCGCTCCCCACTGCTGTCGTCTTGTCTCAGAGATCTACATTTACATTTACATTTAGTCATTTAGCAGACGCTTTTATCCAAAGCGACTTACATTCACCAGTGTTACATTTACGGATGACGCTTTCATTTAAAGCGACTTACATTAAGGTTCCATTCACCAGTGTCACAGCTGGAACACCACTGGAGGCAAGGTGGGTTAAGTGTCTTGCCCAAGGACACAACGAATATACTGCCTATGCATTGGGTGACCCCTTCCTGTGACCCCTAACAGGATGGGAAATATTCTCTGTTGGCTCAAACCATTAGAAAAGTTGAGCTACTCACTGTTTGTGTTCTTGCTGTAAATGTGTCTGAATCCACTTCTGATCTGGTCTTATTCTGACTGTAGTCTGTCTCCAGCCTCAAGTCACTAACCTCTGAGTCTCACAGCTGCATTAACTCATTATTTTTCATCAGTTGAATAAAGGTTTTCTCTCAGATACATTCAATCAGAAAGCGAGGGGGGCAGGACTAGTGCAAACAGGTCTGAGATCAGTTTGACTGTCAGCGCATCGTGGGTTCAGATCACCGCTGTGTGAGGAGAACGAAGGAGCAGAGAAACTGCAGAGACTTTTATTTTATTTTTATTACAAAACAAAAAACAAAACAAAAAAAACACTAAAAGCAGAAATAAGTAACATTTTTACCTTCTTAAATAGTTTTATAAGTCCCCTCGATGGTTAATTGAGTTGTAGTGGTGTGTTTGAAGCACACACTACCTCCCCCCGGACAAAAATGATTCTGGCATGGCTTTTATGTTGTTGAACTTCTAATACACTTTGCCTAACAACTTTATATTCTTCCTATTGCCATTAGATCTGTTGTTATTTTATGTGCTTTGAGATATAACTAGTGTTATGCAAAGTAACGGCGTTAGAGTATAACGGCGTTACTAATGAGTTTTTTTTTTTTTCAGTAACGGAAGGTAGGAGGTTCAATTCCCGTTCTCCCCACAGTTCATACTGTTGTTGTGTCCTTGGGCAAGACACTTAACCCACCTTGCCTTGTATGAATGTGTAAGAATGTGAATGTATTTGGTGATGGTCGGAGAGTCCGTAGGCGCGGAATGGCTGCCACATCTCTGTCAGTCTGCCCCAGAGCACCTGTGGTTACAGAATGAATAATTGATATGTAAAGCGACTTTGCGTCCCCGGAAAAGCGCTATATAAAATTGATGTAATAATAATAATAATAATAATAAATAATAATTTACGCCGTTATCTTTACTGAGAATGTAAAGTGTTGTGTTACTACAATTTGGTGTCACACTTTGGCTACACATCAGCAGCCTGGAGAGAGCAGGGGTGGGGATGATGAAACCGCTGCAAATGCGATGATGATTTGCTGGGTGGGTGGTGTCCTGCTCACGGTCTCACTGCACGCCCTGACTACCACTAAACACAAGACAGCGTCAGCGACAATGGTTTAGGAGCCGGGGAAATTCAAAGTTAGCGTTCTCGAACTGGAAGTACCGGCACTACTTCTCGTTATTTGAAATTAAAGGCAAGAATGTTTCTGTAACATGCTATGCCCAGGAAAAAATACTTTATCCACGTCTGCCTCAAGCAACTCAAACTTTATGAAGCACCTCACATCAACACATGCTAACACGAGGAGAAGCAAACACATGCTTGTTTGCTTCTCCTCCCTTTTTATTTCTATGTATATCATATGGCAGACTGCAATCTATTGAGTTCAAATAAATACCAAATGTTCTAAAATACTGTATATAATATTTTTATTCTTTAATCTAGTAATATAAACATCTTTGATATTAAAGATGTTATAGAACGTAATAGCTTTATAGAACATAAAAAATAACTTCACAGTTACTTTTCTGAGTAACTAATTACTTTTACAATGTGGTAACTGAGTTACTAACTCAATTAATTTTTGGGAGAGGTAATGTGTAACTGTAACTAATTACTTTTTTAAAGTAAGATGACCAACACTGGTGTTACGTATGTAACATTTATTTAGCTTATGGTTCCCAAAGAGGCCCGCATCACACCACAACTGAAGAAACCCACTCTTAACCCTACACTGTTAGAAAAATACAGACCGGTTTTCCTCCTTCCCTTCATTGGCAAAGCTCTGGAGCGAGTTGTGTTTAACCAGCTCTCCTCCTTTCTCACTCAGAACAACCTCCTGGACCAGAACCAGTCTGGGTTCAAGAGAGGACATTCCACCGAAACTGCTCTGCTTTCAGTCATTGAAGCCCTGAGACTGGCAAAGGCAACATCCAAGTCATCTGTACTCATCTTACTGGATCTGCCTGCTGCCTTTGACACTGTTAATCATCACATTCTCCTGTCTTCTCTCAGTGTGATCTCTGGAATGGCGTTGCAATGGTTCAAGTCTTACCTCTCGGGTAGGTCATTCAGAGTATTCTGAAGAAGCGAGGTCTCTGAGTTCCAACATCTCAATACAGGGGTGCCACAGGGCTCAGTGCTTGGACCGCTACTCTTTTCCATATACATGACATCCCTTGGCTCTGTCATCCAGAAGCATGGCTTTTCCTATCACTGCTGCAGATGACACTCAACTCCATTTGTCATTTCAACCTGACGATCCGACGGTCTCTGCTCGCGATCTCAGCATGTCTGAGTGACATCTCACTTTGGATGAAGGACCATCACCTGCAGCTGAACCTTGCAAAAACAGAACTGCTTGTGATTCCGGCCAAAAGCAGGGACCTGCCTCAACCTCTCCATTTAACGAGGCCCATCAACCATTGATCAACTAAACTTCACAAGTCATGTTGCCAGCACCACCCGGTCCTGTAGATACATTCTCTACAACATTAGGAAAATTAGACCTTTCCTATCAGAGCACTCTACACAAATCCTAGTCCAGGCTCTTGTCTTGTCCAAACTGGATTATTGCAATGCTCTACTGGCTGGACTCCCTGCCTGCACAATCAAACCTCTGCAGCTGATCCAGAATGCAGAGGCAAGAGTGGTCTTTAATGAACCGAAGAGAGCACACATAACTCCTCTATTCATTAGGTTACACTTGCTCCCGGTTGACGCCCGCATCAAGTTCAAAGCTATGCTCTTGGCCTACAAGACCACCACTGGTTCTGCACCCTCATATCTTCACTCACTAATACAGACCTATGATCCTACCAGATTCTTGCCCTCTGCAAATAAACAACGTCTGGTGGGTACCATCCCAAAAAGGAAAAAAATGACTCTCACGTACCTTCTCTGGCTCTGTTCCACATTGGTGGAATGATCTACCTGCTGCTACAAGATCAGCAGATTCTGTAGCCAACTTTAAAAAACGCCTGAAAACACATCTCTACCGTCAACACCTGACTGACAAACACTGAATTCTACTTCCTTTCTATCAATTCCTTTTCTTCCAAAAAAAAAAAAATATTTCTTATCCTTAGCTTTGATTACTGTGCTGCGCTTAAACTGACTAGTTTTTGGTGCACTTATGCTTTTTGCTCCCTTTAGTTGTTAAAATTGCTTCCATTGTTTTCCTCATTTGTAAGTCGCTTTGGATAAAAGTGTCTTCTAAATGTAAATGTAGATGCAAGCATGTTACTACGCTGTGAGGAGTGTTTGTTTCAATTTATGGCCTTTATGTGAGACAATGGCAGTTCAAATGGTAGTTTCAATTTTATACTAAATGCTACTAGATTTCACAAGGCCAAGGCTACTCAATTTTTATGACAAAATAATGTACAATAAATTAGATGGCAAAATAATGAAGTATAAAATGTGTGTACAAGACAATTTCTAAAATTACCCACATCCATCAAGATTTCATGTACTGTATTTGCCGTTTATTTTTTGTAAAACTAGTGTGCTAGTGAGCATTGTTGTCCAGAGCTGTGCTAGGAGTATTTATGACAATTTGATGATTTAGGATGAGCTGCACTTAGTTCTACTTTAATCGTTAATTTTATTTGTGAACCGCTCTAACAAAGCAACCGCGCCAAAGTTTTTTAGCTACAGTATGTGAAGGATTTACAAGTATCACAAAGAAGGACAGAAGGACAAAGAAAGTTATCGGTTTAAGATGGATGTCACCCACAGCAGCCAAGGAGCACACATCAGGGGCTTTACACATGAGAGTCCTGCTCCAGTCCCACACAGTCCTTCATAGCCACGTTTCCACTAGGGCAACTTTTTCTTGACAACAAAGCTAGTGTTTATTCTCAGCAGCTGTTTCTGGTTTTAAACAGTCAGCGTTGTACGGCTCTGGCTTCATGAATGAAACGTTGTATTTATTGTCTACACTGTATGAAATACAAGCAGAACCTGTGCCTCAAATATTATGTCCCTAAATTATAGGAGATTGGAATTTCCCATTGTGGATTGTGGATAGGAATCACTGCAGCAGCAGTACCTCCAGCCACTTGCTGCCACAACAGGATTTACTCTGATTTAGATTTAATATTCACAATGCATTAAGTTTGAAAAGGTCTGCTTCAAATCCATTTTTTATCACAAATAGTATTTGTATTACTCGTATTACTTGTGTTAAACCGTCCCATACTGACCCGACCTGTAACGACCCAACCCGTACTATATCTACAGTGGAAACAAAGCTCTTCAGACCTATAATTTTAAATCCATATTTTCTCAAGTGACTTATTCATGCCTGGTACTCCTTCATTGGGCTGTTGCTCTGAGAAGAAAGAGTATATAATCAACAGTCTTTGTACATTCTACGCTTGCACATATTCTCTTGTTAAAATTGCAACTGTGAGTACAATGTAGAATAGTTGGAGTCATGCAGTTAAATCTACTGATTCATATTTCTCAGATGCACCCTGACAGCCCGGTCCAGATCAGCAACTACATAGTGTTTGTGAAATCTTGGCAGAGTGGGATGCTGTTGTCTTTGCATGAGTGAATGAATGGTTTGTTATCGTCTCCTACTCACTGCTGCTGAGGTCTGCTTCACACACACAGACCATTCTGATGAGCTGAGGGAGGAGTGGGGCCAACACACTTCATCTGGGGCTGAAACAGAGTGAGAAGAATGGCCTGCTGTAATAATGTGGTGATGTTGGTTTAGTCCATTTGGGTACAGGCTCCGAGAGACAAATTGCACTGTTGACCTGGCAATGAAGTAAAACAATGAATTCATGAGTAGTGTTATAGTATATTCCAGTTCAGTTTCAGCTTTCCCTTTTCCTTTATCGACCCCAACCTTGTTTTGCCGCATGGACCATTTTTTTTGCATATTGTTTTATTCTCAGGAGTGGAGATAAAGTGTAACTAAACTTGTGTCCTTGTGACAAGATGGTCCTATAGAGGAGTGATTTGTAACGAGGTGGTCCTATAGAGGAGTGATTTGTGACGAGATGGTCCTATAGAGGAGTGATGAGAGTCAGGGACACTCGGAGTGGTCTAGTGTTACAACTCTCTCCACTGGGTATTACCACTCAACCTGGATTTGTGACGAGATGGACCTATAGAGGAGTGATTTGTGACGAGATGGTCCTATAGAGGAGTGATTTGTGACGAGATGGTCCTATAGAGGAGTGATTTGTGACGAGGTGGTCCTACAGAGGAGTGATTTGTGACGAGGTGGTCCTACAGAGGAGTGATTTGTGACGAGATGGTCCTACAGAGGAGTGATTTGTGACGAGATGGTCCTATAGAGGAGTGATTTGTGACGAGGTGGTCCTATAGAGGAGTGATTTGTGACAAGATGGTCCTATAGAGGAGTGATTTGTGACAAGATGGTCCTACAGAGGAGTGATTTGTGACGAGATGGTCCTATAGAGGAGTGATTTGTGACGAGATGGTCCTACAGAGGAGTGATTTGTGACGAGATGGTCCTACAGAGGAGTGATTTGTGACGAGGTGGTCCTATAGAGGAGTGATTTGTGACGAGATGGTCCTACAGAGGAGTGATTTGTGAGATGGTCCTATAGAGGAGTGATTTGTGACGAGATGGTCCTATAGAGGAGTGATTTGTGACGAGATGGTCCTATAGAGGAGTGATGAGAGACAGGGATGGTCCTACAGAGGAGTGATTTGTGACAGGTGGTCCTAAGAGGAGTGATTTATAGAGGAGTGATTTGTGACGAGATGGTCCTACAGAGGAGTGATTTGTGACGAGATGGTCCTACAGAGGAGTGATTTGTGACGAGATGGTCCTACAGAGGAGTGATTTGTGACGAGATTGGTCCTACAGAGGAGTGATTTGTGACGAGATGGTCCTACAGAGGAGTGATTTGTGACGAGATGGTCCTACAGAGGAGTGATTTGTGAGATGGTCCTACAGAGGAGTGATTTGTGACGAGATGGTCCTACAGAGGAGTGATTTGTGACGAGATGGTCCTACAGAGGAGTGATTTGTGACGAGATGGTCCTATAGAGGAGTGATTTGTGACGAGATGGTCCTATAGAGGAGTGATGAGAGACAGGGACCTCAGAGGAGTGATTTGTGACAACTCTCTCCACTGGGTATTACCACTCAACCTGGATTTGTATAGAGGAGTGATTTGTGACGAGATGGTCCTACAGAGGAGTGATTTGTGACAAGATGGTCCTACAGAGGAGTGATTTGTGACGAGGTGGTCCTATAGAGGAGTGATTTGTGACGAGATGGTCCTATAGAGGAGTGATTTGTGACAAGATGGTCCTACAGAGGAGTGATTTGTGACGAGGTGGTCCTACAGAGGAGTGATTTGTGACGAGATGGTCCTATAGAGGAGTGATTTGTGACGAGGTGGTCCTATAGAGGAGTGATTTGTGACGAGGTGGTCCTATAGAGGAGTGATTTGTGACGAGATGGACCTATAGAGGAGTGATTTGTGACGAGATGGACCTATAGAGGAGTGATTTGTGAGATGGTCCTATAGAGGAGTGATTTGTGACGAGATGGACCTATAGAGGAGTGATTTGTGACGAGATGGTCCTATAGAGGAGTGATTTGTGACGAGATGGTCCTACAGAGGAGTGATTTGTGACGAGATGGTCCTACAGAGGAGTGATTTGTGACGAGATGGTCCTATAGAGGAGTGATTTGTGACGAGATGGGCCTATAGAGGAGTGATTTGTGACAAGATGGTCCTACAGAGGAGTGATTTGTGACGAGATGGTCCTATAGAGGAGTGATTTGTGACGAGATGGGCCTATAGAGGAGTGATGAGAGACAGGGACACTCGGAGTGGTCTAGTGTTACAACTCTCTCCACTGGGTATTACCACTCAACCTGGATGTGGGCTCCGTTGTAACAGTTGAACTCTTTGTATTTGACACTAAGACCCAATCCTATTTCTAACCCATAGTCCTTTTTTTATGTGTTCATGAGAGGCAAAGGGATGTCCCAATACTCATTTGGATCAAGGGAAAGGACTAAGGGAAAGGGCTGTATACCCCTCCAAACTGAGAATTTTGGTGACCACACAAAGGGGTAAGAAATTTACCAACATACAGTGCATTCACCAGCTCCATGGCTGTGGAAGACATACAGGAATGTAACTTAATTTTGACACTAATAAACAGAATTAAATTACAACAGTCCTGTTTTGGATTGGGTCATTCGGGGGCCTTGCCTTTGACTGCTGCCCAATACAGAATGTACCATCCCTTTATGGTCCCTCCTGCAAGTGGTAAACCCACGGGAGGGCCACATGATTTTTTTCTCTGGTTTTTGCAGATGATGTTGTTATGTTGGCTAAGGGCCTACTCACACTAGCCAGTTTGAACCGTGCCCGAGCGCGTTTGACCACCATAGCGCGGTTCGTTTGACTAGTGTGAGTGCTCCGCGAGCCGAGCGCGGCTCGATTAGCCGCCCCTGGCCGCTTGGAAGAGGTGGGCCCAGAGCACGGTTAGTTGGGCTCGGGCGGTTCGCATGTAGTGTGAGCGCCAACCGTGCTGGAGCATGGAACAAGGACGCGTGGCGTCACGTTTTTTGCGGCGCTCCATGCGACGCTCCAAAACAACTTGAATCTGTACTTGAGTGGATTATTTATAGCTGTGCTGACATTTACACTAGTCTGGTGTGGAAAACTCAAGTCTACACTCTCTTTTGATTCTGGCAATACTAGTGTTTTTCACGACAGGGAAATGTCACTCTTTGGATTCTTAATGTACATACCTGTTATTTTCTCTAAATGCTAGTCTGCAGACCGTTCATTTTATGCATGTTGCAATGTGGTAATGCACTTAGACTTGATTTAGGCTTTACCTAAGTTGTAAATTTAACTTTTGCTTCCAAAGTGTAAATCATCTGTGCCTGTTCTCCTTGGTTTAAAAGTGTACTTTAATGACAACATATTACATCTTTATCATTGGGCTACAGTAAAGTCATTACAATACATTCATTCCTTGGCATGTTAAAAGAATTGACAAAGTTGACAATTCAGTTCATGATTATTCTTTGCTATTATGTGTTGGAGAAAAAGTGAAGTGAAAATGTAAATGAAAAATGTATTTTAATCATAACATTTCATCATGTAACACCCAGTCTTGCAGTGTCTATGCACCAGGGCAGGTTTCTCTCAGGCATATGGGACTGAGGTCTTGTCCAAACAAACTCATGAAGCTAACGTCTTCTGTGCGGGTATTTGAAGCCAGGATGAGGCTGTTGTTGTTGTTAATACTCTTATTTGCTTTCAGAAGTTGTTTAATATACCGTAGCATATATTTACTATGCACTTTAACCTAACACTACCTCAAACCTCTACACTTTATAATTCGACCTCGAACCTCTACAATATATACCACACACTTCCATAAATTATACACCACACACACAAGGTAGCCTATTTTGTTTCACCACTGCACATGGTTGTGTTATGTGAAATACTGTTTTTTTTTTTTTGTGAGAAGTGCTGACCAATCCCAAATAAATGGGAGATGGTTCTGAACTCTACATTTGTGGCCAGTCTCCATATGCATATTGCAACACGTTGGTCCAAGGGCACTGGTTTTCTGAATGAAGTGGTCTGTCTTTGAAGGTGCGGCTGCAGGCTGTTGCACAATTGCAAGAATGATGTCCTTCTCATTCTGAAATTAGCCTTCCACTCACAGTCTGTCCAGCTGCTGAGAACATGCTGCCACCACACAGCAGATCTCTGCCGAATCCATATGGTCCTGCAGCAGAATGGAAAAATATTGTTAACTGTATATAGTTTATGCATACACAATTACCTTACAGCACTTTGAAGTGAAATTAAATAAACAACAAACTACTACTCCAGTGCATACATAACAATTATGTGTCCCGTTGAATACGGGTGTCTTAATACAAGAATGTAGCTAATATTAACCAGCAAATTATATTAAGTTACATGATTATTACCTTTAGAACGCTTACTCTCGTAATTACAAAAAAACATTATACACATATTGTATTTCAAATTTCACAATACACTTTTCAATTGTATTCAATGACATTTCATTATATTAATTCTTACCATGTCGATGTAACGGGAACTGTAGTCCGTAATCAAAGCTGCAAAGTCCTTGCTGCACTTCAGCTGGTACCTTGCAAACCTCCTCATACGAGCAGCACGATTACGTGAAAATTTTCGCGCCACTAAAGGCGACAAATCTGTTTAACAACAGGCTGTGAGAGGGCTGTGGACCACCGTGGACCAAACGACACAAAATTATCCACAAATAAAACAGAGCGATGGACTCCGTTGTGTTCAGAGAGCGCCGCTCTTCCTGTTTATCCCGAAACCGTCGCACCATAATGACGTAAGCGTGCTCCGGCACGAATGCTGAAACCCTATGTGAGTGCAGGCCAGAGGGGGAGTGGGGAGGGGGGACAATCGTCCTCTGGCCCGGTTCATGGCAACCGTGCCTAGTGTGAGTACGCCCTTAATCAAGCCAGGACCTTCAGCATGCACCGGGGCACTTTGCAGCCAAATGGGAAGCAGCTGGGATGAGAATCAGCACCTCCAAGTCTGTGGCCATGGATCTCAGGTGGAAAAGGGTAGTTTGTCTATGCGCTATCCAGGTCAGCTGGAGTTCTATTTTTTAAGCGTATACGTGTCACTCTACGGAGGTACCGCGGGGAAACACAGGAAGAAGATACGAAGTGTCAAAAAAAACTTTTGTTACCCTTTGAAAAAGGTTTTCTGATAGCACAGCGGTGACAGAAACATCACGCATCACATCCAGGACTTCAGTAAATGTTTGACAATGGACGACGAAATGTTAATTCTCGAGGTGGAGAAGTCTTATATAATCTACAACATCAAACTCCAGTTTTACAAGGACAATGTGTGCGGCCCCCCCGACCTGGCCCCTGGATAAGTGGAAGAAGATGACAGTCCTGTTTTATGTTTCTTTCTGATCTGGTTTCTCCTCAGAAGGTTTTTGGCTGCTTGCTAACATTACATTGACAGGTCACAGTCTCGTATTTGCAGAAGTTTTCAATTCATCTGATATTAATGCATAACACCATTGTTTTTTTGTTCATATCCAGTAATATGTTGTATAATATCATAACAGTCCTTCTCGTTCTCGTAATGATTGAGACGGAAATGGGATTGGGGCTTACTCACAGAAAATTTGACTGTTTTTCAGGTGGGTCCTTTTTGTAGTCAACAAATATGTCTGTTGTATATCAAAGTTTGAAAGCTGTAGCATTAATAACCTCAGAATTATGAATGATCAAACAAAAGAGCGTTACTTTCATCCCGGTCTTCTCTACTGCAGCAGGATACAGCTGTACTTCCAGCCTCATATCTCTTACTGAGAAACATCTTGTGCGGCACTAGTACAAAATCATTGTTTCTGTTTATGTATGAAGGAAAAACAAATAAATCCTTCTTGACTGCTCCTAACACCACAGTCAAAGATGTTCAGTCAAGAGTATGTCCTGTTGAGTGAACAGAGTCTGCAGAATGTTCAAACTGACTACTTGTGGAAATGTTTATTCTGGGCTGAAAGCCGGCGACTCTGCACAATAATCCTCCCCCAACATGAGTCTAATCCCCCTTTGAACTCACACATAATTGCAATCTGAAAGATGAAGGAATAGGTCTGAGTCTAGCTTTACATTTTAATTATGGGCCTTATCGGAGAAATGAGACTGCACAAGCCATCCAAAAACCGAACCGTTTCCTTCCAAAATCTGAAATGATCAGCAACATTTCAAACAGAAAGGATATTTCATCATCAAAGCGCATTTATTTGAAGGCAGAGGTCTGAAGCAGTGGTGCAAAATGAGTTTTGTATTCAAAGAGAAGACAGGAGTGTTTTTGAAGACAAGTTTGTAGTAAAACTTTTGGAGTGACACAATCAGGTTAAATCAAAGCGTTAGAAAACATTTAGTTTGTTGACAAAATTCATGACACAATTTCCTGGTCGGTTTTAGTATAATTCTGGTCCTTTTTTTTGTTTTGGATATTCTCTTAGTTGTGTTCACTTTTTAGACAATTTAATTTAATTTTAAAGCTAATTTGGTCATCATTTTAATTTGCACATTTTTTTCTTTGCATCAGCAATTCACAAAAGCATTTACATTAAATGCCTAATTTATACAAATATTTTTCAAGTTTTTTTCATTTCTAAGATTTCACACATTTTTAATGATTTGCAGTGCTTTCTTAGTCCTGCAGGTGACAGCAGTGTGCTGTTAAAACACAAGTGTACAGTATTGTTCAAAATATTAGCAGTACAATGTGACTACCCAGAATAATCCATGTTTTTAGTATATTTTTATTGTTAAGTGGCAAACTAGTTACAAGTAGGTGCAGTAGATTCTCAGAAAACAAACAAGACCCAGCATTCATGATATGCACGCTCTTAAGGCTGTGCAATTGGAAAATTAGTTGAAAGGGGTGTGTTCAAAAAAATAGCAGTGTCTGCCGTTGACTGTACAAACTCAAAACTATTTTGTACAAACGTTTTTGTTTCTAGGATTTAGCAATCCTGTGAATCACTAAACTAATATTTAGTTGTATGACCACAGTTTTTTAAAACTGCTTCACATCTGTGTGGCACCAACTTGTGGCACCTCTCAGCTGTTATTCCACTCCATGTTTCTTTAACAACATTCCACAAATCATTTACATTTTTCTTGGTTTTGCTTCAGAAACAGCTTCTCGATTGGATTAAGGTCTGGGGATTGGGCTGGCCACTCCATAACATTAATTTGGTTAGTTTGGAACCAAGACTTTGCTTGTTTACTCGTGTGTTTGAGGTCATTGTCTTGTTGAAACAAACATTTCAAGGACATGTCCTCTTCAGCTCAAGGCAACATGACCTCTTCAAGTATTTTGACCCTTTGGCCCTTGGACCCAAAAAGAAAGATTTTACCCTCATCAGTCACACAATGTTCCTCCATTTCTCTTTAGGCCAGTTGATGTGTTCTTTGGCAAATTGTAACCTCTTCTGAACATGCTTTTTTTTTTTTTAAACAGAGGGGCTTTGTGGGGGGATTCCAGACTGTCTTTGATCATCCTGGAACTGATCATTGACTGAGCCTTTAACATTCTGGTTATTCTTCAATTCATTTTGATGGTTGTCTTCCGTTTTCTTCCACGTCTCTCTGGTTTTGCTCTCCATTTTAAGGCATTAAAGCTGAACAGCCTATAATTATTTGCACCTCTTTATAGGTTTTCCCTACTCCAATCAACTTTTTGATGACCTCAGTGATTGAATGCCACAGCCTTAAGAGCGTGCATATCATGAATGCTGGGTCTTGTTTGTTTTCTGAGAATCTACTGCACCTACTGGTAACTTGTTTGCCATTTAGCAATAAAAAATATACAAAAAACCTGGATTATTCTAGTTAGTTACATTGTACTGCCATTATTTTTGAACAATACTGCATGTCAGCCGGTCCACAACAATCATTGTCATCTGTACATCTTCCTAATGGGTTTTCCATGGACCCACCCTCAAAGTACAAATCTTTGATCATGTTACTCCTTATTTCCATATGTCACACACATTTTTAGTCTCTCCTTTAAGTCTATGTGTTTAGTTGGAATGAGAAAAGGAGCTATCAGCACATTTGTGGCAGAAAAACTCCACTCAGAGCAGGTTTGTACAACTCCATTAATAGAGGAATGGAGCGTGGAGTCCTGTATAGCATGACTGCTGCGATTCTGAGACACTCCTGTGGGTCCCGATTTCGCTTTGGTCCAAATGCAGAGATTGAATTTGCTGACGTCTCTCCTGGGTTTACAGAAATAATATCTTCCAGGCTCTATGTGCATGTTTGGACTTGAGACGGCCTGTTCACTGGCTTCAGGAAGAAATGACAGCCCCGTTGGAGTGAGGCGAGTTGAAGCAGATGTCACAGTGGGTTTATGATGAGAGCATTTGAGGATAGCCCACATTCTGGTTATTTAAGATTTTGAATTTGTGTGAACAGATAATGAGGTTTAACTATGGATTAGTATCAGTCTAGGAGACTGGTTTAATTAAGCATTGCCTTAGACACCGGCTAAAAAACAAAAGCTAAAAAGAAGCAAGCTGGTTTCCTCTGTGTGACACCTGAGGTGAGTGTCTGTCAGGAGCAGAATGAGCAAACTGTACACAACTGTCTGAAAGGCTTCCACAGAAGGCCTCACTGCTTTAGATCTACACTGTCAATTCTAACACATGTAACTGTGTAATATATATAATTTTTACTCAATTTATCTCAGTCACACTATTATAGTTACATTCAAATTGGTATAAGCGAAGTTCCTCAAACAACAATTCAAAATGAAGACAATATTTTAAAGAACGCTGTTAAATCATTTTCACATGCAGTTTCAATTGTAACGTGTGCAAATGTGTGAAAGACAATGTTTGAAACACAATAAACAATTATGTCAATTATTTAAAGTTGTTTTAATTTTATGTTATTTAAACAGAATTGATGATTTTTCAGAAATCAGAATCAGAAATAAAAAAACGTTTATTGCCATTGACAGTGAACAAGATTCACAAACTAGGAACTTGCTTCGGCGATAAGGTGCAACATTAAGGACATACATAAAAATACAAAATAAAATTTACAGGGCAATGGATAGTTATTGATAGTATGTGTTTATTAAAGTGACCAGTGTTATGAAGTGTTAAAGAGTCCAAAGGCAGAGGAAAGAACTGTTCTTAAGGCGGGAGGTTCTGGTCCGAATGGACCGTAGCCTCCTGCCCGAGGGGCGAGACTCAAATAGTCCATGTCCGGGATGAGAAGGGTCGGCTGTGATCCGACCTGCTCGTCCCCGAGTCCTGGAGACGTACAGGTCCTGGAGACGTACAGGTCCTGGAGACGTACAGGTCCTGGAGACGTACAGGTCCTGGAGAGATGGAAAGCTGCAAAAAAGACCATTGTCAGAAACAAGAGGTCACAGTGAACACCACACAACATGTAGTCAGTACATAAAAGACATCTCCAACATCAGCTCTGTACACAGTAAAACCTCCAGAGTAAAATTAAAGAGTTCATTTGCAAAAGCAGATGACACGTTTTTATAAATTGTCAGTTTTTTTAATTTATTTTATTATTTGCTAATAGTGAAATCAGTCAAACCAAACTTGAGTGGCTGTGTCCAATTAGGACCAGTAATATGGATTTGGGCTTTGAAAACAGGGCTATGCAAAGAATAAATTACAAGCCTTAGTTCACTGATTTCCAATATGGCATTTATCTGTTTTTGCAAATTAACTCTTCAATTGGACACATATATACTCTGTATATAGAGTCAAATTTCAACACTATGAAAGTGTTAGAGAACAGCCTTGAACATCAGTGAGTGAGAGCATGAGTGACAGTCACAGAGACAGACAGACATGTACTCTATATTTGAGTCATTTTTACTGGAGACTCAGACAGAGTCTACTCTTGAGACACTGTCATGACCTGTAGTGTGAAAGTGTTGAAAGTAAAAATCTGTTTGGACAGTTAGGTAGAGTTGAATTTTTAAGTGATTTCTTTCCTCATATTAACCAGATTAACCAAGTATTTATTTATTTATTTTTTTTAACCAAAACTGAGTAACGAGGATGGGTGCAGCTGTTCCTCTGAGTCAAGGTCAGACCATGACTGACGTTGACAGAGATATGTTAGAGACTGTGTTTGAACAGGTTTAGTTGAACAAAATATCAATGAAAATACAGTTGGTCTAATGTCATCAACAAACAAAATGTTCTAAAGCTTTAACTATAAATAATTGTATTGCCTTATCACAGATGTTCACTTTCAACACTTGCTCATTAGTTTTTCTCTGATAACATCCACAGAGCCTCAGATTGAACTGTAAAAGTCCAGATGAAGTAAAACAAGCCTCAACTTTAACAATGTTCAAGAGAAGGTTAAAAACCTTCCTCTTTAGCTCCGCCTAAGTTCAGTAAAAACAATTGAAAGTGATTTTCATCATCATCTCTTTGTCTTTTTATTTAAATATTTTTCTTATGTTTCTTATTCTAAATCTTGTCTATGTATTTTAAATTTGAGTTGTATTTCTGTAATGCACTTTGAATAACCCAGTGTATAAATTGTGCTATTTACCTTATAACTCCAGTTTTACTCTGGAGGTTTAGCTGTGTACTTAAAACGAGTTCCTTCCTTCCCAATAAGATTGTAATTACTGTTCATGCTTTTATTGACATTGACAAATACAATAGGCTGTCCATCTAGTTCTAATATGACTTTCAAATGATTAGCTATAAAGACGGCAACTTCTGTCAACTTTAATTGTTGTCCCTGCTTTTAAAAAAAACAAAGATGACAATTCTGGCTAACCATCCATCCATTCATCCACCTTCTATTGCTTATTCGGGGTCATTCCATGGTGGCAGCAGTCGATGCAGAAACTCCCAGAGCAGCACCCAAGCAGAGACACTTCTGGCTATACTTACATTGTTTTAATAATTTATTCACTTAAATTTTATTCATGGATCACTTGATAAACAGTTTTGGTTGCTGGTTGCTTTTTAATTTGACAAATGCAACAAGCGTCCTCTTCTCCTCTTTGTGATCAACATAGCATTAATGCTACGTCTTTCGCTAATGCAAAAAAATGTGACAAGAAAATGAAAGTCTTACACTCTTGTTGACTCCCTGGCGTACTTTCCTCCACTCATGATTCGACTAGCTGTCGACTATTGGCAAGGCTTTATGATTCTCAGTCAACTATTAAATCTCTTAGTGAGGGATACCCCTAATATATTCATAAATTCATTCATTTATTCATTCATTTTCTTCCTTCCACTTGGTCCCGTGAGGGGGTTGTGGGTGACTGGAGCCTATCCCAGCAGCTTTGGGCCTGAGGCGGGGTACGGGCAGTAGACATGTACACTTTTTAGAACCCAGTGGAAGAAGCCACTTTTGTTTCATTAACTTCCTGGTCCGGTGTTTTTAATTTGTTCAACTATAAACCACAAAATGTTTAACACTGCACCTTTTACTCCAGTTGTTCTTGTTTTTACAGTCTGTACTAGAGATGACTGGATCCAAATCAAAAGCTGCAGGAGACACAGACAAACCCAAACCTCCCTCCTCCTCCCCTGGTTATACTTAGCCTTTATTTGCCTTGGAAGTAAAACATTCCGATAAAGTCATTTTATAAGACTTTATCCACTCAGGACAAAGAGATGAGGGCAAAGATTTGGCAACAGAGACGAGCTGTTCTTAAATAAAAGCTTTTGACTGATCCTGGTGGAAAAATAACTCAGAGTGCACTCAGCTACAGGGTTGGAAATAAGTTTTGATCCTCATGCAGTGTTTAGCTCGACCTCTTAGTAACAACCAGTTGAGTGGAAACCAAAGTGGTACAGTGGGCACTTTGTACCCCTTTGGACAGACCTGTCTTGTGTTGTACCACTCCAGAGGAAAAAGAATCCAAAATGCAATGTAAGTTTTACATTTTTAGAGAGAACTTGGTAAATAGCAACTATAAGTAAATAAACTACATTCCAGGTTTTCCAGGACCCATGGGAATCCTCAGAGGGAAAGAAGAACTCAGTTTAGTTCCATCAGGGTCAGACTCCCTTCAAACGCAGCTGTGACAGACCTCTCTGCTCTGTGTGCTCCTCTCCGAGCTCACAGCAGAGACCACACACAGTGTCTTATCGACAGACGGGTTACAATAATGTGGCTGTTGTGTTAAACGAATGTTTCCTGTCATTGACGGGTTTTTTTTAGCAGGGACGGAAAAATCTGAATGCCATCCGTCATTTTGACGGATTATTCTGAGGGTGATCTATTGTAATTCCTACTCCTGACCAGTTGGTGGCGAATGTACATATATCAATCAGCAATTATCTTGAATTGTGTCGTCTTTGTCACGCGCTGCATTCAGTTGCAAAAAAGTCACGGCAGCTGAGTGCGAGTAGTTTTTTCAAATCGCCAAAAAGTTCTGATATTGTTGGTATATATATATATATATATATATATTGGTGAAAAAAAGAGGACATGATGGAGGGAGAAGAAGGACAAACGGAGAACACTGAGCAATCACCAACAGATGTTACGGGACAAGCGGCAAAAAGGAGGTGAAGAAGAGGGAGTATTGTGTTCAATGGGAACATAAGTTACGTGTCTGAGGGGGGAAAGGAGGAAAAATGTTCTGTGACATCTGTAGAAAAGCTAACACAAGTAACGGACTTGTCGGGGGTGCCCGACAACAGTGATGGAATTAAGTTCAGTTCATTTTTGTCGGAATCAAAGTGTCTAATATACTGCGTTCTCTAGAGTTCAATCACAAAATATCCTTTCACTTTTTGTGTAACGTTATCTGTTGTACTTAAATAAAACAAATATTCTGTCCTCTATGCTCGTCTTGAAATTTCTTGAAACGTGAGTAAAACAAAAAGCCATTATAAGCATTATTAAAGTATGAAAATTAAAAATGACAGGTAATAATAGACAAGAACGGAAATTTTACGACTCCGTCCGTCAAAATGAGTCTAGCGCGACATCTGGTTGTGACTGATGCTGCTCGCTGTTTATTTTGATTATTTGTAATCCCCAGAGAGATAAGTCTCACAGGCGTGAGGGGGAGCATTTGTGCTGCACTCACACACACACACACACACACACACACACACACACACACACACACACACACACACACACACACACACACACACACACACACACACACACACACACACACACACACACACATGTACACACTCTGCACATGTCTATCATTAACACAGAACTGCTGCTGTAAGCCTTTCCAGCATCTACACATACACTAACATTTCATTAGGAGGGAATCTTCAAGAAAAAAGAGGTTGCATTAGTAAGTTATATAGTAGTTTCTGATTGGTTACACCCCCTATCTACGATGGCTGACAGTCACTACATGCAGAACCTAGTCAAACATTTCATTAAAAAGAAAAACAGGAGCTAATGCTAAATCTGACTTGTTGTAGTGTAAAATGCTAATAAACTAGGCTATTTTAACGCGCAATAATCAATTATACATTTTAGTTGGTAGTTGATAGCACATAAACACACCAAAAGAAAAAAATATATAGTTTTCCTTCCTCTCTTTAAATATGCTCTCAGAAAGTTATCAATGTGTAGCTTAGATACAGCGGAGTCCCAAGTCTCTCCTTCCTCCAAGTACCACTTATGTACCACAAAAGAGTCAATTTGTTTTTGGCTCATTCATGTTCATGTGTGATTGGTTAAAACCAGAAGAGGTTCTTCTGTTGGAGCTGTGCAGCAGGAGACGACTGCCTCCTGCTGCAGCCAAGCCTGTGTCCGTCGGTTTTATTTTAAGGAATACAGTATTTTTCGCACCATAAGACGCACCCGACCATAAGACGCACCTGGTTTTTAGAGGAGAAAAATAGGAAAAAAAATATTCTGAACCAAATAGTGCAATAAAATATTTAATAAAGTATAACAGAATAATATTTGAATTATATGACTGGAGTGAAGGGCATGCACACTGCTGTGTACTGTAACACCGCCTACTACATGCTATCCTCCAATAGCATACGGCGGTGACACTGTACAGCAGCATCGCGCCTTCCTGCACACATCGGCTTCCGTAAGGAAGGTGAGGGAGGACCCGCTGCCGCTCTGTCACTACGGTAAGGCAAGGTGACACGGGGAGGTCCCGGGGGACCCGCTGCCGCTCTGCAACTCGTCTTATGGTCTTCTATTCGGACCATAAGACGCAGGCACTTTTCCTCCCACTATTTGGTGAAGAAAAAGTGCGTCTTATGGTCCGAAAAATACGGTAACTGCTTTTTAGCTGTGTCGCACAAAAATAAGTTTCAAAGATGTTTGCTAATGATGGAAACTCAAATGGCATAAGGCTGAAGGAAGGAAGGTGTAAGGATCAGTTTAAAACAAGGCCCAAGTCTCTCAAAAACATTGAGGATTAAAGCAAACAACAGCTGTTAACTGACTGCTATGATTAAATATATAACTAAATATTCTCCCTCTGTTGGCATAAATAATATTTTATTTGAAATGGAACCTATAGCCTTTATTATTAGATTTTTTTCACAGTACTTACTTTATTACAACTGTTAAATTGTATAAGTGTCTGTTAAGGTTCTCAGTCATCCAGGTAATCTTGAAGAAAAGGTTAAAGCAAAAGCATCTGGACTCAGTTTTCAAGGTGAAGACGTTTCGTCTCTAATTCCAAGAGACTTTTTTAATTCTGAGATTAACTGGTAAGAGCTGAGCTTATATCTCTAGAGGGAGGGGTTTAACTTGAAACTAAACCTGATGGATCAGGCTGTTCTGGTCTCATGGTCGTTGGCTCTGAAAGGACAGTGTGACTCCTGATGTGAGAGTCGTTAAGGCTCAGGAGAGTCGTTAGTGTCACTGCTCCATTCAGGTGCTGTGTTTGTTGTTCTAGGGTGAAACTGTTCTGATTTAGGTTTCAGAACACTGTTATAAATACTAGGCAACATGAATCTGAGGCCACCTCCTCTGTTCAAAGAGGGCTTTTTTCCATTTTAACAAAAAAACCCTGGCCAGCAATTCGGACATTGCTGTCCTCAAAGAAATGTCCTTTCTCTTTGAGGTGGAGGTGGACTGCAGACTCAGGTCCTCCAGGATTGGCTCTTCTGTGCTGATACATCCTCTTGTGAAGCTGTTGTTTTGTTTCTCCAACATAACTGTCACTGCACTCTTCACTGAACTGTATAAACTACATTACTCTGTTTGTACGAGGGGATCTTGTCTTTAGGATGGACCAGTTTTTGACGCAGCGTATTTGACCTTTTTACTGTATGTGTGATCTATATCATATGATACTTAGTTGTAGCTTTCAGCCCTTGAGAGACAAATGTATGGACAGTTCATGGACAAAAATGGTTTGTGACTGTGATTGGTGTAGAATGGCTCATGGGGTTAGAGCAGAGGTCGCACTAGACTTTTTCACTCTCCGTCATCTTGAAATCATCATCCGTCATCGTCGTAAAATTTCCGTCCTCGTCTATTATTACCTGTCATTTTTAATTTTCATACTTTAATAATACTTATAATGGCTTTTCGTTTTACTCACATTTTAAGAATTGTTTTAATACGAGCATAGAGGACAGATTATTAATTTTATTTAAGAACAACAGATAACGTTACACAAAAAGTGAAAGAATATTTTGTGATTGAACTCTACAGCACACAATGATTCTGGCAAAAATGAACTGAACGTAATTCCATCGCTGTTGTCATGCACCCCCTAACATGTTTGTTACTTGTGTTAGTAAACTCCTGTTCCCACTGAACACGACACTCCCTCTTCTTTACCTCCTTGTTGCTGCTTGATTGTCCCGTAACATGTCCTCTTTTTTCACTTTTATTAACAATATCAGAACTATTTTTCAGTTTGAAAAAACTGCTGCCGTGACCTTTTTGCAACTGAATGCAGCGTGGCAAAGACGACACACGATTCAAGATTCAACATTCGCCACCAACTGGTGAGGAGTAGGAATTACAATAGATCACTCTCAGATTTAGATTCAGATTTTTTCGTCCCTGATAAAAAAAAAAAACGTCATTGACGGAAAATATTTGGTTAATGCGACCTCAGGGTTGGAGTGCCCCTAGGTAGAATTTTGCTTAGGACCTTTGAATAGGTCAGAGGTAACATTTTTATAAGAAGGGCTTCTTGTTTATATAGTTTTATACTTTTATTTTGTCAAGCACTTTGTAACCTTGTTTTTTAAACGTGCTATACAATTAAAGAAATTATTATTATAATTATAAAGTGCAACAGAGGACAAAACATGAAGGCTGTGAGTAAAGGAGAAAGAGCTCACCTTTTTTCCCCCTTAATGAGAAAGTTGGCGGTGCTGCGTGCTAACAGACTTACTGTAGCTACAGAGGTCGGTGCTTACTTTTGCCCATGTAACATGTCATAAAGCTAAAATTAGCTAAAGTAACCTTTAGTTGTTGATGAATGGCACAGTCATAAGTGTGATTCTTGGTAAAAACCTTAGTAATATGAAATAATAGTTACTAAGTACCAACTTTGACTACCCCTAGCTAAAGTAGCTATCTAGGCTAGTGGACAAGAGCTGTTTATATTTCATGAATTTAATTAGATCAAATTCTAAACACTGTATGTTCAGACCATGTGAGAGAGACTTTACAGTGTGATTTTGTGCAAGCCAACATAAAGACATTTAGAGCTCAGTCCCCTGAAGCTGCCCAAACCGCACAGAAAACGCAGGAGTGGAAACGGTAAAACACATTTATCTGCCTCAGCCAAGCCTCTCTCTGAATAATTAATGCCGCAAGGTTTATGCCGAGTGTCCTTGGGGCCATCCACTCATTCAATAGATGGTCCAGTTTGTCTTCCTGAGGAGATGTGTGTCAGACTTGTACATTTAGAGAGTGCGACAGCAGAGTAAATACAGCAGTGTAATTACAGCTGCAGTTAATCAAGGGAGGTCAGGCAGAAAGACCATCATGTGTGAACGAATGAGATGGGCCTGTTAATGAGCATACTGGCAGCTTACACCACAAGTATATTAGCAGCACACATTTGTAATATACATTTATGATATTTATTTTTTGAAGATGGTTTTGGCCCCTGTGACTCCGGATCAGAGGAAGTAGATGGATATATTCGAATTTTAACTTAACAGTGAACAATCGAACATATTAATAGGACATTAGCACCTAAGATAGGACAGTGTGAATTATATGGTCTAATCATGCTTTGAATGCAGCTTCACTTTGGTAAGCATGTGAAGATTATGAACGACCACCGATAGTTATGTTCAAACCTGTTCTAAAGAATATTGACAGAATGTCCACTTTGCTCTTTGTATTTAATTGTAGCTTTCCCATTCAACACGCTAACCCAAACACCAAACCCTGACAAAAAAGCTCAACAATAGTTTTTAAGTTTAGGGAATCGGCTGTAATCTGCATGATATAAAAGGGCCAAAGGTCACTCTTAGGGCCTTTAAAAAACATGTCCTCAATTTCTCCCTATCCTTTTCCATTTGATCTGTATTTGCAAAACTGAGACCAACTAGTGTTGCTGGAGTTGGACTACACAGTCAGAGAGCAGCAGTAGAAGTGGTTGTTGTTTGACAGAGGTCTCTTCAAAGATTCTTATGTCACAGGACCACACCTTTACCTAAGGCTCTACAACAAGCTCCATTAATCTGTGACAGCAAAAACTACGCATCCAACTAGACATTGGATGCTGAAAAACAAATGAGAGGCTGGCAAACAAACAAGCTTTGTGTGGTTTTAACTTAAAATCCAGTGAAATGGCTGTAGGATGTAATATAAAAATGCAGAGAGCAGTATTGTCATTTCTAGGTTTTCCTCATGAAACAGAAATAGTACAGGCATAACAAACAGGCATATTCTAAACATGCCACTTAACATTCCATTACTTTTCTATCCCAGCCCAGTTCTGACATTTTCTTAAATTACATTGACCTTTATGTAATGCACATCCACTTGACATTGAGCTGCACAATGCACTTCTGTTTCATCTAATGGCATTAAAACACTCATTAACACAGAATTCATGTGACTGTGCTGTAGTCTGGAAGCACATTTCCTGCTCTCCCCAGCATGTGCACAGCAGAGATATGAATTTATGTGAAGTGGGTTTAATTTTGCGTACCTCAACCACACTAGATGTGGATTGGAGGTGTCAAGTGGGTCTATTCCCTTAAGGTCAAGTGTTTGCGGAGCCGCTTCTACAACTCAGATAATCCTGGTGTTCCTTCTGCTTCTCATTTGTCACTGTTTGGTGGATACAGTCAGAGGAACACAATGAAGCTAAGTCCTCTGCATTGTGGCCTGCGGCTACGTCTCTCAATTTACTAGCTGCCAAAGTCATACTAGGAAAAAAATAAATACGTCTGCAGAATGAATTTGCTATGACTATAAAGTTGGTTGGTGTGTGGTGTTGATACCAGAGTAAAAAGGATGCCAGTTGTTACAGCAGATGTTAAAGGAGACTGTAGCTAAAAAAATAAAGAAAATTAAAATACAAATAATAAAATAAAAACAACAAAAAACAAAACTTCAGTTTTACTAAATGTTATGTTAACTGCTTTGAGTAATTGCTAAGCTTCTTGATTTTGTAATATGGACTTGAGGAAGTTGATTAATATATTTATTATTTATTATATTTATATGTAATAGTGTTCAATTACTCATTATGTCATTTTTATTCAACCAAGCTGTGTTTTAAGTATTAGAAACCAGCCTTAAACAAAGATGAGCGAGTGGATCTGAGAGACCAGACAGAGATAAAACATAACATGTTCTACTTCGTGTGTGCTCCGCCCACCTACGGGCTTCGCTAGTGGTTACCTCTCCCTGGCGCGAGAGGTAACCACTAGCGAAGCCCGTAGGTGGGCGGAGCACACACTAAGTAGAACTGTCGTTACATCAGGTAACTATAATTTTTAGTAAAACCGAGTGTGTAATCAAACAGACCTGGAAAAGGATTTCTGATTCCTCTGAATTAGCTGCTCCCATCTGGGCAAAGCTATAGGGTCCCAACCTAAAACAAGAACCTAAACAGGTAAAAGAACTAATTCCTGTATCAGTAAATCTCCTAAACTTAGGCCATAGGGCAGGGCTGTGATGTCTTTATGGAGTCTGTGTCTTGCACTTAAATGTACGTATGTCTGTGTACAGTGAGTATATGTACTCTGTGTGTCCAAGACAAATCTCCGGGACAAATGAAAGAAATCTTTAATCTAGTGTGGTTTTAATTGCTAAAAACATGGTAGTTGTTAACCATCTGGCTCTCTTTTTTATTTTTTTGAAAGGACAGCTATAAAGACTAAAGAAAAATATAAGTGAAAACAAAATAATAATAATAATAATAATAATAATAACATTTATTTGATGGCACCTTTCAAGACACCCAAGGCCACCTTACAACAGAACATTAAAACAAACAGTTAAAAACAGCTAAAAAAACAATAATTACAATAAATATGCAGATTTGAATCCACTCACTCATCTTTGTTTTAGGCTTCAACACTTTCATAGTGTTGACTGGAAGAGTGTTTATATGAGTCCAAGAAAAAAAGAAATGTTTGGACCCGGTGCCACTGAAATCACTCTTGTGGACCTGGGCTAGCAGCATTGGGGTTAAAGCAACAGATAACAAAGGAAATTCTAGTTAAAACTAAAAAGCACTCCTGTGTGACCGGTGGACTTCGGTGTTGTGTTTTACTGGTACGTGGTAGCTGAAGGACACACGAGAAACTGGAACTGCATTTGGAGGCGCACTTTGTTTATTCTGACAAGTCAAATAAATGTCAATTAGCACGAAGGATATTACGTTAGCGTGTTAGCATACTTTGTCGTCAGCCAGATGCCACAACAGCGCCATAACAGTACGTATGAGTGCATTAGAGTTGTGACGTTCGCGAACGAACCGATTCTTTTGAACGATGAACGATGGGAGCCGAGTCGCGGTTGGAGGGGAGCCGTTCTTTCTTTCGTTCTTTTTTCCTATGCGTGTCTCACACAGATGCACACAAATGAGCTCCTCCGCGAGACAGAACAGGTATAGGGGGAGGGGCGCACCCAGCGCAGGCCGACCCTTTCTAGCGTGATGATATTAGTTATTAGTTGTGCACGCATCCTTCACGTGAGTACTTCATTGCAGCCCACTTTGTTATTGTTCATTGACTTGAAGGGGCTGATGTCCTATTTACAAAGTTTACAGTAGTAATAGTATGTAGACATTTCCATTTTATTTATTTATTAAAGCTGTTTTGCACAGAAATTCATTGCAGATGGCTTTGTTTTTGAAGTTTATTTGTGAGTAGGTATTGTATGAATAACATAAGTCAACGTAGCTTTACACACACACACACACACACACACACACACACACACACACTTTGTACTAAATGTAAATCCAAAATAGTGATGTCAATGTCTAAGCAGAGGGATTTGTGCAACCCTATGGAATATAGTCCACACATGACAAATGAGGTAATAATCAATATTTCAGAAGAATTCAAACTCAGATATTGGTGTGTGATATCTGAGTTTTAATTATTTGACTACAAATCTCACCCCATCATTCATCTCAGTGATTATTTCCAGGATAAACTGAGATGCCCCCAAGCTGGCTTCTTAAAACTGACTAAATATTTAAAAAGAGCCAAAGAGCCGTTCTTTTGAACGGCTCTTTGAAAGGAACGGATCGCGAAGATCCGGATCCCCTAAAAGAGCCATAAATCCCATCACTAGAGTGCATCAACAATCAATGTTTATTCAAATGATATAAAAAATAAAGATATGGACATAAGAAATTAAAGGATGACAATGGATTAGAAACTGGCCTCGTCCCAGTTGGACAAATCAAATTGGAAGAGGAAATGACACAGCACTGCATTTATAGTAAATGTTTGGAGCAAACAAAGAAGAAACAAGGCGGAGCTGGAAGACTCAGCTCATTACACAGCACGTAGATACATTTGGGATCTGGATGTCAGAAAAGAATAGACAGTAAGTGAACCAAATAAACAACGTTGTGTAATTATACACCATTACCGTAGGGACCTGCTTGATACGCCTCACCGGGGCGTCGGACTGGGGAAGGGCTCAATGAACCTGCAATAAAAATGGGTTTTATATTGCATTTTCAAATTATTAATATAATAAATGTCATAATACTATACTCTCTGACTGAATAAAGTGATTGTGAGAAAGAATTTTGCATAGTCTTTTTGTGGGTTTTTATGTTGTTTATGCAGAATTAATTACGTAAATTAACCTCATGCTATACGGGCTGGGTTATTCATTATAAATGCACAGCTTTACATTTAATCATTTAGCAGACGCTTATATCCAAAGTGACTTATCATGAAGCTTCCATTTACCAGTGTTACATAGCTTTGGACTTCAGCCAATGATATATTTGATATTTCCTATTTCCTACACAAATCTGCATTATGATCTATCCCTAGGATCTGTATAAATGAATGAAGAATAAAGAAATGATGGAGAAATTATTTTCCACCAGTAGCTAATAAAATATAGGCTACATCTTGCAGTGGCACTGTAACATAGTATTACATTGAGTTTAGTCTCTTAACAAGGAACCCTGTGCGTGAGACAAGGCAGTTATGCAAATGCAAAGACCCGTCTGTGGGCATTTAGTTAAATGGTTTTCTTCTTTCCTTTTCCAACAGTAGCTATTCTTTATGCAAATAATAAAGATCAGAATTAAAATTGAGTTTATTTGTCATGTTAATGATGTTAAGGAAATATTTTTCACAATATAATATGCATGCAATAAACACTATAAACCAGGGGTCTCAAACTCGTGGCCCGGGGGCCAACTGCGGCCCGCATTGGATCATTTGAAATGGGCTGATTTGTTTGAAAGTTGATGGCAATCTGATCGCCACTATCCATGCGGATTTGTTATCATGACGAATCTGCAAATTAACGCCGATGTTCTGTTGACAGTATCACTGAGGGGAGTGGACATCCAATGGGGCCACTCAGACAGCTCATTCATGTTCTTCAATATTCCATTTAAGTTCAGGATAGCTCAGGTTCAGAAGAACCCATTAAAGTTAAAATTGTTAGTAATGATGTTTGAGAGGATTTAACAAAGCTTTTTTTGTGGAATACCTGATCCGGCCCAGCCTCAGCCAGACTCTGCCTCCTGCGGCCCCCAAGTAATTTGAGTTTGAGACCCCTGCTAGAAACACTATAGAGATCCAAAAGTAGGATGAAAATAAAATGAGTGAATCAGTGTTATATACCAGTCAGTGCAGGCTCTAAACCAGCAAGTAATAAAGTTATTATAAAGGATTTACTAGTCATAAATAAACTAGACTGTAAAAACGTATTAGACTTTTATTTTGCTTAGGGTTACGTACACAGGGGCCTACACCCCTATGGCTCACCACACTAATCAGGAAAAACACTGGATCATTCTCCCCTCTCCATGTGTCCTGTACTTTTAGGATGAGGTTAAACATGAAAAAAATGAGCGGAAAATGTGTTCAAACTTGGCAGGCTAAATTGAACAAGTGGACTAAAACAGACAAAAAAGAGTGTCAGTGTCAGGCTGAACTCTTCACCTCGTAACCACGTGTTATATCACTGCTCTTTGCCTGACTTTCACCTCTGCAGCAGCACAGACAGCTGTCCCTCTTTTCAACTGCTCCGGAGCCAATATGCTTTAAGTGCTTTACTCAAGGACAGCTGTACCGTCCTCTTGAGGGAAACACATTAATGCAACAATGATCTAACTGCCAAAACAAGCCGCCTGTTCCCTGCTCTGCACTCGAGCTAATGCACTGTGTCTCAGGTCGGTGCTGAGCAGAGAACTACCCAGAGCTGATTACTGACTTAATGGGCTCCTGTTAAGAGGTCCAGACCTTAATCGGCCTGGAGCTTTTATCTCTGCTGCGTTATGAAATTAATATATGATTAGATTTGTTCCTGAGACAATACAAACACAATGGATGGAATCAAGCACCTGGCATTAGCAGTTTATTCCTGGACAAACACTATAGATCTGCTTTCTCTTAAATAATATGCTTTGTGCACATTTTGGCAGCATGAGCTAAACAGACGTCACTAAAAATAATGAATTCTGCTCCGATTTTAACAATTATCAACTGATGACATGCTGTCAGTGAGTGGTTAAGGAACATTAGCAATGGGCTTGTTATTTAGTTGCTGTATATTTTCACATGCCTTAAAGCTTCACTAGCCAATTTTGTTTTTGCAGTGCCACTTGCCCCCGACACCAGAGAGACCTTTCTTGCTATTCTTTTACTAAAAAAATAAAACCGCACCAATTTTTCCTCTAAAATACTAATACATTACACCAAACTAAAGTTTAGAGCTGACTGTAAACATTTAGCTCTGACTTCAGCGTCAGCACAGCAATTATCACCGCCTCTTTAAAGTGATTTGTGAATTTCGCAATCCTTTTCCCTGAAGCAAGCTGTGATTGGCCAAAGCCCTCCTTTCAGGAGTGAAAATTCTCATCTATTAAAATCCTTAATAATAAAGTCTAGTGGATTCTTAGGACTAGACCAGTACAGAACTCCAGACCAGACTAGACTTTCTCACTTTCTCACAGAGTTGTAAAATTTCCATCATCTGTCATTAACTGTCATTTAAAATGTTTATACTTACATAGAGGACAGATTATTTGTTTTATTTATGAACAACAGAAAAAAATAAAATGGCACTTCATGTTCAACACAAAGCAGTTTTCTGCACTGACAGCGGAAGGAAATTTTTTGCTTGAACAGGCAGCTATAGAACACAGTATATTACACAATTTGATTCTGACTACGAAAGGAAATGACAAGATGACCTTAACTTACTTCAGTCGCTGTTGTGTAGACCTGTCCTTTATAGAGTTGTTTGTCCTTCATCCTCCTCTGCATCATGTCCTCTTTTTTCACCTTTATTAACAACATCAGAACTATTTGGCGGTTTAAAGACACTACTCACACTCAGCTGCCGTGACATTTTTGCAACTGAATGCAGCGACAAAGACGAGACAATTTGTCGTCTTTTGTAGCAGTGTAATCTAAACTGTTGCTGAATTCATCAGAAAGTCATCATCAGCAGAAAGACAAGGCATGTTGTAGTGGAAAGAGCTCCTGTAAGTTTAAGATGTTTAATCTGGATGTGTGTAGCAGTGACTTTTAGTTGCAGCACCAATAAAACTCTAAAGGCAGCACGTGACGGCTGAATAACCAGGTCTTAAACACTGTGAAGGGCACAAGAGGCAGTGCAGCGCCTCACAGTGGTTGGAGGCAACCCTGCAGTTTGGCTCCTACACATGTACACAACATTTATAAAGTGTTGTGCCCCGGCAACAGGTTTATTCTTTACTGTTTTAGCTTTTAATACAGTATGTTTTACATGTTTTCCATTTTTACCAGTTACTGATTTTTGCTCATTGCGTTTTGAGGCTTAGAAAAGAAAGACCTGTCCGTCTGAAACTTGAAACAGCAATAGGGATTGTGGGTAATATCCTTTAGTGAAGTCAGGTCTGATGTATACTTGCTAAAAGTTTGGGTAGAGGACGTACTGGAGTGTGGTTTAATGTTACTGGAGAATTGGGACACACCAGGGAGAGCGTACTTGAAGGGCACAAGTTTGTAAGTGCGGGTATCGGGACAGGCCTAGACTGTGCATCCCATCTAAATAAAAAGTTTGTAGGGTAGAAGTAGTTACTAGGTCTGTCTGCAACCCTCAAATAATAGACATGACCAGACATCTCTTGTGTTGCCACATTCACATTAAACCTGGCCAATAGAAGATGCTTGATGGCTTGAACAGTCAGTATGTTTACATGCAGACTGTACTTTGATAAAGCTCATAGCTCGATTTAGCCTTCACAGCTGTTCACACCGTGGAAACATATATTAGTGGGTTCATATAAGGATAGTAAAAGAAATCCCATTCAAACTTAAGAGATAAAACACAGACAAGATTCTCTCACTCTCATTCTACTCTTTCCATCCAGGCTGTTAATGAAAATGAATTATTCTCTGTCCATTCCAGGAGTAAAAGAACTGCTAATTAAAGGACAACACAACTCACTAGACACTGATGAGCTGCTGGAGAACGGCCACTTTACAGAGGACTTTGTGATGGCCTAGTGGCTCTATTGCCAACATAAAGACTCTCGCACTGAGGTTCATTTTCTTTCATGCGGAGCCAGACAGCTCACATAATTAGATATTGATAGAAAGACAGTAATTAATGATGCGACGGCCAGCAACATTATCTGTGCGGCCATTTCATCCCGTTGCCCTCTTCTGATTGGTTGAGAGGGTCACCCAGATGAAGCCAATCGTTTGTCATGTTCCCTGACCTAAATCAGGAGCAATGGGATTGGGAACAGAGAGGAAGTGGCAAAACAACCTTTTATAGTTAGATGTATGTGGATGGCAACAAATAAATGATCCTCATTGGTCAAAAATGGGTCAAGCAATAAAAAATCATCTGCAAAAGAATTGATTTGATTTTTAAAAATCATTCCATTTATCATTACCAGCAAAATATAGTGTATCAGCCCAGAATGTGTACAAACTGTCAATTACAGTTAATAATGGCATTTTAGTTTCTTAAAGGTTAGCTGTTATGTCACATCAACGCCACCAACTTGTCTATGTTAGACTTCCACAGGCTGACAGAAGAGCCACGTGTTACTGTGAGTTCTCTCCAAGTACTCCAGTTTCCTCCCACCGCCCAAAGACATGAATGTGTAGGTCATTTGGCAGTCTAAAGTGTCCCTAGTGCCATTGTCCAGGATGTACCCTGCCTCAAGCCCCAAGCTGCTGGGATGGGCTCCAGTCACCCGCGATCCCTAATGGGACTATGCACTAGAAAATGAATGAATGAAATTAATATACAGTATATTTAGGTGATTACAATTTTGTTCTCTTGCGGGAAACACAAGTTAGTGTCCGTAGCTCTGGTGTATGAATGTGTGTGACTGTAGAGGTGTGTTTGGTGGTGGTCGGAGAAGGCTGTGAGAGCCGTGTGTATACGTTTTAGTCACATTCATACTTATTTTAGTCAGAGTCAAGTTTCAGTCAACTAAAAGTCTAAGCATTTTAGTCATATTTTAGTCAGAGTTGTTACATGACTATTTTTGTCTATTTTTAGTTGACGAAAACTAATGACATTTAGTCTAGTTTTAGTCAGAGAAAAATGTATTTTTATTATTTTTCTCTTTTTAGTACACATGGGTCAGTCAGCTAGGAACTAAGAACCCACATTACATTCGCTCACAAACAAATATACACACACGCTAGTCCCACACAAACATTATGTTTCAGTCGTTTTCAGCTCCAGTGGCTAACGTTTAAAGCTAACGTTAAAATGACACATTAACCACAATCTCGTGAAAGGCAGGAGCTTTCTAAAATAGAAAGTAACGACAGTTAATGTCTTGACTTACTTTCTTTTCCACTTCCATGTAATGAAAGTTTTTCCAAATGTGGTTTATTCTTTTTCTCCTAAAGATGAACCCTGGCTGGCATAAGTCCCTTTTTTCTGTGTCAGACTTAACTTTATTTCTTGTCGTCTTTTAAATAATGCAGCGATGCCGACACAAGAAACAGACATACTGCAAAATAATAATAACTGTCAACTAAACAAGACGACATAATATTATAACATTTTGTTTTGTCTTGTTTTGGTCAAAAAAAAATGATGAGACATTTTAGCATAGTTTTTATTTTGAAAACCACATTTAGTCTCGTTTTTATTCGTCAACAATATTGCGTTATACATTTAATCATAGTTATTGTCACATGACCAGCATTTACGTTGCGTCTCGTCTCGTTTTTGTCACGTGATAAAGGTTTGTTGATGGCGATATCTAGTCATGTTTTTGCTGATGAAATCAACACTGGATGAGATGCACTGCAGTCAGACTCAGTGGAAGTACTCTATCAGTGCTCATAGCTACAGTGTTACAACAGTGCTATCATAGCTAATATAGGACAACATCGGCTCACACGCAGTGATGCCTTTGGATACTTTATGGATTCATTCAAATAAATATTTATTTTAAATCATTAATGCTATTTTTGAATTTACCACATTTTGAACTGTTTATGTTGAGGCCTAAACCAGTAGAGAGCTATACCATAGTATCAAACGTTCTCTGGTCAAACTGAAGACTCTTGTTTACTCTAAGTGTTCATTCAAACTGTATACTTCCTGCCTTTTTGGTAAATTGTTTTTTATTGAATTTGACGACTGAAGATAATTCATGACCTTGTGGATGGACAAAAATGTAACTGTTAATTCTGGATCTGTTATAGTGTGGCTGAGCGACGACTGCATCTGGAGAAATACAATGCCATATTAATAAGATTGTTCATATTGGAGAATAACCGCTAGCTCTCCAGAGCACAAGCCTGCTGGACAAGAAAATGAAAAGACAAAAAACAAATAAAAATGACACACAGGAACTTGAAATTATCAAGGGAGACAACAACTTCTTAAACGTACATCGATATGAAATGGTCACATGGAATTTATGACTCAGTGCTGTGTATCTTACACACCTCTAAGCTCTCTGAAAACCTCTCACCAGCATTTGTTCTTGGTCAGCCTTGTGCGGGGTTAAATTAAACTTGTGCTTGAGGAAAAGGAACTACCTCAGTGTACTTAAAATGCATGGAGTCATAAACTGTGGGTGGAGATGTGTGTGAGTGATGGCTGTGTCGAAGCTGAAGTTATGTGCGAGCACCAGAGCGTGTGATGAACGCCGCTGTCAGCCTCCCTTCTCCACCTCCTCCTGGAACCTGCCTCTGATCCTGTACATGACCTCTCCTCTGCACACATCACTCTTCTCCTGCCGCTCACACCCATATGGATCTGTTCAACCTCTGTGTTGATGAACCGAGTTTGTGAGATGAAGGTGAGGGATTTAATGGCTGCTAGTGTTTTTCAAAATACTTGTAAAAAACTAAGAATAAAAACTGACTTTTAAGGTTTAGCCAAAACATTGTTGAGATTCCATTTTCTTTATGTAAAGAGTCAACAAGGTTCCTGTGGTGATTTAGGTGCAGCATTTTCTTCCCATAAATATTGTAACTCCTTCAGCTCACTGGAGTTGCACCTGGATTTAGCAGATCTTTTTTAGGTCACATCTGACTCCAGCCTGGAGTTGTTGTATTATAAAGCAGAGTTTGGTTTATGAGAAGTGTCCAACTATAAAACAGAGTGTTCAACAAAACAAAAGAATATGACTGACTCTGTTATGAGCCTTATTGTTACATCAGGTTTTCATCTGCCCAACTTTTCAGTATAAAGCTTGGCAGATGTCAACTCTTCACTGAGAAGAACTAACCTTAGTTCTGAGCTGTAGTGTGAACTGTGGAACGTCATGGTATGAATTTTCTGATTTGGTTGACACAGGAGCAAGAACCAATCAAACAGCTGTGTGACTACCAAGGCGACTGAGCGTTGAGGCAGCAGATGAAGCTGACAGGACAGTTTGTGCTGGCCTCTGCAACCAACAGCCAAAATACAGGGTCAATTGAGCTAAAAATGCTGTGCAGTCCCAAAAATTGCGGAAAAAACATGGTCAAACTGTTGTAACTTATTAGCAATGTCAATGTCCAATATCTAGTGTCAAAGTCTTATGTTTGATGTTCTTATCAATGACCAACCTCTTTGATGTGAAGATATCTTATTCTACCATGTTTCAGACAATCACATCCAGAAATCAGTTCTGGTTTGTCTGCTGCAAAGAGCATAATAATAATAATTTATGGACGTTGAAAGCACTGTGGAGACTATAGGGAGACACATGGAGAGCAGAGTGATGTTCAGAAGCAGTGCTGCTCAAAAGAATCTCTCATAAAATCTTTGCAATGAGAGCTGCTTGAAGTGGCTGAGAGATATTGCACAGATCTGACAGGGCCTCGACAATCTGGACCTGAGAGGTCAGTCTGCAAATGCTCATGAGATCTGGTTTTGATCAGACAATACCTTCATGCTGTGTTACAAAGATGGTGAACACGAGAGAGTGGGGCAGTCTGGGAATTTCCTGTGTGGTTTTCTAGGGGCACATCAAATACACTTGTGAGGTATAAAAGAAAATAAAAACATCCAGACTAACCATTGTTTCCAGAAACATGAAAGCCCCGAATATGAATGTACCAGAAGAAAAGCATGTAGTGGTTTGCATTCCGGATATGTTCATCTCAGGTCCTATTGTATCAGTCACATCCTGGATCATTGTTTAAAAAAAAAAATAAATAAATAAATAAAAATAAAAATAAAAATTATATATACATATATATATATATATATATATTATTGCAATAACAGAAAACACATCATATGCCTATGGTCTGATATTTGTGCCACTAGAAACTGAAACTGAATATGTTGCATTTGAATTTAAAGTGCTCAAACTCTGAATTGCTCAAGTTGAATGATTGCTTTTTAAAAACTGAATTTAAAACACATAATCAAGAACCAAACTGATTGGTTTGTCAATGAATTGCAGTAAATTGAAAATTAATTTATATTCAAAATTAAATTCATTTGCTTTGGAACTACTTTTCCCAAGTTGAAAATGCAGTTCTCCAATACCTTCAGTTTCAGTTCTACACTTCAGTTTTCAGGGTCATTTGGGTAGTTTCTGTTGATATGATTTAAAAAGAGTAAACACAGTTGTTTGGTAATAAATGGCTTCATCCAACTACTAACTATGAGTGACATAAAAGTTTTTCTGTTATCATTCATATTCTCCGTAGACTGTGAAGTGGAAGCAGAAACACTCTGTTATGGCCCACTTTTGTGCAAGGAATTCAAATTTACCAGAGTGCAGTTTGTAGTTCTTTTCTTTTGTGGTCAGGGTTTTGGCTCCATATCAGAACCCTTTATGAGATTCTATCCACTGAACTGAATAGGCTGGTGGAAGCTGAGCAGCATGCCGTTTGATAGATTTCTTCTTTTGATAGATTTTCAGCTCACTTTTGGGCTTTGCAATTAGATTATAAAGGGGTTTGGCAATCCTGAAGACGTTTTGTATGCTGCCTCTGTAGTTTTCTCACTTCTCTTACTGTGACTGGTGTCTGATGCATGAGGGCTTTCACGGTTTCCACCTCCTTGGAGTTTATCCTATATCATTTTGCGGAGATGACTCGTCCCATGTAGCAGACCTCTCTCTTAAAGAAGTCACATTTATCTGCACTTAGCTTTATTCCACATGCCCTTTGTTGTTGCAGGACCTGTCTGTCATAAATTGTGGCTGTAAACGAGAACATCATCCAGGTATGATACACAGACTTTATCCCCGAGATCTCACAGACATCCTTCCATGTGCGTTGAAAAGCAGCTGGGGCATTTGTTTGTCCAAATGGGATCCTGACCCACTCAGGGCGTTATGAAGGCTGTAAAGGGTCTGCTTTTTTACTCCTGAAGCCTTGATGGTATGCTTTCCTCTGGTCCAAAACAATAAACCAGCAATTTCCTCCCAGGTTCTCTAGGATCTCCTGGATTCTGGGGATGGGATCTGACAGAGTTCTCTCGTTCAGCCTATAGTCAATGCACAAACGAAGAGTGCCATACTTCTTTCTAACACATACTACGAGTGAAGAGTAGGAAAAATATGACTTTTGGATTTAACCTCTGTTGAGCCTGTTAAACCTCTGTTGACCTTGAGATCTGGGCACAGGTGATGGGGCATTGCATTGTATGTTTTCTGCACAGGAGTATTATTTTTTCCATTCATCCCTGGCAGAACAGTTGTGCCTGAGGCAGCATTCATTCAGAACTATATATTCTGTAGATATAAATAGAGTTGGACACTCTTTGTTTTAATAGGGCTATGTCCACATCCTATTTCATGTTTATTTTTCAAAAACAATACCATCCATACACTGGTTCTATGTCTCTACATACACATTCATTTTCTACCATTTATTTTGTTTCAGGAAGTGTTCAACCTGAAAGAACATTTCAAAAAGGTATTTTTTTGAGAATACCTACACATGTTTCTACCAGATGAGCGGTCACCTGGGCAAACATCACAGAAGTGACCAAACTGGCTGTGTTCTTGCTGAGACTAACAATCTTAGGCTCACAATATACTTGTACATACAAATAGTAAACCAGTAAAATGACTAATTACCTCATATACATTTTAATTATTAAGGTAATGCCCATGCTCATCAAACTCTGCCAGCTGCCAGATTTTGTAATGTGCATAAATTGTAGTCACTCTTTTAAAGAAATGATTATTTGGTGTAACTAAAACCTTAATTTCTGATATCAGCATTACATAAACCCATTACTTCCTAAAGCATTTTATTATTCATCTAGTTGCCGTCACTTCTTTGGAGGACATTCAGATGTTGTCCAGTGGAAAATCTGATTGAAGTAAATTGGAAGCTAGCACTTCTCTTTCTTTTACAAGTCTACAAATGCTGCCATGAGTAGATTTGGCCAAAAGTGGTTAAATAACCCAATAACTTACTTGCATTCATTCCACCAGAGCAGACCAACCACCGCACGATCCTCTTCTTGCAAGAAAGTCATGTAAAAAACTCAACACATTTTCACTTACAGCCACAAAGGATCTTTAACAAATAGAAAAACGTGTACAACTGGCAAAAAGACAATTGGCAGATACATTTTGGTTTACTGTTCACGTTCAATGCTTGGGTTATACTAACAATAGCTTGAATGGCTTTTTTAACTCCCTAAAGTGTCATAACATACCTCGGATGTTCCCGCAAACTGCTCCCCGTCCAGTTCCCAGCAGCTCTAAGGTGTTCCATCACAGCCCGCATATCCCTGAAGCATGACAACCTGGGTCTGCACAAACTTAACACTTCAGAGCGAGGCTTTGGGGGCATATTGATTCCATATGACTCCTTCTATGGGATTATTACAAGGTTCGACGTTGGAAAGCCTGAGTGCATGATGACTCCCAGGCGACTCATGCTACAGCCACGCTACAGCCATGAACGGCACTAATGCAGTAACTCCAGGTCACTTCTAATTGTCCAGGTTGAGCAAATCTGGAATTGTGTGGTCCACTTGGAACAATAAACTGTCCAAGATTACACCAATTCCTCCAGGCACAAAACTGGGAAAGAAACCAAAGTATGCTTATTCCATTATGTCATTACATTTTGGTAACATATTCAATTTTATTGATGAGTTACAGCAGGCCAGTATAGAAACTATTTCAAGCTTTATTTAGAGACAAAAATAGATGTATCATACTTTTACGTAAGGGTGGCCTGCAAATAAAGGGTAACAGAGCCAGGATAGAGACAACAATATAATATTTTACTTTATCCAGGATTATGTGTAGGAAATAATATTTGGTATATGTTCAAAATAAATGTGGACATTTTGTTGTTTGTCTGTCTGCAGCATCCACTGAGCCTTGGTCTGCTGCTGTGTGCGATGGAAAAATCCCCCACAGTAGACTGGACTTAACCAGACATTAATTGGAGAAATAAAATATTGATGCAGTTTAGTGCTGTGTCCCCTGATGGGTTATTCATTTTATCGCCCAAGTACACTGCAAACTACCCAGCCAAAAAGGTCTAAGAATGTTATCCCCAGATGTTACTTTATTATTTTTATTTAACCTGTATTTAACCAGAAAGGTCCTGGCCAAGACAGTGTCATTATACATTTTACAAATAAATTGCATACAGGGAAAGCTGAAGCTCATGATTTACGTGCTCATACACGGTTGGGGTGCTGCAACCCAAATTTGATGACATCAGAATTTCATCCAACCATCTGATTGCCAGTCGGGAGCGTGTCAGAAGGCGTTAATTGCTTTGTGTAACCCTTACTTACACAGCACAACACGGACACATGACAAACCTGAAATTATGGCCGAAAGTCACAATTTTTTATTATCAATCAAATATACTTTATTGTCCCAAAGGAAAATTTCTCTTAGGCGCAGTGCCACAGCAGCAGCAGAACATACAGTACATCAACCAACAACAAAAAGTACATACATACAAACAATACAATACAAACAACAAACCACATTATATATACAACATACAGCAACAGTACTGTAACAATCAATAATCTGTACAAATACCACTTAGTCCCGTTAGGGGTTGCATGTGACTGGAGCCTATCCCAGCAGATTTTGGGCCTGAGGCAGGGTACACCCTGGACAATGGTCACAGGGCTAACATTTAGAGACAGTGACAGACAACCATTCACTCTCACATTCATTCACTAGGGACACTTTAGAGTTGCCGATTAACCTGTACATGCATGTGTTTGGACGGTGGGAGGAAGCCGGAGTACCCGGAGAGAACCCACGGTAACACGTGGAGGACATGCAGGCTCCTCACAGAAAGACCGGAGTCGGCCGAGAATGTTTGAGTCGGGAAGAAGCTCATACTCGGTAAATTAAAAAAATAAATAAAAATTGTCTAAATTAACATCTCAGATGAGGATTAATAATCTTTGATGACTAAACCCTGTGAACACTGACAAATCTGCAAGCACAGCACATCAGGTGGACGAGGGAATTCTGAAGCGGTAAACATGCTTGTGATCTCCAATCAGCACTGTCAGGAATCTGATGATCACTACACCACAGGCCGAGTAGCTTTAGGCTCAGGAATATTCATGGAGGGGAGGGACTGGAGGGTCCTGACTGGGTTTATCTGCTTCCATTATGGTTTACAATTTTATTCATGAGCTGTGTGCGCATTTTAACTACAAAGGTTTAGCAGACCACAGAACCATTTTAATGAAAAAGGGCAGTAGCCACCAGTCTGCACAAACAAGATGATTTGGTAAACTAACTGTCAGAGAGTGGGTAGAGAAAATTAGAACACAATTCTATATTTAGCTGTATGAATTAAATAATATTTATGTTCCCACATTTCTAAGATTTTGATTGTGTACATGTATGGATTACGTAAAACATAGAGCTGTAAGAACATAGAGCTGTTGAACATAGAGCTGTTGAACATAGAGCTGTGGAACATAGAGCTGTAAGAACATAGAGCTGTAAGAACATAGAGCTGTAAGAACATAGAGCTGTTGAACATAGAGCTGTAAGAACATAGAGCTGTTGAACATAGAGCTGTAAGAACATAGAGCTGTTGAACATAGAGCTGTAAGAACATAGAGCTGTTGAACATAGAGCTGCAAGAACATAGAGCTGTTGAACATAAGGCTGTTGAACATAGAGCTGTTGAACATAGAGCTGTAAGAACATAGAGCTGTAAGAACATAGAGCTGTGGAACATAGAGCTGTTGAACATAGAGCTGTGGAACATAGAGCTGTTGAACATAGAGCTGTGGAACATAGAGCTGTAATAACATGGAGCTGTAGGAACATAGAGCTGTGGAACATAGAGCTGTTGAACATAGAGCTTTTGAACATAGAGCTGTGGAACATAGAGCTGTTGAACGTAGAGCTGTGGAACATAGAGCTGTAAGAACATAGAGCTGTTGAACATAGAGCTGTAAGAACATAGAGCTGTTGAACATAGAACAGGTAGGAACATAGAGCTGTAAGAACATAGAGCTGTTGAACATAGAGCTGTAAGAACATAGAGCTGTTGAACATAAGGCTGTTGAACATAGAGCTGTTGAACATAGAGCTGTGGAACATAGAGCTGTGGAACATAGAGCTGTAAGAACATAGAGCTGTTGAACATAGAGCTGTGGAACATAGAGCTGTTGAACATAGAGCTGTAAGAACATAGAGCTGTTGAACATAGAGCTGTAAGAACATAGAGCTGTTGAACATAGAGCTGTTGAACATAAGGCTGTTGAACATAGAGCTGTTGAACATAGAGCTGTAAGAACATAGAGCTGTAAGAACATAGAGCTGTTGAACATAAGGCTGTTGAACATAGAGCTGTTGAACATAGAGCTGTGGAACATAGAGCTGTAAGAAGTAGTGCTTACAGAACACCAAAGAGATGGAGTACTTCAAGTCTTGGACCTGGACTTCAAGTCATTGAAAAAATGACTAGACTCGAGCATAATTGTCAATAATTCGCCTTGGACTTGGGCTTGCTTTTTGACGGCTCAGACTTAGACTTGTTTTTTCAGAGGCAAGGACTCGCAACTCAACATGTGAACTGATAGCACCCAGCACTTTTCTCGTCTCAGTCCTTGATGTGGGACACCAGCATGACAAAGAATGAAATGACATTAGAAAGTGTTTATGTTTTGTTTGTTATTTTTATTCATTCATTCATTCATACGCTTTGTCCGTTAGAAGTCGCGGGTGACTGGAGCCTATCCCAGCAGCTTTGGGCCTGAGGCGGGGTACACCCTGGACAGTGGCCAGTTAGTCGCAGGGCTGACATTTAGACATAGACAGTGACAAACAACCATTTACTCTCACATTCATTCACTAGGGACACTTTAGAGTTGCCAATTAACCTATACATGCATGTCTTTGGACGGTGGGAGGAAGCTGGAGTACCCGGAGAGAACCCACGGTAACACGTGGAGGACATGCAGACTCCTCACAGAAAGACCGGAGTCAGCCGAGAATGTTTGAGTCGGCCGGGTTTTGAACTCACGACCTTCTTGCTGTGAGGCAGGAGTGCTAACCACTCTGCCACGTGCACCCCTGTTATTTTTATTAAACTTTATAATTTATTTTTCTTAAGCTAGGGCCCATTTTGGAAAGCCTTTTTTAACCCTTCTGTCAGAGGTAAGCCAAATAGTCAGACTATGTGCAACAGAATGACAAACAGATTTTTAGGAAAATTTGCAGTTCACACAAGTGCAGACTATTTTATTTATTGATCCAATTAGGCATAGGTAAATACTAAGAGCAAATGACCAGAACTTCAAACCCATTCTCATCCTAGGAGGCTGGTGGCCTACAGCACTGTATGGAAACACACCAGGGTCTTGTGTTAGTGTTCAGCACGTACCTCTAGAATTAAACCTGGGTTTTCAGTATTAGAAGCTGGTTCACTTTTTTTAAGGCATATATTTATAACGCAAGGTCCACATTACTGCAAGCATATGTGTATCACCTTCCTCCCTTTTAAGTCAAACTATTTCAGAAAGATAGTCAACATATAGTTACGGTAACAGAAGAGGTGTCTTCACCTGAAATCCCATCATGAAAAAAAAAAGTCAATACTGTTTTTATGTCAATGGTGTGCTCCACTTTCTGATGTGTGACCAACTGTAACTGAGGCCTAGTCCACACGGACACGGGTATTTTTATAACCGGAGTTTTTCCTCCTGCGTTTAAAAAAAAAATCCCGTCCACAAACGCTCGCATGAAAACGCAAAAACCCGCTATCAAGCGCTGTCAAGAGCATGCCACACCAGCAGGCGGCGATATCACCCTAATCGTAAAGGCATGTTGGCCAATCAGACCAGCGGATAACGGCGCACACTCTGACGTCGCAAGGCAAAAACGCCGGTTTTACTGTCCACATGACAACGCTGCAACCGGCATTTCTGAAAATCCTCAACCTGGCAGTGGTTTTCAAAAATGTTCGGTTTCAGTGACCTGAAACTGCGTTTCCGTGTGGACGAACGGCCGAACCGTGTAAAAAAAGTCACGGTTATAAAAAATACCCGTGTCCGTGTGGACTAGGCCTGAGTGAATTTACTTGTGCTAACTTCACAGCGACGTAATCAATCACAACACTTGAGATGGAAAATAGCAATAGACGGAGGTTTCCTCCAGTCGTCTCCAAAAGCAAAACTGTTTCTTAAGGAGCAGTCTGTTAACTTTTGTTCTGTTTTGACTTTAGCATGCAGTGACTTTTGGCATATTCAGCTTTTAGTGACATTAAGCAAAGCAAGTTCCACATTAAACTGTGCCTTTAGGCAAATGTCTTCTAGTGTCTGACGGAAACTATATTTAGGACCTTACTACATCAAGATATAATTTTTAGTCCATATGGCCCAGCTACCCACCCAGTAGGATATGGCCAGACAGTGCATTGGTAAAATAAAGCATTGAAAGTTTATAGCAATAATTTTAAAAATACTCCATGAAAAGGATTTTGTGTGAACTGAGTCCAGAATGAAAATAAAGCCGTTTGAGAGTCTCATATCTGCCTTCCATTTGCTCTTATCACTCTGTATTTAAACTTGTTTGAGTGAACACATAGACTCCGGGATTATCACTACTGTTTTTAAACATCTGATCGTGACGGCTGCCAAAACCTAATTTTAGGTTTGTTACTCAGGGCGCCCCCTGTGACTGCGAGGTTTACATTCATCTGATAAGTTAAGCTGCCAGTTCTCCACAATTACAACAGAACATCAGCCACAACGTTTGGTCTGTTTAACATGGTTTACTTTCTTTTTCTGAATTTAGTCAGAGCAGCTTCAGCCTGGCTTTTCCCTGCACTGGTCTTTGATTTGTACTTTGGTCTGGACGTTCATTCTTTCACATTTGGTCCGAACAAAATTGTCAGGTGTGAAAGTGCCACAGAACCATTGTTCAGACCAAACAGGACCATGGTTCAGACAATAAGATGTGAACTACTCCGACAGTAACCCTCATAACACCAGTTCTCCCAAAGCTGCATTTATCCAAAAAAAATGGTTTGAACTAAAATGCCACTTAACCTCTTTGTAGATTAAGACAGAAGCATGAGGCATACGTAAAACATCTGTGAGGATCCTATTTTCCACTTGGGCCTGATTGTTGCTGTTATGACAAATTAGCTCAACGTATGGAACGAGACTAATGACAGCACATCTGAAAATGGCTCAGGGATTAGTCACCAGCCTCAGACAGGCCTCCTCTTCTCCCGTCTGTCTCGGGGCATCGCCATTATCAAAGGACACCATCTACTGAGCATAATGGACACCAGCAGCGGCTTCTGGGAAGACTTTGATTGTCTTTCTCCTCATTTCAAATTAAATTTCCCACACTGAGTCAGTCCAGAGGCGTATTGCTTCCTGATTGCTCTCCCTTCAAAAAGAGTTAGGATTTCTTCATTGTGGACCCAGTTTAATTAAAATGTTTATGTTTTCATTTTGTGGAGAATTGTATCTGAAAAATAAATCTAGCTTGAAGACAGTGAACATTTTGTAGGGAGAATGTATTGTTGGTGTGCTCATGCATGGTCCCCTGTAGTGTACTGATTTGTTTGTGAACCGGAGCTGCCGCTGCGTTGACAGCTCGGGAATGTGCTGTCTGTTCAGAGACACAGGCATTGCTCTTCCCTGTCAACATTCTCTCTGAACAGAGCAGGAAGCCAAGCCTGTGTCCTGTCATGTTAAAGAATGACTCTCAGTTTTACTTGATAATGTGCCTTCAAAGTCTTTATAAATCATCCGGCCCTCACCTCTCACTAGGTCTGCTTTAGGAAAACCCAGCTCGGCACAAGTGACCTTCGCCGACACGCTCATATAAAAATGATTTTCAGTTGCGCTGAGGGTTTAAAGTATGAAGCTGTGTGAGCGTAAAAAACAGAATTTTAAAATAATGTGATATGGTTTATTACAAAAGCTCTTCCTCTGTGGTGGGGAGGTTAGTGCACATAGTTTGGTTTGGAAAATTGGGGGTTTGAATACCCTGGGGAGCAACTCCAGCCACAGTCTATCTATGCCAGTCCCAAGCCCGGGAAAATAGAGAGGGTTGTGTCAGGAAGGGCATTTGGTGTAAAAACATTACCAAGCTACTTTCTGAGGGGGAAAGACAAAAGACTTTTAATTAATCCAAAACATGTAACCATGATTTGTGTGAGTGTCTGTGTGTATATGAATGTATGGAATCCCACTTTATTGTACCTCATGTGCAATGACAAAGTTAGAATTGCTCTGGTGTGGCATGATTCCTGGGCTTTGGCACAGTTGGAAAAGGTGGGTACAAGCACTCACTCAGTGTATGCAGCATACACTCAGTGTATAACTAAGCTTAGTATAGAAACACTGTCTGTATCCGTAGTACAGACGGACACCAGGCTTCCACGTAATAGCAAATAAGTAGCCATACAGTTGGCTACTAAAGGAAATGCTCTAGCTCAAGTCTGTGTGTGGCAACATGAGTGTGGCCCATTGGAGTCAGAGGAAGAAGTACAATCATACTCAGAGGATGCTTACCCGAGAAGCAGGTCAGGAAAATGCAGTCATGCCGTTGCGGATTCCAGGGGTAACGTCCCTGTTTGTTTGTAGCAGTTTATTAAATGAAGTGTGCTGTGAACTCCTCATCCTCACGGTTTCCCAGCAAGAGATACATCTCTGTTCATCCGGAGCGTCTAATGACAACAACGGTGAAGTGTGTCGATTGAAGGGCTGCTCGCTCCCATCGACTGCACCATGACTCAGCCATTAGATCTGTATCAGAGGTCACACAGACATTGGAAAGTGCATTGTTCCAACAGTTTGAATAATTGAGAAGCTTGCGGTCAATTCCAGTAAAAGGACATCTGTCGCAGCGGGGGGTTCTGATAGGTGTTGGCGGGGGGGGGGTGTTCCGATGCAGCGCCGGTCAAATAGGACAGCTGGGGTGCCCATCATTGGCTCGGCGAGGATAGAGGATGCTTGAAGTCAGCAGGATGCATTGTTTAACCAAGGTCAATGGGACGCTGGAATAAAATAGTGCCACACCAGGGAGAGTGATAATAGAACATCAGGACGAAGGCCTCTGATTGGCTGACACGCTTTTCATCATTCCCTCCGAACAATGAGCGGCCGACATGAGGCAAGGTCACTTTGTCCATATCTGTCCGCTGTGGGTGCGCTGAGGATCTATAAACTCTGAGAGGGCAGGCAGTTACAGAGCTGTTACCTCCAGAACTCAGCAGCTGTCAGTGGCAAAAGTTTGCAAGGATTCTGAAGCACAAGTTCTTTCTTTTTGCTCTTCTTCACGTCAGAAGTTATTTGTAAGGAAATGAATAATATAATCAAAATATATACGGTAAAGAAAGTGTATATAAAGTTGTACATGCTGAAGTAAATTCACCTATTTGGATAAAGGACCATCACCTGCAGCTGAACCTTGCAAAAACAGAACTGCTTGTGATTCCGGCCAAACCAGGGACCTGCCATAACCTCTCCGTTCAACTAGGCCCATCAACCATTACACCGTCCAGCACTGCCAGAAATCTGGGAGTGGCAATTGATGATCAGCTAAACTTCACAAGTCATGTTGCCAGCACCACCCGGCCCTGTAGATTCATCCTCTACAACATTAGGAAAATTAGACCTTTCCTATCAGAGCACTCTACTGGCTGGACTCTCTGCCTGCACAACCAAACCTCTGCAGCTGATCCAGAATGCAGCGGCAAGAGTGGTCTTTAATGAACCAAAGAGAGCGCATGTAACTCCTCTATTCATTAGGCTACACTGGCTCCCGGTTGACGCCCGCATCAAGTTCAAAGCTATGCTCTTGGCCTACAAGACCACCACTTGCTCCGCACCCTCATATCTCCACTCACTAATACAGACCTACGTTCCTACCAGATCCCTGCGCTCTGCAAATGAACAACGTCTGGTGGTACCGTCCCAAAAAGGTAAAAAAATCACTCTCTTCCGTCAACACCTGACTGACAAACACTGAGTTCTACTTCTTTTCTATCGATTCCTTTTCTTCAAAAAAATAAAAATAAAAATAAAATTCTCTTTGTATACTGTGTTGTGTTTAAACACATGCTTTTTGTTACCTTGTGTTGTTAAAGTTGCTTCCATTGTTTTCCTCATTTGTAATTTGATTTGGATAAAAGCGTCTGCTAAATGACTAAATCTAAATGTAAAAAAATTATAATAAAAAATAATTCACCTAAGAATGCATGTGTTTGGATGGTGAGACTAGTGTTGTAGTTGAGTCACCAGTTCTCAAGTCACTTTCAAGTCCTCCTGTTCAAGTCCGAGTCCAAGTCCAAGTCACAAAAGACTAGTCCAAGTTGAGTAATTATCAATTAAAGTACAAATCTGAGAAAAGTCTAAGTCGAGTCGTAGTCACTAAAGTGAGTTACACATCTAAAAACTGTGGGAGCCAAACTGACACTGATTGGGATTTTGGTTTTGTATATGCCATATTCAACACTGGGTCACATTCAGGGGCTGGGAGTTAAATGACAGCAGCTCGTTTTGTTCATGACCACAAGCAACAGGCAGAGCAAGGAGTTGTCTCGTCTAGTCTGTCTAGTTTTTCTCTGCTAACATCCACAAAGACTGAACTGTAAAAGTCCTACAGGTCATAACAGTGTCTCAAGAGTAGACTCTGTCTGAGTCTCCAGTAAAAATGACTCAAATACAGAGTACATGTCTGTCTGTCTCTGTGACTGTCACTCATGCTCTCAGACCCACTCTTCTTTGTTTAAGACTCTAACACTTAAATATTGTTGATCTGAAATTTAACACTGGCAGATTGTTCATATGAGTAAACATTTTAACATCCAAACTGTTAATTTGACACTGGAGATTTTGCTGTGTGTTGTGATAATAGAGAAGGTTGGTTCTACTCTGTTGACGTGGTGGAGCAACAGACACACAACAGGCCAGGTGCTGTAATGAAGAACATGGACCAGCCCCTGCACTCGGCACAAGGACTCCTACTTCCTCACAGACTAGTCTTTGGCAGAGGAAGTCTGAATCAATGAATTGTTTTTTTCATTTATTTGAAGAGACCTAAGAATTTAATTTCCCCATAAGGATTGGTGAAGTTGAATTGAATTGATTTGCCCGGCTGACTTGAACATCCTCAGCAAAACTCCAACCTTTCTTCCTTTATGAGGGAAGAGAAAAGAAAATAGCAAAAGATTCAAGAAATAGGTTTTTACCTTTTATTCTTGCCACAGGTAATAACCAGTAGGCTGTAACTGTAATAATTTTTTATTTATATTTTTCATTGATTTTGTGTTTATAATTTTGCTAAGTAACTTAAACAAAACATTTTTTTCATATAATGCAGCTAATTCAAAGATGTTATTTTTTTTGTATCAGTATTTTGTACTTGAGTGTGAGATGCTGCTAATATTAGTATCTGGTGCGTTGTAGCAGGACTTGAGGCTGGGAGACAAGGTGCATTCCTTCAGATAAATGTTTAAACTTGTACACATTGACTGTGAATATTATTTGTTTTGTCGATATCTTGTATGTTTATAAATTGTATGTAAAGGCTGTCGTCTTGGCCAGGTCACTCTTGGAAAAGAGATTTTAATCTCAATGAGTTTTTTACCTGGTTAAATAAAGGATATAAAAAATAACATATTAGAGGTATTTCCTCCCTTGCACGACATATCTTTACCACATATATTGCATGTGGCAACGCTATTATCCCTTTTACGAAATTTTAAAGCTGCACTAACTGATTTTCTGTTGTCATCTCTGTCTCAGGCTCCGTTTTCCCCAAAAGCAGCCTAGGAACCTCTACTGCTTCTTTTTAGTTAAAAAAGTAAGACCTCCACAAAATACTAATACAGTATATCAAACTTAAGTTTAGCACTTAGCATTAGCTTTGTGCACAACTTTACTATCATGATGGCATTTATCTCCTCATTAAACATTACATGATTGAATTGACATTATTTATCTGAGTTTTACGTTGCCTCCCTGTGTTTCTTTGTCTTAAAAAACAGTTTAAGAGCTGAAAATGTACTTTAATGGCAGCTATTACACGTCCAGGACCGTCAGATCACAAGCCGGTGTAGGAATGAATGTGAGAGTGAATGGTTGTATGTCACTGTCTGTCTCTAAACGTCAGCCGTGCGACTAACTGGCCACTGTGGTGGCCTGACCTCACCACCCGCAAGCCTTTATTTGCTTCACTTTATGTAGTGTTATGTAGTACTTTTTTCTTTGGATTCTATCATGAAGCTTATACTCCACTTTGCCTTCATGGTTGTATGTCTTTAATAATGCTCAGTGTGTATTGTGTCTGTCAGGAGAAGTCTGGGGAAGACACTGCAGGCTTCTCTGTGACTCTGACATTTGTTTTTGTGCCGTGGTGCGTTCACCGCTGTAGGAACTTCCAGTCTCTTTAAACAACGTATAATATTCCACAGAAGTTGTATTCAGTATTTGTTTGTCTTTGGGGTTTGATTATAGAGCCTCTTCCTGCCAATTGAATGTTATTAAGCTGAGAGTTGTTCTGCATCTAAAGTATGTGTCTCATCATCAGGGTTTGTTAGTCAGCTTGAATTATTAATGAGTAATGTTGCTGAATTGATACACAAATTATTCTGTAAACAAGTACAGCATATGTATCCTGAATCCTGTTTTGTAATAATGATCTGTTTTCATATTTACAAAGTCATAATGTATACATCTGTATTGTCTTCGTTGTTAAATGTAATGGTCAGTTAGCTGTTCCTTTTCAAGTCTTCTTCTGTCGGCCTCCGGTCTGCATGGATCTCCGCTCACCTCGGTTTGGCTCTCACTTTGGTCCCATCTACACTGTCCCAAACCTGTCTCTTGTTGTTAAATAAACTTGTGCTGTCTGCATGTTTGGATCTGCCAGTGTTGTCCATTCATTACAACAGAAGGTGTATCTATATATTTTATATATAGAGCTATACCCCCGGAAAGGGACTCAAAACGCGTTAGTCAATTATTCATTCGCTCCACAGTCACACACTGGTGGTGGAGATGTGGCAGCCATTTTTGTAACCACAGCCCAAACACACTCACACACATTCATACATCAGTGTAACAAAAAGATATATGTGTCCTCCCATGTGTTTGTAAGTATGCAACACAACACTACAAAATATTTTATTACTAACTGTAAAGTATAACATACAGCCCCTTTTATTCTGTGTATTATTATCATAGATAGTATAAATATGGATGATATCCGCCCATTGGTCCCCTATTCACCAATATTGTCATTACGAATGGGCAATAAAATGGCCGTTACATCCTGGCTTTTCCCATAGTAAATCAATAGTTTTTAGATAGCATAAACAAACATATTAATCAAAAATTCACCCCCCCCAGAGTTGTCATGTAGTAAAAACTTAGCTCTAGAGACCGGAGCCATCTTTTGTACCAGGCTGTAAACATGAGTTTTACTCTTGTAAAGTCACCATTGGGTTTCTTCTTATATTTCCGCTTTTGGAGCCTGCCCTCTGGTGGACGGAGGTATATCGCTGTATTTCGCTGTAAAATCACCGTATGGTGGCGCCCTTACACGACGACCATTTTAGAGGTTCCATGGGAGAGGCTTGATTATTATATTCTATCAGAGGAGTCCAGTGTTCAATAAACAGTTGTAGTGCAGTGAACCCAATGCCTTTTGTTTGATGCACTTTATTTCATTTGAGTGTCTTTTAGAGAGGTTTTGGACCTGACTGTGCACCACATGCTGTGCTCAGAACAAGAGTCTATTATACACACACTGGCATTCTTCCCAGCCAAAACACTTGCAACTTTTATTTATTTATTTGCTCCCAGTGTTGTTTGGATACTGTTTCTTCTCTAATTAACTCCTCATTGCTGATTATAAGCAGTTTGTGATTAAAAAGCCAGAATACATCTCTGCAAGAAAATAACACTTTTCAGCAATTTTCCAGCACAAAAACAGCACTTGATATATCATAATCAGTTTCATAATTTTGGATGCAAAAGCAAACCCTCTTGATTTAATTAGAGTAATAATTTTAATACGAAAGGGGATGACAGGACTGAAAAGAACAATGCTGTTAAAACAGCCCATCATTCATTGTCTCTGAAACTCTATACATTTGCCTGCAAGGCTGAGCCAACTCCAGACAAAAAATGATTATTGTGGGACATTCGCAGACACAGCTGGGTGGATTTAGGGAGAAAGGAGAAAACAAATGAGTAGAAATCCTCTGAACGAAGGCTGGTATTAATTACTAAAGGGTGATGTGGACGGCTCCGGAGTCTGAGCCGCGGAGAGCAGAGAGCAGGAGCAAATGAGGGATGACAAATAGCTTGCAGAAAGGACGAGATGAAATCCAGGAGAGATGATGCTCTGAGACGAGGGAAACGTAAATGAGCATGGAAGTCATGAGCAGATCTAGAACCAGACCTATATGTGACAAATACCACTATACTCTTTATATTGATATAATATTATATTGTATTAAAGTGAAACGCACTATATACATAGTAATTATCTTATTCTGTAGTCTGAATGATTAAAACGTAATGCATTTCATTTTCCAAAATGCACAAGTCAAGGTAGTGAACAGCAATATTCCCTGGAGGGCAGTGTTGGGCGTGGTACTTAAAAAAAAAAAAATATTTGTTATAGTTACTAATAAAGTTCTTCTAATCTAATCTTACTAGTTACTTCTCTCAAATATGTCTGTGAAGGTTCTCAGTCATCCAGGTCATCTTAAAGAAAAGGTAAAAGTAAAAGCATTTGGACTTTTCGTCTCTAATTTCAAGAGACTTTATCATTCATTCATTCATTCATTCATTCATTTTCTACCGCTTAGTCCCGTTAGGGGTCGCGGGTGACTGGAGCCTATCCCAGCAGCTTTGGGCCTGAGGCGGGGTACACCCTGGACAGTGGCCAGTTAGTCGCAGGGCTGAGACTTTATCAATTCTGAGATTAACTGGTAAGAGCTGAGCTTATATCTCTAGAGGGACGGGTTTCTCCTGAAACTAAACCTGATGGACCAGGCTGTTCTGGTCTCATAGTCGTTGGCTCTGAAAGGACAGTGTGACTCCTGATGTGAGAGTCGTTAAGGCTCATGAGAGTCGTTACTGACACTGCTCCATTCAGGTGCTGTGTTTGTTGTTCTAGGGTGAAACTCTTTTGAAACACTGATATAAATACTAGACCACATGAATCTGAGGCCACCTCCTCTGTTCAAAGAGGGCTTTTCCATTTTCACAAAAATGGCTTCCTTCACCCCTCTCTCAAACCATCTGGCCTCTCTGGCCAAAATCCGGACATTGCTGTCCTCAAAGGAATGTCCTTTCTCTTTGAGGTGGAGGTGGACTGCAGACTCAGGTCCTCCAGGATTGGCTCTTCTGTGCTGATACATCCTCTTGTGAAGCTGTGGTTTTGTTTCTCCAACATAACTGTCACTGCACTCTTCACTGAACTGTATAAACTACATTACTCTGTTTGTGTGAGGGGATCTTGTCTTTAGGATGGACCAGTTTTTGACGCAGAGTGTTCCCAGGTTTAAAGTGGACTGGAATGTTGTGTTTGTAGAAAATCCTTTTACGTTTTTCAGATAAACCAGACACATAAGGGATAACTACACCCTTGCCTTTTGTCCCTGGTTCCTGTCTGTTTGGTTTCTGTGTCCTCTTGGTTTTGTTAAATGTCCATCTGGGGCTGGGGTGCCATCTGGGGGGCAGGCGGACCACGGTCCGGATCCGGACCTCAAGAGGCTTTGATCTGGACCGCAAGACATTATTTATAATTACAAGCGCATTGTGTAAAACATATTTTTGAACTGGCACTTCTAGGACAGCTATGTCTACACGTGCGGGTCCTCAGGTTACTATGGTTACGGATAGAGCTGCGGCAAAATCAACATGTTTAGCGTAGCCTGATAATGAGTTAGAAACGACAATCTAAAGGTTGTGCCTTGGCAAAACATTAATTCACTGACGTTGTGGACGGAGAGGGAACGTTTATTTAAATCAAAAACTACAGCTCCTAAGCTCCGTGTCAGTGTCAAAGCTGACACTTTCTCCTCCAGTCCAGGCTGCTGTGATAATCAGAATGAATCCAGAACTGAACAGGACTGGACAGTTTTCATGTCAAGATTAAAAAGACTCTAGCTCAGAGGGAAGTGAGGACGTCTAATAATGTGGTGAGTTGTACATTTGTCCAAGCCTATCTCATGGAACCTCTACGGCGAAATACAGCGATATATCTCCGTCCACCAGAGGGCAGGCTCCAAAAGCGGAAATATAATATATAATATAAGGAGAAACCCAATGGCGACTTTACAAGTATAAAACTCATGTTTACAGCCTGGTACAAAAGATGGCTCCGGTCTCTAGAGATAAGTTTTTATTACGTGACAACTCTGGGGGGGTTGTCACGTTTTCAGATGCTATCTGAAAACTATTGTTTTACTATGGAGTAAAACCCAAAAAGCCCGGATGTAACCGCCATTTTATTGCCCTGTCATAATGACAATATTGGTGAATAGGTGACCAACGGGCGGATTACATCCATTTTATTTACATCCATGCATTTGTCTGTTAACTTCTTTATTCTGTTGTAAGTTAGGTACTTGACTCGTTTGTCGCATATTTACCTCATTTACAAACAATGTGAGTAATTATCTCATGCACATATGTTCATTTTGGTGATTAAAAACAGAAAAGGTGTGAAAGGAGGGTTTGGAGATAAGTGACACAGGTTACGTCTTCCTAAATGCTGTTACAGAACTAATCATAAGCATTTTAATTCAAATGTTACCCCACACGGAAAAAACACAGGAACTAAATCTGTGTATTCTGATTTTGAACATGTTTTAAAATGAACCTGAAAATTGTACAGTAACAGTTTAGTTATTGGCAACAACTAATGCTAAAGAAATGCTCAGTGCATTTTTCCTTGTGCTGTTGTTTTCAGAGGAACGACAATAGAAAGAAATGAATATTTGTTTAACAAATATGTTTTGGCTTGAATTGATGGTTTTGTATTTAAAACGTCCTCACACATTTATGAAGGAGTATAAAGCACAATATGCAGGATTTCAGGCTGTTGTCAATAAACAACCAGGTCTTGAGCCTTAGCTTTAGCCTCTTTTGATTTTGTAGTATTTTCCTTTTGTCTGTGAGCTGTGTTAGTGAAAGCTAAACTCTCAAACATCCTCCTCATGTAAACTAAGGAAAAAAGACAGAAAACAGACCTCCATATTGTTTAAGAGGTTGTAGGTGTGGAATAAATGAGACTTTACTTAAATTAAAGTATCTTTAAACACATATATAAAATTTCTGGAACCCTCACGGTGAGGAAATTTAACTAAGCAGACCTCAGCTGATTTTAGTTGAAGACCCCTGATCTGGGGTATCCACAGTCTCTCAGGGCTTTACGAATGTGTTGTTCTTCTTTCCGTTTACCTTCTGAGGTTGTGAGCACCTCTTGTGCTCTGTGCTGAAGAGTCCTGATGACTCCCAGCTTGTGCTGCAGAGGGTGGTGTCAATCAAACAGTAAATATTGATCTGTGTGTGTTGGCTTCCTATAAACTTCTACTTGGAGAGTCCTGTCCTCACAAATAACCACTGCACAGTCTAAGAAGGCCAGGCGGTTGTCTATGGCATCTTCACTGGTGAACTTGATGTTCTTGTCCACTGTGTTGATGTGTTCTGTAAAGGCTTCTACTTCCTGGGTTCTGATTTTGACCCACGTGTCATCAACATATCTGAACCAGTGACTGGACACTGCACCTGGGAAAGAGACCAGAGCTCTGTTCTACTTCCTCCATGTACAAGTGAGCCACAATCGAGGAGACAGGTGATCCCATGTCACCGCCGTGTTTTTGTCTCTAGAAGTTACCTCTGAACTGGAAATAAGTAGTGTTCAAACATATCTCCAGTAAACTGCAAATATGGTCCGGGGTGAGGTTTGCCCTGTCCTGTAAAGATGTCCTGGAGTAGTCTCTTCATTACCACCACAAGTGCTTCACTGGTGGGTTTGCAGGTAAAGAGGGATGTGACATCTAATTGTAGATTTTTTTGGTTTTGTAAAGTCCTGTGAGATGATGATATGTATTTGTGAGTGGCCTACCAATGGAGCCAAAATGGTGGCCAGGTGTTTGTAGGTGGCTGAATCTGTGCTGCTTACTATTGGTCGTAGTACACTTGTTCACTACATGGTAAGCTCACCTCAGCTATGACAGATGATATTTAATATTTAGATTTTTTTTTCTGAAAAGAGAGTTGCAATAATACAGAACAGCATACTAATATTAATAATATACATTAATGTAAAAAAACAAAAAAACACTACACTAGAAACTGAAACTAAATATGATGTATTTGAATTTGAAGTGCTCAAACTAAATCTGAATTGCTCAAATTCAATGAATGCTTTTTAAAAACTGAATTTAAAAAGCACCTGCCTTGGTATAGCTCACCTAATATTTTCTTTATTGTAGAACTGAATTTTCAACTCAGAAAAAGCCGTTTCAAAGCAATTAATTCAATTTCAAAATATACATTTATTTACTGCAAATTGTTTATAAACCAATGCATTTGATTTTAGATTAGTTTTAGTTTTTAAAAATCATTTTTTCAACTTGAAAAAATTTGATTAAGTTTGAGCACTTCAAAAATTCAAATACAATAATTTCTGGTGGCACAATTATCAGACCATATGTTACATCTGTAAGCTGCAGTTTGGACAGAAAAGATTTTTTCTTAACACATTATAGTTGTAATTTAATGATACAAATGCATTACAACCATGGGATTGTACAGAGGCGTTTTTAGGGTTTGTGGAGATTTGGGGCTTAATTATTTATTCACATTTTTCATGAGGATTTATCCCTTGAGATGAATCATCTCGTTTTCAAGGGGGTCCTCTTACTCACATTCATTCACTAGGGACACCTTGCCAATTAACCTATACTGTACATGCATGTCCTTGGCTCTTGTGTGTGCAGGAACTTGTGTGTACAGTTTCTCCTCGCTGTTGGATGCAAACAAGATGCTCATTTAAGACAAGACTTAAACGTACAGATGTGTTTATGGTCCAGGACAGAACAGCGCTGACAGGGTTCACAGAGACTGGTGGTTTTATCTGAGTCTGGAGATACTCAGGCTACAGTCACAGTCATTGCTCACTGTCAATTTTGGTGACGCCTCTGGTAGTGTATAGTAAAAATAATTTGACAATAGCCACTTGAAAACTTGAGAGATTGATCATTGACTTGATATTTTCTCTTGATGAGGCCTGAAATCATTTCTTGTGACATCAGTTAGTTTGACTTTGAGTGGAGCTGTTTGGTTATTTGCAGGATTCCTCTTTTATTCTGCGTGAGTTACGTTCTCATTCCTCTTCTTCTTCTGAATTCTAGTGGAGTTCCTGACAGGACGACAGGGGCACACCATTTCTCAGTCTGTTCTTATTCAGTCAGTTCAGAGTGTCACTGCTTCTGTCAACGGAGCTGTCACTCTGACACACTGGGGGCTCTGGAGAATAAAGCGCTGGTTAGACAGAGACGGGAAACAGTGTTGTCTGCATTCAGCACTGCCATTTCTGATCATGTGACCTTCTCTGGCTTATAGGACACTTTTGAAATCCAGACATAGTGTGACTGCTATTCAGACACATTTCAGCATGAGTGCAGTGGGTGCCTTGTGCATTCAAATGGATACAGAGAGCTAACCCCAAATTTTTTTACCAAGCACTTTTTTTTTTCTTTCCCCAGCACACTGTGTAATGATACTTCTGAAAATCATCTCATTATTGCCACTGCATCCTTGAAAGAAGGTATCAAGCATCTATGATCTAAAATGATTTTGTTTCTGTTTTTCACACATCATCCGTCATCGGGCCTACGTCCATTGGATTTTTCCATTGACAACAGCTTGTCCCTGCAGGGCTACTGTAGCTGTTCACATGCTCTAATATGGAGCGTGAGGTGTGGAATTACAGTTTGCAAAGCCACCACTAGACACTCACACTGGTTTGTTAAAGCAATTTGGAGAGAGTTCAGGGGTTTGACTTTAAGGTTGTGAGATGGACAAAGCGTGAGATGTGGTAATGACAGCTCCTGCAGAGGAAAGCACAAAAAGTGAAGACAAATATAGAGGCAGCATAGTTTATGAGGAGAGTGTAACATAATCAAATGACATCCAGTGGGTCACCGCACAATGTTTATACTCTCACCCGAGGTTGTACCAAGGTGCAGTACCATCCAGCTTAAAGGACTGTGTTCACACAGCGTTGGGTAGAAGGTGTGAAAGTGTGACAGGAGCTCTTGATTATGAGGGCAGAAGTTAAGCTACTCTTCAGCTGAGCTAGAAGTGACCCAAGGCACTACCATGCTCCCCACTGTTCTGTGCACCTTAAAACAAGTAACAAGATCAGAACCATGTGTCGGGTAAGTTATTATTGCACATATTTGGCTCTGAGCTGGAAGCTGTTTGTGTGCATGTGCTCCTCATGCTACTGTGGGTTTTCTCTGGGTCTGGCTTCTTCCCACCGTCCAAACACATGAAGAAGTGACTCTAAATGTCTCATAGTGAAACGATATGAGAATGAATGGTGGTCTGTCAGTGTCTGTTTTTGAAACTTATATTAACACACAATTGTCCAGGCTTTACCTGCTTTAGGCCCAAAGCAGCTTGGAAACACACTCCCATAAGCCTCAAAATCATCATCCAAGTCATAATAAATAAATAAATGAATGAACAATGAATTCCTTATACAAAGCATAATTTACATAGACAAATAATGTTCATTCATTCATTCATTTTCTACCACGCAGTCCAGTTAGGGATCGAAGGTGACTGGAGCCTATCCCAGCAGCTTTGTGCCTGAGGCGGGGTACACCCTGGACAGTGGCCAGTTACTCGCAGGGCTGACATTTAGAGACAGACAGTGACAAACAACCATCACTCTTACATTCATTCACTAAGGACACTTTGTTGCCAATTGACCTAAACATGCATGTGTTTGGACGGTGGGAGGAAGCGGAGTACCCGGAGAGAATCCACGTCGGCCAAGAATGTTTCAGTCAGCCAGGTTTTGAACTCACAACCTTCTTGCTGTTAGGCAGGAATGCTAACCACACTTTAGCGTTAGAGTAAGGGGGCTATAACACCTGCACCTTTGATCTGGACTTTCAGACTTTGTTTGGCTCAAACCAAATGTTCAGGTGTGAAAGCTCCAGGACATGGTTCAGAACAAACAGAACCAAGGTCCAGTTTGATTGTGAAAGAGAGTTTGTCGATAGTTTGGACTTTTGGAACAAATACAGGAAGTCACTGCTAACACATGAAGATGAAGGAACAGAGGAAACGGTCGGGTTTAAAAACACAGACAACACACAGATTATGTTGTTTTATATTTTGTATGACTATTTTGCTTGCTACTGTATGACAGGTGCTTTGTGTGAAGCAGACAGTTTCCCAAAGAGTCTTAAAATACATTTCTTCCAAAGCAGTGTCCAGTTTGAGGAGGGACTGTGTTGCTGTCAGTAATTATAATTCATGATAGATTAATGCTTGAATGTTTCTCAATAAAAAGAGTGAAAAAACATTTGTGATCTGAGTCTCTTTATTGTTCTGGTATATTTTAGTAAACTTGTAAATGTAATTCTAAAACATTGTTTTTTAAAATTTCAATTCTATGTAATCCCCAAAAGAATTACGTAGGCTACTGTAATCACACACAGACGCAGAGCTACACGAGCTCAAAAGCTAAAGACTAATGGCTTTTCTACTTTCTCTTATTATTGGTCATTTCTGTTATTACAAATTATTAATGCCCTCAGTAAACATGTTGCTAAATGTATGCTATTCTAATTATACAGATCTTCAAATGAACTCCAATCATTAAAAGAAAAAGTTGAACTGATTCCTTCGGGAGCACAGCTGAAAAAAAGTGCATCTATCTCTGGAGGAAAAATGAGAGCTAATATATTTTACAGCACATCCTGTTTCACAGTCAGAGTAAAGGCACACAGTGTTTAATTCCTCTCCGTTTTACCTCGGGGAGCCCTGTGCGCACACGTTAGAGACAGATGGAATTATGGGATCAAAGAAAGCATTTGTCTCACAGAGTGGCTTCATGAGTCCCGCTGCGTTTAAGGAGCTGCCGTCTCCACTTTTAAAGTCATTCAATTGGAGTCATGCTGCTTTCACGAGGGCCACAGGAAATTCAATATTTCTCCAACTCTTTGGATGTCAAGAGGTTTAAACAGCAGCTCGGAGATGGACCAAGAATTTAGCCACAAGTAGTTTCAATACAAATCTGGACCATATTCACTCAATGAAATCTGAGCCAGGATCCAAACAAGAAGCTGAAGGTTTTGTTTAGCTGTATTCAGTTGGTTTGGTTTGACACTAGGGTGACCATACAGCCCCCTTTTAAGATCCTTGTCTTGTGTCCAAACAGATAGGTGAAAAAAATCCTCCTGATTTTGAGCAGCACTCATCACAAATGTCCCCCTTTTAACCAAATTATATTACAAAAGAAGCAGACTGTGGTTGTGCTTTAACAGTACAACCACAGTCTACAGTTCTGTCTGTAAACAACTTTAACCTGGGTTAGACCCTGCCCTTCATTTACATTTACATTTAGTCATTTAGCCGACACTTTTATCCAAAGCGAGGAAAACAATGGAAGCCAAAACTAGTCAGTTAAAACCAAGCACAGTATACAAAGCTACGGATAGGATTTTTTTTAAATTAATTAATTTATTTTTTTGGAAGGAAAGGACTAGATAGAAAGGAGGTAGAAACTGTTTAATATACTGTTTTAAAATTATTTAATATAATATAGTGATGGATTTTTACACAATCCTAAAATATTTGTGGAAAAAAAAAATCTGGGGTTTCAAAAGGTGAGGCTGCATCAGACAGACACAAACAAATACAAACAGTATTTTTTTTTATTGTTAACAAGATAAACCTAACAAAACTAATTTCACAGTGTTATTTTTTTTTATTATACTTTATTTTTATATGGAAGACTCAATGAGAGAACACTCTTGTCCATGAGTGCTCTGTTTGATTTACAACAATATAATAGATCAATTTATGATATATTTGATTGCTTTATGAAGGTTTAGCAATGCATAATATATGGTATACAGTGCAGTAGCTCATTATTTATTTTAAATAAATAAAATAAAACACAATCACACACACACGCATGCACACTATCTCGGCTATCGTGGACATGTGATTTTCTTGTCTTAATTCACATGCTATTGTTTTTTGGGATTTACTCAACCTCACACAAGGTTACACGCAATTTGTCTCGATCAGTCGCATCTCTCACCCCTCATTTTGGCACTGCACCTTTAGTAAGACAGCAATGTCCCATCCATCCACCAATTTTCTACCGCTTTTCCAGGGCCGAGTCGCGGGGGCAGCAGTCTAAGTAGATACACCCAGACTTCTCTCTCCCTAGACACTTCCTCCAGCTCTTACAGATACCAAGACATAGTCGCTCCAGCGTGTCCTAGGTCTTACCTGGGTCTCCTCCTCGTCACCCTATCTCTAAGGGAGTGCCAAGGCGCCCTGCGTGGAAATCTCCTTTTTTCCACCGGGATCTTGTCCTTTCAGTCATGACCCAAAGCTCATGACCATAGATGAGAGTAGGAACGTAGATTGACCTGTAAATCGACAGACCCGTACATCGACCGCATCACTGCAGAAGTGGCACCGATCCACCTGTAAACCTCACGCTCCCTCCTTCCCTCACTTGTGAACAAGACCCTAAGATACCTGAACTCCTCCACTTGAGGCAGGAGCTCTCTACCAACCTGTAGTGCACACTGAAGGTCCCGGCTTGAGGGAGCCAACAGGACATAATCTGCAACATAATCTGCAAAAAGCAGAGACGAGATCCTGTGGTCCCCTCCAGCCCCTGGCTGCGCCTAGAAATCCTGTCCATAAAGATAATGAACAGGACCGGTGACAAAGGGCAGCCCTGCTGGAGTCCAACATGCACTGGGAACAGGTCTGACTTACTACCGGCAATGCAAACCAAGCTCCTGCTCCGATCGTACAGGGAACGAACAGCAACAACATAGGATCATTCGGACAATAAGGTGGCTTTTCAAGAACGGGGACGGCAAAGAAGGTAAACGTAACCCAGTTCGCACAGATATGTGGCCAGCACTTTTAAACAGCAATGTGCCCAGCAACCATACGCTACAGCCAAAGTAGAACGTAAAATGCATTTGTACCAGTCTGCTCTGCTGTGGTCCAAAACATGAGTCCAATAGGATCCTCATGTCAAGCTCAAGTGTTACACAATTGTTTGCAGGAGAACTCGTCTTTCTGAAGCCACTTTGCTCCATGAAACAGCAGCCAAATATTTCAGAGCCTTTTGGAAAGCCCCACATTACTTCATACTCTCACTCCCTGCTATGATTGCTATGCCTTGGAAAAATATGTTGGATCTGTTTTATCAACCACCACTGCTGGATCTGCCTGTATAAATCTATAACACATTTGGACCCAGGCCTGGCTTAACTGATCTCAGCTGGTGTTAAAACCAAGTGGCCTCTGACGCATGAAGAGAATCTAAACAGATCAATGCTGTTGTCTTCATCACGTGCAGACTGTGCATACACAACAGAAAATCATTGTGATGGGCTTTTAATACAATCTTTGTGTTTTTAAAAAGCAAAATCTGTAGAGTAGTGCTAAGGTTAAAAGGGCTAACTTTAGGATAACACTAAGGATTTGACTTATTATACTCTGCCTCTTCTCTCTCTCAGTGCTCAGTTATCACATGATTGGGATAATGTGATAAGGTTCCTTGTATATTAGTCATAGTCACTTCCTCAGTATCAAACTAGGTGCTCTTTGTCTTTAAAAGAGGGGTTAGTATCAATGGTTTATGTCAAGAAAATCTGACAATGAATTTAGGCCATTGGCAGGAAAGCTCCACATCTGTAGCCTGGTACAGCCTGATGTGAGCGCTCTGTATATTCTATAAACAGGAACTCGGTCTGGCAAAGCTACGTAAGCAGTTCCCACAGTTCATACTGTCGTTGTGTCCTTGGGCAAGACACTTAACCCTCCTTGCCTCCAGTGACACAGCACTGGTGTATGAATGTGTGTGATTGTTGCTCTGGTGAATGGTGTGAGAATGTTGGGACAACGGATGGAAAATAGCAATCAATCTGCAACAATCTGGCATGTTTACATTCATGTGGTTGTGTCTCATCTATGTTCATTAACATGCACTGTCCAATCAAATAAATAAATAAATAAATAATAATAGATATGTTCCGTACCGACCAGTCACATTTGAATGCTGCAGGAGTGTTATCTTGCGTCACACTTAGGCGACCCTAGTCCCTTGTTCAAAACAGTCAAGATGGCTGCTGAGAGTTTGTTTGCCTCTGCTCTTCAATCAGTTTGAAATAATCTTCAAGTTTTTACAGCATAAACAACATTTATACACTCACCTATAGGATTATTAGGAACACCATACTAATACAGTGTTTGACGACCTTTCGCCTTCAGAACTGCCTTAATTCTACGTGGCACTGATTCAATAAGGGGCCCGAAAGTATTCTTTTGAAATGTTGGCCTCCTATTGATAAGATAGCATCTTGCAGTTGATAGAGATTTGTGGGATGTACATCCAGGGGCTTCCACCACATCCCAAAGATGCTCTATTGGGTTGAGATCTGGTGACTGTGGGGGCCATTTTAGTACAGTGAACTCATTGTCATGTTCAAGAAACCAATTTGAAATGATTTGAGCTTTGTGACATGGTGCATTATCCTGCTGGAAGTAGCCATCAGAAGATGGGTACATGGTGGTCATAAAGGGATGGACATGGTCAGAAACAATGCTCAGGTAGGCCGATGCCCAATTGGCACTAAGGGGCCTAAAGTGTGCCAAGAAAACATACCCCACACCATTACACCACCACCACCAGCCTGCACAGTGATAACAAGACATGATGGATCCATGTTCTCATTCTGTTTACGCCAAATTCTGACTCTACCATCTGAATGTCTCAACAGAAATTGAGACTCATCAGACCAGGCAACATTTTTCCAGTCTTCAACTGTCCAATTTTGGTGAGCTCGTGCAAATTGTAGCCTCTTTTTCCTATTTGTAGTGGAGACGAGTGGTACCCGGTGGGGTCTTCTGCTGTTGTAGCCCATCCGCCTCAAGGTTGTTTTCACAAATGCTTTGCTGCATACCTCGGTTGTAACTGCATACCTCGGTTATTTCAGAAGTTGCTCTTCTATCAGCTTGAATCAGTCGGCCCATTCTCCTCTGACCTCTAGCATCAACAAGGCATTTTCTCCCACAGGACTGCCGCATACTGGATGTTTTTCCCTTTTCACACCATTCTTTGTAAACCCTAGAAATGGTTGTGCGTGAAAATCCCAGTAACTGAGCAGATTGTGAAATACTCAGACCGGCCCGTCTGGCACCAACAAACATGCCACACTCAAAATTGCTTAAATCACCTTTCTTTCCCATTCTGACATTCAGTTTGGAGTTCAGGAGATTGTCTTGACCAGGACCACACCCCTAAATGCACTGAAGCAACTGCCATGTGATTGGTTGGTTAGATTCTTGCATTAATGAGAAATTGAACAGGTGTTCCTGTCAGGATCCCTACATGGTTTAGTAGTTAGTCTGTTTTGTTAGTGTATCTGTGTTCTGGTCTCTGTTTTTTTCTGATGTCATGTGTCTTTAAAGTATCAGAGTTGTTTCATTATTGTATCTGATTTTGTTTCAAGATTGTATTTGATTTTGGTTGTTTTATTGTGAAATGTCGTACCCCTGTCTGGGTTTTCTGATTTTCTTCCTGTCTGTTGTTTTTCCCTTCTGTGTGATTACCTGCTCCGCCCTAATGTGTTTCACCTGTCCCTCGTTGTGTGTCTCTATATATACCTGTATGTTCCCCTGCTCAGTGCCAGGTTGTTGTCTCCCATTCCGTGAGCATGGTGTTTTTTCTTGTGTTTCGGCTGGTGATTTTTGTTCTACCCTGTGTATGCTGTGGAGTGTTATTAGGCCCGAGCCGGTGATGACCGGGAAGGCTTATTGTTTTTGCTCGGATTTTTTTTTTTTTTTTTATTTTTTTTTCTTTTCCACCTATGATCCTAAATTTGACCCAGTGAACATGCACAAAAAGTCATTTTTATTGGTCCCAGACTTCAAGCTCGGCGAAAATGTCATGTTTTTGAAGTCGAAAAAAAACGAAAAATGACTCAGTGGCGACCCCTACAAAATCAAAATACATTGGGCCTATGGAAAGTGAAAGTAACTTTTTTCCAACGTAGAAAAATGAAACTTGGTACATCCATAGGACACCTCAGGGCAAACAGAAAAGTCAATGACAGTCACACCCTAAACTTAACAGGAAGTCCGCCATGTGGGGTGAAACGCGCGGCCACTAAAATCGCACCCCTTGCGCAGAAAGATGCAAATCATTGTGTTTTAATCTAAATGGCCCCAAATTTGGTGAGTATCATCTAGACACATATGCCAACCAAAGTTGTGACTTTGTTGTTGATATCTTATCGGGTATGGGTGTGGCAAGCCTGTAACGAGGAGGCCATTTTTGTGAAAATAAAATGTCTCTTAACTCTCAAACGCCTTCTCGGATCGAGTTGGAACCAAAAAGGGGTTTGTGCACATTCATGACCTGAACACAAAGATATGTAAATAAAAGGGTTATCTTTAGAAATGGCTCTCCAGCGCCCCTACAAACTTATAATGGGACCCAAGAATTTAGTTTGTCATAGAGATATAAAATTTGGTACACACATCTCTTATGTCATGACGAGCATAAAAGCCAATGACAACCACCCCCTATCTATAAATGTGTTGCCATAGCAACGTCCCAAAAATGTGAAAAAAGTCAATGGGAAGTGAAATTTTTAGTTTGTTGTAGGCAAATGAAACTTGGTACACATATCCACCATGGGCTTATGAACAAAAAAGCCAATGGGGACCACACCCTATCACACACGGGAAGGCGGCCATTTTGAATTGAAAATTTGGTCCAACTTAGAATACACCTCTTTTTAAAAACAACAAAAATAGCTGCTTCATTCCACAGACACCAAACCTGGGCAAAATGAGCTAAACACATGTATGTAAAATAGACAAGTGTTTTTCTAGACTTTTTTGCTCGAGTTATATTTTTTTTTACTATAATTTGGTATATATTTTTTTATTATAATTTTTCTGCAAAATGATTCTCAATTTGACCCAGTAAACCAACAACTAAAAGTTATTTTTATTGGTCCCAGACTTCAAGCCCGGCGAAAAATTTATGTATTTGAAGTCCCCGAAAAAAAAAAAACGAAAAATGACTCAGTGGCGACCCCTAGAAAAGTCAAAATACATTGGGCCTATGGAAAGTGAAAGTAACTTTTTTCCAACGTAGAAAAATGAAACTTAGTACATCAATAGGACACCTCAGGGCAAACAGAAAAGTCTATGACAGTCACACCCTAAACTAAACAGGAAGTCCGCCATGTGGGGTGAAACGCATGGCCACTAAAATCGCACTTGCAAGAAGATGCAAATCATTGTGTTTTAATTTAAATGGCCCCAAATTTGGTGAGTATCATCTAGACACGTGTGCCAACCAAATATGTGACTTTATTGTTGATATCTTATCGGGTATGGGTGTGGCATGACTGTAACGAGGTGGCCATTTTTGTGAAAATAAAATGTCTCTTAACTCTCAAACGCCTTCTCGGATTGAGTCGGACCCAAAAGGCATTTGTGCACATTAATGACCTGAACACAAAGATATGTAAATAAAAGGGTTATCTTTAGAAATGGCTCTCCAGCGCCCCCTACAAACTTATAATGGGACCCAAGAATTTAGTTTGTCATAGAGACATGAAATTTGGTACACACATCTCTTATGGCATGACGAGCATAAAAGCCAATGACAACCACCCCCTATCTATAAATGTGTTGCCATAGCAACGTCCCAAATATGTGGAAAAAGTCAATGGGAAGTGAAAATTTTAGTTTGTCGAGGCAAATGAAACTTGGTACACACATCCAGCATGGGCTTATGAACAAAAAGCCAAAGGGGACCACACCTTATCACACACGGGAAGGCAGCCATTTTAAATTGAAGATGTGAACCGACTTAGAATACAATCTCTCTTTTAAAAACAACAGAAAATAGCTGCTTCATTCCACAGACACCAAACTTGGGCAAAATGAGCTAAACACATGTATGTAAAATAGACAGGTGTTTTTCTTGACGTTTTTGCTCGAGTTATATATTTTTATTATAATTTGGTATATATTTTTTAGTATAATTTTTCTGTAAAATGATCCTCAATTTGACCCAGTAAACGTGCAACTAAAAGTCATTTGTATTGGTCCCAGACTTCAAGCCGCGAAAGATTTATGTATTTGAAGTCACGAAAAAAATACGAAAAATGACTCAGTGGCGACCCCTAGAAAAGTCAAAAAACATTGGTTCTATGGAAAATGAAAGTAAATTTTTCCAATGTAGAAATACAAAACTTGGTACATCCATAGGACACCTCAGGGCAAACAGAAAAGTTTATTACAGCCATACCGTAAACTCAACAGGAAATCTACTATGTTGGGTGGAATGCGTGACCACCTCAATTGCACCCCTTGTGTCTAAAGGCTTTTCATCTAAACAGCTCCAAATTTGGTGAGTATCATCTAGACACGTGTGAAAAAAAAGTTATCAATTTGTTTTTTTAAAACATTTGTGGCTGTGGTCGTAATGAGTCTGTGAAGAGGCAACCATTTCTTTGGGAAATAAATGCCATTTCCCAATTGCCAGGATCCTTCCTTTAGAGGAGGCCCCTCCAGAGCCATGGCTAGAGTCTTAGAAAACTCCTCAGAATCCTTTGGAACTTGTAACCTTGTACTTTTAGACAAGTTATATTTACATTTTGCCTTTTTAAACAGGGGGGTGCAGCGATTCCTGAGTCATCTCAAATCTCCAGCCAGTACTTTGTTTTTCTCGCCTTAGCCCAAGCATAATCTATTATTTTCAAAGGTTCAGACAGCTCCCAGGATAACCAGAGATTGTGGAGACCTTTAACTCTAAATTACAAGGTGGTGTAGCAGTCCCCAGCAGTAGCACAGGCCCGGTTATTTGACATTACCGTGAAGTTTACACTTTAAAGCACGAAATGCAATCCTCCGAGTGCATGTGTCCCCGCGGTCTCAAGGGAGGCGAGGGCCTTTATCGCCGCTTGCGGCTTTAATTACTTTTGTTTCCGCTTCTCCTGTTTTTCTTGTGCCACCTGATTTTGACAATGACAGACCATATTTTACAGCAAATGTTGGTACAACTGTTGCTTGCCACATGGATGCTGTGATTGTTAATATTGTGATCCATTTGCTTAATAAATTGCGCAGCCCTAGGACACACTGTGTCCCACTCGGCTCCTCCAGTCTCTGCTGATGCACTGGCTCCAGTTTCTGGTCAATTTGTCATTCGTGGACTCTATCCGGCTCCATGTCACCACCGACAGTTTACTTCAAGTGGTTATTTTGTAATCAGCGTCGAACATAAATCTTGCCGGAGACACTGGGATTACTGCGTGAAGTCCCCTGCAATTGGACTTTGATACAAGACAAGGATGGAATAATATCCCAGCTCCCTATCCCAGTTTTGACGCCACACAATTAAACAGACAAAAAGAACTGATTCAAGAACAGGAGCTGTATGTTTGGATAAAATAAGGATTACGTGAAGCTACGTATATCCAAAGTGTATGACTTACTTCTCTGTAAATGTTTTATGTTTTAACTAGTGCCGGGCAACAATTAAAGCGTTAATCGCGATCAATCGCATTATACACAAAATTTAATAATGAATTCAAAATTAGTGTTACTGCATACTTTTATTTTGAAAGAACTGCTATATGAACAAAAGTGCAATACCATTTGGTTTGCACTTTAAACAACACTTTAAACAAATAAGGTGCTTTTTACAGCAGTTAAAGGTTAGTAGCAGTTAAAATATTTCTTGTAAATCTCAACTTAAATATTAATGTAATCAAGTTAAATATTAAACCAAAAATATTTGCCACTGCCAGGGCATTAATATTTTGTTTAGTTTGTTATAGAAAAACAGGTTATGTTCAGAGCTTCAATCATAACATTATAACAATATAAACAATATAAATGTCTCTCTTGTGTTTTCATTACAGTCAGACCATGTGAATGCAGTTCCCTCGTGTTTCACACACCCTCCCCGGCCACGTTGAGTTGAGTTGTGTGCTTTTCACTTGTAAAACTCAAGGGTGTATGGGTAATGTAGTCTCTGCTCTCGGTGGGACGAATTAGGAAGTGTGCATTGTGTAAGGTGCTCTGGAAAGGCAAAGGAATAAAACGTCAATTAAAACAGATGTCCAAATGAGCGTACCGGTACGCTAAAAGCACGGAGAAGTGGCGGTACTGAGTATTGAGCGGTACTGCTCATACGTGCAGTCATTCGTTGCAATCCTAATAATGTTCTTCAGACCGACATCTTTCACTATACTAATCGGCCGACGTTAATGCACGATAAAATAATTGTCGGCGTTAATTCATTAATGCATTAACGCAAAAATAACACGTTAACTTGCCCAGCACTAGTTTTAACACTTTTGAGACATTTAATGAAAAAGCTAAACAAATTAGTAACGCTTTAGATTACAGACCGGTACTTACCAGGTAAGTACTAGGTAACAACAGATGTAATTACTCAAGAAATTATTAGATAATTACATACAGGACAATAACACTTGCATTTACCAGGTACTTACCGGGTACAGGGGGTACTTATTGGGTGCTTACCGGGTACTTAGTTACTGGGTACATGGTGTAAGTACTGGTAACAGTGTGTACTTATTAGGTCCAGTGTGCTTTACACATTATTATTTATTTATTTATTTACATTAGATTAATAGTGGGTTGTTTTGTTGTAAATTTCTAGACCCATTTTCTTTTCATTTCATGTAAAATGTGTCAGCAGAGTTAATTTCTTGCTCATACACTAAATGAACATTTTGGCAAAAAGCAAGTATTTATTCATGTGCACTTAAAGCTTTACTTAAGTCATATGCATTTGTACATTCAGTACAGTATTGCAGTACATTAGCAGTACAAGAGTAATAATTGATACATGAGCTATTAAAGAAAATGTAATTTGACTTGCATTGGGCCAGAAAAAAAAACGTCTACGAGAATAAGCTCATCTATTTTGATCACGACTACTCCCCTGATCTACAGAAGAAGAAGGCACGGGTTCGGAATGTTATCAAACAGCTGAAAGTAAAGGGGATCAGCGCAAAATGTCCATACTCCACACAGCTTAGATTAAATCTTGAAGCGGGAGAGAAGACATACCCTACACTGACAGATGTGGTCCCTAAACTTAGGGAATTTTTATTTTTTAAATGCTGATGGATAAAATTATTACTAGGAGTTTAATACACTATATAGACTGCAGAGTGCTGCAGTCTATATTTAAACAAAATGCCTGCACTGGCTTATTGACAAACTATCTGGAATAACAATATCAGATTCTGATATTGTTATTCCAGAGATATGTTTGTCACATAACTCTGCCCTATTGCCAACGGGAACACCCAGACTTCCCCCTCCCCAGACACTTCCTCCAGCTCTTCCAGGGGGATACCGAGGTGTTCCCAGGCCAGCCGAGAGACATAGTCCCTCCACCGGGAGGGTGGTGGGGCGTGCCTGGAACACCTCCCTAGGGAGGCGTCCAGGAGGCATCCGAAACAGATGCCCGAGCCACCTCAGCTGGCTCCTCTCGATGTGGAGGAGCAGCGACTCTACTCTGAGCTCCTCCCGAGTGACCGAGCTCCTCACCCTATCCTATCTAAGGGATCGCCCGCCACTGATCCTCATTCCAGCCGCTTCACACTCGGCTGCAAACCGTCCCAGTGCATACTGAAGGTCCTGGCCTAATAGGACCAACAGGACAACATCATCTGCAAAAAGCAGAGACGAGATCCTGTGGTCCCCAAACCAAACTCTCTGGCTGCGCCTAGAAATCCTGTCCATAAAGATAATGAACAGGACCGGTAACAAAGGGCAGCCCTGCCAGAGTCCAACATGCACTGGGAACAAGTCCAGTAAACATCAATAAAAAAAACATCTACTGGAGATTCTGGAGGTCACTTATGTTCTCAGATCCACTCAATCGTCTTTGTTTAAGACACTTTCATTGTGTTGAACTGAAATTTAACACCGGAAGAGTGTTTATATAATTCCAAATTTAACACTGGAGATTTTGCTGTGTGGTACGGCAGGAAATGCAGACTGACTTGAATGAATACCTAAATGTAAATAATGATGATGCTGTATCCCCCTCTATTTTATTGCAGGGGGCCAAAGCGGGTTTGAGGGTGAAGATAATAGCCATATCCTCTAGGATCAAAAAACAAAGATTAAATTATCAGCACACGCTGGAGAACAGGATAAAGAATCTACAATGGGAGCATAAACAATTACAACACAAGACAATAAAACACATAATTACAAAAGGTAAAAAATAAGACTGAAAAGATACAATGATTTCTAAACTTGATTAAATTAACCAGTGAAGTGCCAGATGAACTTGCTCGAAAGAAGCTGAAGTAAAGGTAACAATCCAGAAACGTAAGAATAATAAGTCACCAGGAATTGACGGATTCCCCGCAGAGTAATATAAGACATTAATAAATAAACTTGCGCCAGTTTAGAAAAGAACATGTAACTATGCCTTAGAGAGTAGAGACCCCCCGGCCACTTGGTCCAAGGCTATTATAACTGTAATTAAGAAAGAGAGAAAAGATCCTACACAGAAAAATATAAAAAGAATTGGCAAAACCAGATCAAGCAGGATTTATTAATGGCTGTAATAATATAAGGAAGGCCCTAAACCTCCAATCATGAGCTATATCAAGACGCTGAGAAAGCGTTTGACTGGGTGGTTTGGGTGTATTTACTACGTATATTGAGAAATATAGGATTTAGAGATAAAGTTGTTGATTGGATTATGCTGTTTTATCAAGAGCCTAGATCTGGAGTCCGAGTAAATAGACAATGCTCAAATTTTTTCAGTCTTGGCAGAGAAAAGAGATAGGTCTCCAGTGCCGTTCGCCCTGAGCATCGAGCCACTGGCAGAAGCTATCAGGCAGAAACGACAGATTTAAGGCATTACAGACGAGAATGGGATCCAAGACAAGATAGCATTGCACAACAGTACGAAAACCTCCGCTTAATACAAAGAGTGACGATGGCGGACAGAGCATAACGTTCCAAAGTGTGGTTACACTTCTCTAGAGTTAATGCAGACAACGCTCGTTGTCATAAGTGCAATAAAATGTTTGCATGTAAGGGCGGAAACACAAGCAATCTGTCTAAGCACCTTTCAAAAGTGCATTATGTGCCGACAGAGAAATGCTAAGTTTTCCACTGCCTAGCTAGCTCGTCTCTGGTTGTTGCCCCATCTACGTCTGGTATGTATGCTAAAATCATGTTGAATCAATGTTGTTCACGTCATTTAAAATAAATGTAAAATCTCCCTGGTTTGTTAACCTTATGTAGAAATTCTGTTGATTTCTTTTGTTTTTAAAATTCCAAATAAAGAAAAATCAGTATGTAAATGTAAACATTTATTTGGCTAACTTAAATGCACAGCACTTCAAGTTAGTTTACTATATATATATGTGTGTATATATATATATATATATGTGTGTGTATATATATATATATATATATGTATGTATATATATATATATATATATATATGTGTGTGTGTATGTGTGTATAATAGCTATTTGTTCAAACATGGCTGTTTCTTGCACTACAAATAATTGTTTTATTAATAAAAAATAAAATAAAGAAATGTTAATTCTGTTCTCAACTTGTTCTTAAAAAAAACACACACACACACACAACACAAAGTACCGATAAGAATACCGTTAAAGTACCGGACTGTTAAGCAGTATCGGTAAGAGTAGTAATACCGTTAAAACCTTAACGATACCCATCCCTAGTCTGAAGGAAGAGTAAATGTAATATGAGGCGTTTGGTGCAGAATGGAGTCATACGGGCAGTGGACTGGTCGCTGCTTCCCGCTCTGTCTGCTCAATGTGGTTAGGCTGAAATAAATGAATAATACTTGGCGCTTGATCCACAGGCTCCGTCTTCATAAGAGGCTCATTGGAGCAGTTCAGTGAACAGCGTCAGGCCGACAGAGGCAGCCGTAGGACGGAGGAGTGGGTAAACAAGTGAATATGAAGCGGCGTGCTGTGTTCCCACATAAATAAATGCTTGAGAGATGCTCTGAGATGAGTTTACAGTTATCTGTGATATGTGCTCCAGCTCCAGAACAGTGCGTGTCTGTTTTACTGCAAATCGCTCTGATGTGAAACAGTCCGTTTCCTCTGAGCTCACGCCTGACAGCTCGTTGTCAGATCGTCTTTTGAAGATAGGCAGAATTTCAAATCAGTTTCAAAGTTTACTCTGACATCTGCTTGCTGTAATGTGAAATTAAACCGTTGACTGCATCAACAACTTCTGAGGTCGTATTTTCAAAGATTCAGAGAAGTTCTCGGAGAAAAGAGTAGACACAAAGGCACGTTTCCACTTAGAAGTAAAAAAATTTACATCTGCAACATAATCACTGACATCATACAAGCACTACATTATTAGTGTTTCAAGTGGAATAAACTGTATTTGCAACATAAATGTGTTGCCATTATCTAGAATAAAGAATCAGAGGAGGAGACAAGAAAGGACAGAGGAGACAAGTAAGGAGACAGAAGAGGAGACAAATGAGGAGACAGTATAGAAGACAGGAGAGGACAGAGGAGACAAGTGAGGAGAATACATCATCCAGAGTAAAAAATCAAGTAAAGACTCATTTGGAGCCATCTTTTGGTGCCTCTTGTTCTTTATTATAGCTGTGACTGTTGCATAAAGCCTTTAATATTAAGTGTCATGTTTGTGCTTGTGTATGGTCTTTTAGTAGAAATGTCTTTGTAAGAAGCTTCATGAATAAGGCCCATTGTTCTGATTGTGGTCCAAGTAAGGATTCTCTGTCCATAGACTGCAGTGTCACGTCTGCTATTTGAAAAACCATGTTCTCATTGGGGAAATATCAAAGTAAATGAAAGTTTTTCCTTGGAGTAAAGTGTTTTACATGTTTCAAGTGTTTCCCTTCTTTTATGTGATTTACTCTAAACTAACTGTTAAAGATGCAGCAGTTTCATCATAGTTTCCAATAAGAACGTCATCTTTGAAGTGAACATGACAACACCTCCAGATTTAGTGGAGTGAGAACGCTGCGCTTGTGTAAATGAACAGACACACCACAGCAGAATATTTGTGTTCTGGCTGAAATACATGTCATACTCATGTGAAGACATTTAGCTCATTCACAGCTTCCATTAAAGTTAAAGCCATAATTGTACCCTGACTTTTCCATACAGCTCTGTAATCTGTATGCAAACACATCTTGTTTTTGATTAACAAACAGACCTCAGAGTTGTCAGCTCCTATTTGTCAGGTGAGGGGTTAGTGGGCTTTCTGTATGTAAAACAGGAACACATTATTCCTTTTGCATGATTCACACAAGCATCTATCAGCCTCCTGAAGTCGTACTTGTGCCAGAAGGTGACTCATATTAACGTGATAACAGCAGAGGTGTCACAGTGTTCGGCGTACAAGTTCACAGATATGGAGCGCTGTGGCTGCTGATAAGGCTTTGGGGAAATGCTGTGTTCATCATTTTACAGCAAGGCTGCAGATCCCATCAGAGCAAAGCGGCGCCATCTGGAAGATAATGCTTTAAATGGATAGAAGTGGATCCTCTCAGTAGGTTGTATGTGGTAGTTAATATTGTATTGGCTCTAATAGATGACTGAGTGAGGCCTGGAGAGAAGGCCAGAGTCACAGCAGTAGCATCAATATATTTATGTTCAAAAAGAAACATAGACATCTCCTCTAGCCATACACAGTTTGTCCACTCTTGACGGCAGCAGGAACAAACTTTATTTGTATATGTGGTTTGTATATTGCCTAACCTCTGAAAACCTTAGGGTCAAGGTAAACTGTGCATATCATGCAGACAGCACAGCGCACGCTTCGCAGCAGAGCTGGGCTTTGGCCTGTTCAGATCGGTAAGTCAAGAGTCTCAGGACCCATAGAAGCTTTCCTTTCCCGTGCTGTTGCTATCAGCTCTGAACTATAAACATTCTTTAAAGGGTGCTTTGGAGAGAGCTTTAAAAGATTCTAGTCGCAGAATCCTTTAACATTTTCAAAGGGTTAATTGCAGCTGTTGTAAAAATAACCATCACAGACAATAATAAAGACCACTTACACACGTGGACAAAAATGTTGGTACCCTTCGGTCAATGAAAGAAAAACTCACAATGGTCACAGAAAAAACTTTATTCTGACAAAAGTAATAATAAATAAAACTTCTATGAATGTTAACCAATGAAAGTCAGACATTGCTTTTCAACCATGCTTCAATGGAATTATTTAAAAAAATAAACTCATGGAACAGGCCTGGACAAAATTGTTGGTACCCCTAACTTAATATTTTGTTGCACAAACTTTTGAGGCTATCACTGCAATCAGACGATTTCTGTAACTGTCAATGAGACTTCTGCACCTCTCAGCAGGTAATTTGGCCCACTCCTCATGAGCAAACTGCTCCAGTTGTTTCCGGTTTGAAGGGTGTCTTTTCCAGACGTCATGTTTCAGCTCCTTCCAAAGATGCTCAATAGGATTGAGGTCAGGGCTCATAGAAGGCCACTTTAGAATAGTCCAATGTTTTCCTCTCAACCATTCTTGGGTGTTTTTAGCTGTGTGTTTTGGGTCATTGTCCTGTTGCAAGACCCATGACCTGCGACTGAGACCAAGCTGTCTGACACTGGCCAGCACATTTCTCTCTAGAATCCCTTGATAGTCTTCAGATTTCATTGTACCCTGCACAGATTCAAGACACCCTGTGCCAGATGCAGCAAAGCAGCCCCAGAACATAACAGAGCCTCCTCCATGTTTGACAGTAGGGACAGTGTTCTTTTCTTGATATGCTTCATTTTTCCGTCTGTGAACATAGAGCTGATGTGCCTTGGCAAAAAGTTCCATCTTTGTCTCATCTGTCCATAGGACATTCTCCCAGAAGCTTTGTGGCTTGTCAACATGTAGTTTGGCATATTCCAGTCTAGCTTTTTATGATTTGTTTTCAACAATGGTGTCCTCCTTGTTCGTCTCCCATGTAGTCCACTTTGGCTCAAACAACGACGGATGGTGCGATCTGACACTGATGTTCCTTGAGCATGGAGTTCACCTTGGATCTCTTTAGAAGTCTTTCTGGGCTCTTTTGTTACCATTCGGATTATCCGTCTCTTTGATTTGTCATCAATTTTCCTCTTGCGGCCACGTCCAGGGAGGTTGGCTACAGTCCCATGGATCTTAAATTTCTGAATAATATGTGCAA